>LPNX010486883.1:293821-445503 GCA_001517045.1 Pseudotsuga menziesii
ATTTAATACCTATACGGTATTTCAAATTTAAAGCAATTTCATTAGCTATCACATGATGACATGGAATTTGAATAAAAGTTAAAAGGCCCATTTTGAGTTGAAATTTCCTCTAATGTCCGACTAACCTCTTTGTTTTTCTCTTTTCTAGGTTTTTTGTTGTTATTAGTAGTCAAGGAATTCTAGCTTCTGAACCTGCCAAACCTTTTTGCTTAGCTTTTATGCCTACAGAGGCCATCTTGACAAACTTTTCATTTTGGAAATATACTCAGGCATAATCTTGCTTGATAATTTTTTTATGCAGGAGCATTGGGAAGGAGAATAAAATCTTTGTTATCATTGTGTTTTTCTAGATTAGATTAAGTTTGTTTTGAGTGATAGTGAGGTGTGTGTTGTAATAATGGCTAATATTTCCAAATAGGCTCTTGAATATTTAAGATCTAGCATTTGTGATTTGTTAGATTGATTGTGATCTCTAAATATTTTAGATCCTATTTGTTAGGATCCTAAAAATTGATTTTGGTGGTTCCTTAAAAATGGCATTGTAATCGAGTTTTGGTTCTCAATGGAATAAGAAAACAGAGTAATCATACTCTATGGGTTTTCATGAATGTTTTTTGGTTCCAGATAACCATTTCATGTTGGAATAATCTTCATTGGATATACAAATCCAATCCTGGTGTTGAGTTTTATTGGAGATCAAGTCAATTGATCGTGACACTTGATCAATTGATCTCTGTAATTTGTATATGAGAATGAATCTCCACAATATTAAAGAGTTATCAGCGCAGGAATTAGTTGAAATAATATGAATCAAAACTTGGTTTCACTTAAAAAAATATCTACATCTAGCTGTGAATGGAATGTTGATGGTTGATTCCAGTTTTAAAGAGGTTGAAGTGACTAACAAGGCCAACTCCATCATCGGTCTTGGTACCATCTGGATCTAGCTCTCAAGAACAATCCCTAGTGCATATTACAAGATATCCTGGATTCTTTCACTATCAAAGTAAAACAGAGATGGAAACATTGCCAGTGTTTATTTCGTTGGATCGAAAAAGGAATGGTCACGGTTTAATATGTGAGGTAAATTTTCTATGAGAAAGTCAAACAATTTTACTTGTAGATCAGAGTGACTGAGTGAGAAGTTTAAATTCCTTTTTTCCTGTCAAAATATATATCTATATATCGATTCAGCATCTAGAGACTAGCTCTACACTATTCAATTTTTATACTGAGGAATTCGTTTACTATTCTCCAAGAGCTATCAATTGGTATCCAAGCATAGTTTTGATTGGGTGAGATGTTAGTATTATATGTGGAGAAGATTTTATCTTTCACCTGTATAGTTGCTAGAAGAACACGGTCATCAAAGATACATTAGAGTGATATTTCATGTCAAGTTATGGCTATTTAGGTTGGAAGAAGAGGTCGAGGAGGTAAAGGGCCTATAGAAAATGATAAGGTAATGAGATTGATGCAGTGTTTGGAGGAAAGACTGGATGTCATAGAAGGGCACAGACAAATGGATCCTAGTGATGTTAGTGAGGATGAAGAGTCTCAAGAAGAAGAAACTATAGCTCAAGAATCAGCTGAGTTGAGGATGTTGAAACAAGTTTTGGGATCCACCTCGAGACCTAAACCTAATGTGTCGAACTACAGTGGTATTTTGAATCCTGAAGAGCTTGTTGACTGGATCAATGACATTGAGAAGTTCTTTGACTATGAGGAAATGAATGATGAAAATAAGTTGAAATTCATTGTGAAAAAACTCAAAGGGCATGCATCTTTATGGTGGGATGGTGTACAAGCAGAATGGAGAAGGAAGAACAAGCCAAAAATCAAAAGTTGGAACCAGATGATTACAAAACTCTGAGGTAAATTCCTACCCCAATATTATTAGCTCTCTTTATTTATACAGATGCAAAATATTAGGATAAGGCTGATGCCCATAAGAGAGTACACCGAAAATCTTTATAAAGTGAATATAAGAGCAGGTTATGTGCAAGATATTGTAGGAAAAGTGTCCAAGTATATGAATGGTTTGAGAATGGATATCCAAGATGAAATTATCCTGTTGACTCCAAGGACAGTAGAAGAAGCTTACCATCTTGCTTTGAAAGCAACAGACAATATTGCAAGGAGGAAATCAAATAGAGGAAGAGGTTCTAACAAAGGAAGATTACAACAATTTAATACAGGAATATCTACAACCCAAAGAGAAGGAGGAAACAATTCAAGTCATAAAGGACACCAGGAGGATGACTTTAAAGAAAGGGGGGTCTCTCCTAGAGGAAGAGGCTGAGGCAGAGGAAGAGAATTCAAATGTTATAAATGTTTCAAGATGGGAAATCGATCTTCTAAGTGTCTAGAGAACAAGGAAACATGCTCAAGAAATGTTTTTCTTACTCTAACAGTGGAAGGGGAAGCTAAGGAACAAGAGGTTGAAAATGTACCAGATACAGGTGAGTCTCTTTTTCTAAATAAAGTGTTGTTGAAGTCAAAGAAAAATCCTGTTGAACAATCTCGGAAGAAAACCTTATTTAAGACCATGTGAAAAGTTAAAGGGAAGTGCTGCAAGGTAATAGTTAATAGCGGAAGTACGGGAAATTTGGTATCCACTGAATTGGTAGAGAAGTTAAATATGAAGAAGACTAAGAATCCAACACCATACAAGTTGTTATGGTTTCAAAAAGGCCATAAACTGTTGGAAAATGAAGAATGTGAGGTAGATTTATAATTAGGCAGCTACAAGGAAATAATTCTTTGTGACGTGATGCCAATGGATGTGTGTCACATCTTGTTGGGAAGTCCTTGGAAATATGACATAAATACCATACATGAAGGTAATATAAATGTCTACAAGTTTCAAAAAGATGGGTTGAACCAAATTTTGCTTCCATTACAAGAAGAAGAGATAGCTGGAAACAATGATCCAAAGGTTTTGTTGATGAGTGACAAGGAATTTCTACAGCAAATGGAGGATAAAGAGGTCAATTTTTCTTTGGTTTATAAACCTAGGGTAGTCTTTACAACTACTAAAATTTTAGATATTCCTGTTGAAATTCAAGATATTTTAAATGAGTTTCATGATATAGTAGTAAATGATTTAACAAGTGAATTTCCACCTAAGAGGAGTACTAGTCACCATATTGACTTGATACTAGGATCAAGCTTACCAAACAAGGCTCCACATAGAATGACACCTCAAGAAAATGAAGAAATTATAAAATGAATAAATTATAAACCAAGTGTAGGAGTTATTAGATAAACGATTGATCAGAGAAATCCTTATCCCATGTGTTGTACCAACAGTTTTAACCCTAAACAAGGATGGAACTTGGAGGATGTGCACTGATTCAAGATCCATCAACAAAATAACAATAAGATATAAATTTCCATTGCCTAGAATAGATGATCTACTGGACCTTGTAAACGGTGCAAGGTATTTTTCCAAGATTGATTTGAAAAGTGGTTACCATCAAATCAGAATCAGAGAGGGAGATGAGTGGAAAACAACATTTAAGACAAACGATGGATTATATGAATGGATTATCATGCCATTTGGCTTATCAAATGAACCAAGTACTTTTATGAGATTAATGAATGAGGTGTTGAAATACTTTATTGGAAGTTTTGTCATAGTTTATCTTGATGATATACTAATATACAGTTTGTCCAAAAAGGAACATTTGAGGAACTTGAGTCATGTCTTAAAGAAATTGCAGCAGGAGAAATTGATAATAAACCTGAAAAAGTGTTCATTACTAAAGTATGAACTTGTATATCTTGGTTTTGTCATTTCCTAGGAAGGATTAAATATGGACCTTGAAAAAGTGAAAGCTGTCCAATTATGGCCTTCACCCAAGAATATTTTTCGAAGTAAGAAGCTTTCATGGGCTGTCTAGTTTCTAAAGGAAATTTATAAGAAATTTCAGCAAGAATAGTGCACCCATAATTGAGACCATTAAGAAATATAATAAACCATTCAAGTGGACTATTGATGCTAAAAGGAGCTTTTAGATATTGAAGAAAAAAGTTACTGAACAACCTATCTTAGCTTTACCATATTTCCAAAAACCATTTCAAGTGAAGTGTGACGCCAATGGAGAAGCCATAGGGGATGTGTTGAACCAAGAAGACAAACCCATAGCCTATTTCAGTGAGAAGTTGAATGCAGCTAGGAAAAAATACCCATCATATGAAAAAGAGTTTTATGTTGTAGCTCAGTTACTGAAGAAGTGGAGGCATTACTTATTGCCTAAATAATTTTCTTTTGTATTTAGACAATCATGCCTTGCAATACATAATGTAGCGTCCAAATTGAGTCAAAGACATGTAAAATGGGTTGAATATTTGCAAAATTTAACTTTTGTGTTAAAGCATATCAGTGGAAAATTAAATAAGATTGCATATGCCTTAAGCATAAGGGATTTGGTAATGCAAGAAAATCAAGTGCAGGTTACAGTGTTTGAATCTATGAAAGAATTGTATGAAGATGATGTAGATTTCAAGGAAGCATTTGAGGCTTGTAAAAATCCAGTAGTAAGGGATAGAAGTCCATGGTTATAATACATAATACAGGATGGTTTATTGTTTAAAATCAATCAACTTTGTATTCCTAAATGTTCAATGAGGGGAAACTTATTCAAAGAGAAACACAATGGAGGATTAAGTGGGAATTTTGGACATGATAAAAATCTGGATCAGTTCAAACATTTTTATTTATGGCCAAGAATGAGAGTAGATGTGCAGAAGTTAGTGGATAAATGTACATTCTGTCAACATGCAAAAGGGAGAAGCCAAAATACAGGTTTGTACACACCACTTCCAATTCCCAATAGACCTTGGGATTTGATTAACATGGATTTCATTTTGGGTATGCCAAAAACATAGAAGGGTCATGATTCAATTTTTGTTGTTGTTGATAGATTCTCCAAAATGGCACATTTTATCCCTTGTTTCAAAACTAGTGATCCTACAAATATAGCCAATTTGATTTTTAAGGAAATTGTAAGATTACATGGACTTCCAAAAAACATTGTTTTTGATAGAGACTCTAGATTCCTTGGACATTTATGGAAAACCCCGTGGAAGAAACTTGGGACAGATCTGATTTTTAGCTCAGCATACCACCCTCAAATTGATGGATAAACTGAGGTAGTTAATAAAAGTTTGGAAAATATTTTAAGAATATTAGTTGGAGAGCGTCCCAAATAGTGGGATCAAGTGAGTGCTCAAGCTGAATTTGCTTATAATGAATCCCCAAATAGGAGAACATGCCATAATCCATTTCAGATTGTATATGGAATACACCCAAGAGGCATTTATGAACTCAAGGATTTAAGAAGATCTGAGAGAAGAAGTGCAGATGGAGAGGAATTTGCTACAACAATGCATGAGGTCCACGAATAGGTAAAATATAAATTACAGGACAGAAGCATCAAATACAAAAGCTGAGCAGAATTGAGGAGGAGAGAGCAGAGTTTTGAAGTTGGTGAATTAGTTTTGGCACACCTGAGGAAGCAAAGATTTCCAAAAAGAGAGTATAACAAATTGAAATATAAAAAAATTGGACCCAATAAAATTCTTAGAAAATTTTCAAACAACACATGTGAACTAGAATTTCCATTGGGTATGGGAATATCTCTAATTTTTAATGTTGCATATTTATATAAGTACAATGTAGATACAGCAGAAGGAAAAGTGCAAGAGGATGACATCAATAAAAGAAGACAACGGGTCCAATCCCAGAAACATATTCCAAATGAAGCAAGACTACATGAAGGAAAGATCTTGGATAAGATAGTGAAGAAGAAAACCAGAGGAAAATATTACTTTAAGTACTTAGTAAAGTGGGTAGGCCATCTAGCGGAATATTAAACATGGTTGGCAACCACAATGTTATAGAAAAGTGGCATCTGTATAGGAGAGCCCATGGATAGGATTCCATGAATCTTTTCAAGTCCGGAAGCCTGATGTAGGAGCATTGGGAAGGAGAATAAAATATTTGTTATCATTGTGTTTTTCTAGATTAGATTAAGCTAGTTTTGAGAGATAGTGAGGTGTGTGTTGAATAATGGATAATATTTCCAAATAGGCTCTCGAATATTTAAGAGCCAACATTTGTGATTTGTTAGATTGATTGTGATCTATAAATATTGTAGATCCTATTTGTTAGGATACCAAAAACTGTTTCTGGTGGTTCCTTAAAAATGACATTGTAATCGAGTTTTGGTTGTTGTTGGAATAAGAAAGAAGAGTAATCATACTTTATGGGTTTTCATGAATGTATTTTGGTTCTAGAAAACAATTTCCTATTGGAATAATCTTCATTGGATATACAAATCCAATCCTGGTGTTGGATTTTATTGGAGATCAAGTCAATTGATCGTGATACTTGATCAACTGATCTTTGTAACTTGTATATGAGAATGAGTCTCTATAATATTGAAGAGTTATCAGTGTAGGAATTAGTTCAAATAATGTGAATCAAAAAATGGTTTCTCTTAAAAAACTCTCTACGTATAGCTGTGAATGGAATGTCGGTGGTTGATTCCAGTTTTGAGGAGGTTGAAGCAACTAACAAGGCCAATTCCATCATTGGTCTTGGTACCATCTGGATCTAGCTCTCAAGAAAAATACCTAGTGCATATTGCAATATCTCCTAGATGCTTTCATTGTCAAAGTCAAATAGAGGGGGAAACATTGCAAGGTTTTATTCTGTTGGATTGAACAAGGAATGGTCACAGTTTAATATTTGAGGTAAATTTTCTATAATAAAGTCAAACAATTTTAAACATAGATCAGAGTGACTGAGTGCGATGTTTAAATTCCATTTTTCCTATCAAAATATATATCTATATATCGGTTCAACATTTGGATACTAGCTCTGCATTATTCAATTTTTATACTAAGGAATTCGTTTACTATTCTCCAAGAGCCATCAATTGGTATCAGAGCGGAGTTTTGATTGGGTGAGGTGTTAGTATTATATGTGTCTAAGAGTTTATCTTTCACCTTTATCGTTGCTAGAAGAACAAGGTCATCAACTAAGATCTCAGAGTGAGCTTTCATGTCAATTTATGGCTTTTCAGGTTGGAAGAAGAGGTCAAGGAGGTAGAAGGCCTATAGAAAATGTTGAGGTAATGAGATTGATGCGTTGTTTGGAGGCAAGGCTAGATGTCATAGAAGGGGACAGATAAAGGGATCCTAGTGATGTTAGTGAGGATGAAGAGTCTCAAAAAGAAGAAATTGCAGCTCAAGAATCAACTGAGTTGAGGATGTTAAAACAAGTTTAGGATCCACCTCGAGACCTCGGCCTGATGTGTCGAACTACAATGGTAGTTTGAATCCTGAAGAGCTTGTTGACTGGATGAACAATATGGAGAAGTTTTTTTACTATGAGGAAATGAATGATGAAAAGAAGGTGAAATTCACTGTGACAAAACTCAAAGGGCATGCATCTTTATGGTGAGAAGATGTAAAGGCAAAACAGAGAAGGCATAACAAGCCAAAAATCAAAATTTGGGACCATATGATTACAAAATTCCGAGGTAAATTCCTACCCCAAGATTATCAGCTCTCTTTATTTAGACAAATGAAAAATCTTAGGCAAAGGCTGGTGTCCAATATAAGAGAGTACACTCAAGAGTTTTATAAAGTAAATATAAGAGTAGATTATGTGCAAGATACTATAGAAAAAGTAGCTAGATATATGAATGGTTTGAGAATGGATATCCAAGATGAAATTATCCTGCTGACTCCAAGGACAGTTGAAGAAGCTTACCAACTTGCTTTGAAAGTAGAGGACAAGATTGAAAGGAGGAAACCAAATATAGGAAGAGGTTCTAACAAAGGAAGAGGACAACAATTTAATAGAGGAATATCTACAACCCAAAGAGAAGGAACTAACCGTTCAAGTCACCAAGGACATCGTGAGGATGAATTTAAAGAAAGGGGATTCTCTCCTAGAGGAAGAGGCCGAGGTAGAGGAAGAGAATTCAAATGCTATAAATGTGGCAAGATGGGACATCAATCTTTTGAGTGTCCAAAGAACAAGGACACAGGCTCAAGAAATGTTGTTGTTACTCCAACAGTGGAAGGAGAAACAAAGGAAGAAGAGGTTGAAAATGCACCAGAGACAGGTGGGTCTCTTTTGCTAAAGAAAGTGTTTCTGAAGTCATAGAAAAAGCCTATTGAACCAGCTCAGAGGAAAACCTTATTCAGGACCATGTGCAAAGTTAAAGGGAAGTGTTGCAAGGTAATAGTTGATAGCGAAAGTACAGGGAATTTGGTATCCAC
This sequence comes from Pseudotsuga menziesii, assembly GCA_001517045.1. Taxonomy (NCBI): domain Eukaryota; kingdom Viridiplantae; phylum Streptophyta; class Pinopsida; order Pinales; family Pinaceae; genus Pseudotsuga; species Pseudotsuga menziesii. The sequence goes on from LPNX010486883.1 coordinate 302,123, forward strand.
TGAATTGGTGGAGAAGTTAAATCTGAAGAAGACTAAGAATCCAACACTGTACAAGGTGTTTTGGCTTCAAAAAGGCCATCAACTGTTGGAAAATGAACAATGTGAGGTAGATTTACAATTAGGCAGATACAAGGAAAGAATTGTTTGTGACGTGATGCCAATGGATGTGTGTCAAATATTGTTGGGAAGGCCTTGGCAATATGACATAAATGCCATACATGAAGGTAATAGAAATGTCTACAAGTTTCAAAAACATGGGTTGAACCAAACTTTGCTGCCATTACAAGAAGAAGAGATAACTGGAAATAATGATCCAAAAGCTTTGTTGATGAGTGGCATGGAATTTCTACAACATATGGAGGCTAATGAGGTAAATGTTTCTTTAGTTTGTAAACCTAGAGTAGTGTTTACAACTACTAAAATTTTAGATATGCCTGTTGAAATTCAAGATATTTTAAATGAGTTTCATGATATAGTAGTGAATAATTTACCAAGTGAATTTCCACCTAAGAGGAGTATCAGTGACCATATTGACTTGATACCAAGATAAAACTTACCAAACAAAGCTCCATATAGAATGACACCTTAGGAAAATGAAGAAATTATAAACAAAGTGCATGAGTTATTAGATAAAGTACTGATCAGAGAAAGCCTTATCCCATGTGTTGTACCAATAGTTTTAAGTCCAAATAAGGATGGAACCTGGAGGATGTGCACTGGTTCAAGAGCCATCAACAAAATAACAATAAGATATAGATTTACATTGCCTAGAATAGATGATTTACTGGACAGTGTAAAGGGTGCAAGGTATTTTTCCAAGATTGATTTGAAAAGTGGTTACCATCAAATCAGAATTAGAGAGGGAGATGAGTGGAAAACAACATTCAAGACAAATGATGGATTGTATGAATGGATTGTTATGCCATTTGGCTTATCAAATGAACCGAGTACTTTTACGAGATTAATGAATGAGGTGTTGAAAGACTTTATTGGAAAGTTTTTCATAGTTTATCTTGATGATATACTAATATACACTTGGTCCAAAGAAGAAAATTTGAGGCACTTGATTCATGTCTTAAATAAATTGCAGTAGGAGAAACTGACAATAAACTAAAAAAGTGTTCATTTCTAAAGTCTGAACTTATATATCTTGGTTTTGTCCTTTTCGAGGAAAGATTAAATATAGACCCTGAAAAGTTAAAATCTATCCAAGGATGGCCTTCACCCAAGAATATTTTCTAGGTAAGAAGCTTTCATGGACTATCTAGTTTCTACAGGAAATTTATAAGAAATTTTAGCAAGATTAGTACACCCATAATTGAGAGCATTAAGAAAGACAAGTAGCCATTCAAGTGGACTTTTGAAGCTGAAAGAAGCTTTCAACTATTGAAGAAAAGAGTTATTGAACAACCTACCTTAGCTTTACCAGATTTCCAAAAACCATTTCAAGTGAAGTGTGATGCCAGTGGAGAAGCCATAGGAGTTGTGTTGAACCAAGAAGACAAACCCATAACCTATTTTAGTGAGAAGCTGAATGAAGCTAGGAAAAAATACTCATCATATGACAAACATTTGTATGTTGTAGTTCATTCACTGAAGAAATGGAGACATTACTTGTTTCCTAAAGAAATTTTTTTGTATTCAGATAATCATGCCTTGCAATACATAATGCAGTGGTCAAAACTGAGTCAAAGACATTTAAATGGGTTGGATATTTGCAAAATTTTACTTTTGTGATAAAGCATATCAGTGGACAATTCAATAAGATTGCAGATGCCTTAAGAACAAGGGATTTGATAATGCAAGAAAATCAAGTGCAGGTTACAATGTTTGACTCTATGAAAGAGTTGTATGAAGATGATGTAGATTTCAAGGAAGCATTTGAGGCTTGTAAAAATCTAGCAGTAAGGGACAGAAATCCATGGTTAGAATACATAATATAGGATGGTTTATTGTTTAAAAGAAATTCGCTTCAATATTGCTAAATGTTCACTGATGGAACACTTAATCAAAGAGAAATGCGGTGGAGGATTAAGTGGGTATTTTGGACATGATAAAACTATGGAACAGCTAAAACATTTTAATTTTTGGCCAAGAATGAGAGCAGATGTGCAGAATTTCATGGATAAATGTACAGTCTGTCAGCATGCAAAATGGAGAAGCCAAAATATAGGTTTGTACATACCACTTCTAATTCCCAACAGATCTTGGGATTCAATTAGCATGGATTTCATTTTGGGTTTGCCAAAAACATAGAAGGGTCATGATTCAGTTTTTGTTGCTGTTGATATATTCTCCAAAATGGCACATTTTATCCCTTGTTTCAAAACTAGTGATGCTACAAATATAGCCAATTTGTTTTTTAAGGAAATTGTAAGATTACATGGACTTCCAAAAAACATTGTTTCTGATATAGATTCTAGATTCTTGGACATTTTTGGAAAACCCTATGGAATAAACTTCGAACAGATTTGAGTTTTAGCTTAGCATACCACCCTCAGACTGATGGATAGACTGAGGTAGTTAATAGAAGTTTGGGAAATATTTTAAGAAGCTGAGTTGGAGAGCTTCCCAAACAGTGGGATCAAGCACTCGCTCTAGCTGAATTTTCTCATAATGACTCCCCAAATAAGAGCACAGGTCAGAATCCATTTCAGATTGTATGTGGAATACACCCAAGAGGCATTTATGAACTTAGGGATTTAGGAAGAGATGAGAGAAGAAGTGCAAATGGAGAGGACTTTGCTACAACAATGCATGAGTTCCATGAATAGGTAAAAAGGGAGAAGCCAAAATACAGGTTTGTACACACCACTTCCAATTCCCAATGGACCTTGGGATTCAATTAGCATGGATTTCATTTTGGGTTGCCAAAAACACAGAAGGGTCATGATTCAATAATTGTTGTTGTTGATAGATTCTCCAAAATGGCACATTTTATCCCTTGTTTCAAAACTAGTGATGCTACAAATATAGCCAATTTGTTTTTTAAGGAAATTGTAAGATTACATGGACTTCCAAAAAATATTGTTTCTGATAGAGACTATAGATTCCTTGGACATTTCTAGAAAACCCTATGGAAGAAACTTCAGATAGATTTGAGTTTTAGCTCAGCATACCACCCTCAGACTGATGGACAGACTGAGGTAGTTAATAGAAGTTTTGGAAATATTTTAAAAAGCTTAGTTGGAGAGATTCCCAAATAATGGGATCAAGCACTCGCTCAAGATGAATTTGCTCATAATGACTCCCCAAATAGGAGCACAGGCCAGAATCCATTTCAGATTGTATATCAAATACACCCAAAAGGAATTTATGAACTAAGGGATTTAGGAAGAGTTGAGAGAAAAAGTGCAGATGGAGATGAATTTTCTACAATAATGCATGAGGTCCATGAATAGGTAAAATAGAAATTAAAGGACAACATCATGAAATACAAAAGCCGAGTAGAATTGAGGAGGAGAGAGTAGAGTTTTGAAGTTGGTGAACTAGTTTTGGCATACCTGAGGAAGCAAAGATTTCCAAAAAGAGAGTATAACAAATTGAAATATAAAAAAATTGGACCCTGTAAAATTCTTAGGAAATTTTTAAAAAATGCATATGAACTAGAATCTCCATAGGGTATGGGAATATCTAAAATTTTTAATGTTGCAGATTTATATAAGTACAATGTAGATACAATGGAAGGAAAAATGGAAGAGGATGACAGTAGTAAAAGCATACAACAAGTCCAATGGCATAAGCGGATGCCAGTTCTGAGCAAGACTATAGGCAGAGAAGATCTTGGACAAGAGAGTGAAGAAGAAAACCAGAGGAAAAGAGTACTTTGAGTACTCAGTGAAGTGGGTAGGCCATCTAGTAGAAGATTCAACGTGGTTAATAACCACAATGTTATAGAAAAGTGGCACCTATATAGAAGAGCTCATGGACAGGAGTCCATGAACCTTTTCAATTCTAGAATCCGGATGTAGGAGCATTGGGAAGGAGAATAAAATCTTTGTTATCATTCTATTTTTCTAGATTAGATTAAGTTAGTTTTGAGTGATAGTGATGTGTGTGTTGTAATAATGGATAATATTTCCAAATAGGCTCTTGAATCTTTAAGAGCCAACATTTGTGATTTGTTAGATTTATTGTGATCTCTAAATATTGTAGATCCTGTTTGTTAGAATCCCAAAAACTGATTCTTGTGGTTCCTTAAAAATGGCATTGTAATCGAGTTTTGGTTGTTGTTGGAATAAGAAACCAGAGTAATCATATTTGGTGGGTTTTCATGAATGTATTTTGGTTCCAGATAACCATTTCCTATTGGAATAATTTTCATTGGACATACAAATCCAATCCTAGTGTTGATTTTTAATGGAGATCAAGTCAATTGATTGTGATACTTGATCAATTGATCTCTATAACTTGTATTTGAGAATGATTCTCCAGAATATTGAAGAGTTATTAGCACAATAATTAGTTGAAGTAATATGAATCAAAACTTGGTTTCGTTTAAAAAACTCTTTGTGTCTAGCCGTGAATGGAATGTCGATGGTTGATTCCAGTTTTGAGGAGGTTGAAGCGACTAACAAGGAAAACTCCATCATTGGTCTTGGTACCATCTGGATCAAGCTCTCAAGAAGAATCCCTAGCGCATATTGCAAGATATCCTGGATGCTTTTTGTTGATGTATTTGTAACTTCGGAATGTATTCACTTGTATATCTTATGTATTGTACCCCGATGTTTATTCTAGGAAGTGTCTGTAATGTATTTGAGTCATGTCATGCCCCGATGTTCTTATCGGGAGATTCAATAATGTAAACAAGTCATGTAAAGTCATTGTGAGTAACCCTCCTATTGATCAAGGGTTAAAGTCCCCACAGTTGTGGGGCACTAGGGTTATTAGACTCTCCTAGAGAAGTCATCCCGAGGTGAGTTAATGTAAGTCGGGTCATTAGTACCCCAGTTGTGGTTACTTGAGACTACATAATTGAGTTAGGATTACTCGAACCTAAATAACAGAGTTAAAGTTTATGTGAACGAAATAACTTTAAATAGAGAGTGACACTATCTATTTATTATACACACACTCACTCACTATGGCGCATGAGTGAGAGAGAAGAAGTTGGGATCAGAGAGAGAGACTACTGCTGTCGGGAGATCATTTTTATGTTTTCGGGTTTTACTTTTGGTGCTGATTCTATCTCTGAGTAAGTTGCGAGGTTTTATCCTTTATGGTTTCCTCGAGGAAAATTATTTGTGTCTCTTGTCTCTTGTGTTTATTGTTGTGCATGTTATTCTCTCAGTTAAAGATCCTAAGATCATAATGCTAGCTTGAATGATAAAAACCTAACATGGTATCAGAGCTAACCTGAGAAGAAGACAGTGTGCAGCTGCGGAAGCTAGGGATTCATACTTTTTGGGTCTCTCTCCATAATCCATCAGCAAAATTATGCTAGGATGACTCTCCATTAAAGGGCACATCTTTCTATCGAAGCAGAATTTGATTATGGACATTTTTAGTTTTTGGTACGGGAAATTAGGGCTTCTTACAAAAGAGGAGTTTTTGAGTGATCTCAGCATAGGACTGCTTTCCTCATCAAAATTGAAGTTTAGAGACCTGGGTCTAGATTTTTGGTTGGGTGAAATTCCAGTAAAGTCAAACCCTAGTTTGACTTCAGGCTGGAAAAACCCTAAATACTAAAAATTATAAGTTTTGGTACATTCTCTATATCTCAGGATTATAGACATCTAAGGGGACAAAAATTTCATATGTTGAAGGTAAAATACTTGTGTACACTGTATCCAAGTTTCAGCCTCCGATTCACTATATTCTAGGAGATATGATTCCTCCAATTCAGGGTTCCAGCCTCTCCTAGGATTCATCCCCAAATAGGACACCTGGGGAGAATTGCTATATCTTGGGATACGAAGGTCCAAATGAAATTTATAAAGATGTTACAGAAAGGGAACGGACTTTAATTTCTTTGGTACAACTTTCAGACCAAGAAGATGAAACCTTGACAAGTGGAAGTCCATAAAACCTATGGAAGTGAAACTAGTTTTGATGAAACCTATGGTGTTGGAACAGGGACAGGTGAGGATACCTCATAGAAAATTTTCAGACAGATAGGAGTATTAATTTCGTAGATACCATAGAAACAGTATCAGTCATTTCTACAGAAGAAATTGGAAAACTAGGGCTTCCTGTTCCAGGAGCTTCCCTCCATTGTTTTCAGAAAAGAGGTACATTGGATATCTCACCTTGAAGAGATACATATTCATATTCAATAATATCTAAAATATTCCAAGTTTTGAAAATTAGGGTTTCTCTGACAAACCCTAGATCAGCTAGCTCCGGAACCAGGACGAACACCTCAAATCGGTAAGATCTAATCTTTTGCTATTTTCATTTGAGGTTCTCAGTTCAAAGTGATCTATCACATCAGCTTGATGATAAGCTTGGTGAAGTTGAAAACTTCCAAGCATGGAAGTATATGATCTCTCTGAAAAAAATGAATTGGACACCTACATAAGTAGAGAGGTTCTAGTTCCAGAGGGAGATGAGGCTAAAAGCCTTACACAAGAAGAACTTGGTCAAGGTCAAGAAGATCATTGTTGATTCAATCATGGATCACCTTGTACCACAAGTGCCTTCCCTAAAGACACCAAAATATATGTTTGATTCCTTGACCAATCTATTTGAATGTAAGAACATAAATCGGAAGATGATCTTAAGAAACCAGTTGAAGAATGTGAAGATCTAAAATGCAAAGACCATACAGTCATACTCTACAAGGGTCTCTCAAATCAAAGAACAACTTGAAGCAATGGAGAATGTAGAAATTATGATAACCACCTTGAATGGCCTCCCAGGATCATGGGATTCATTCATGCGAGGAATGTGTTCCAGAAGGAAGTGATTACTTTTAGCAGACTCTGGGAAGAGCACACACAAGAAGTAGCTCGACTCATAATAAGAAGATGGGAGCAACTGAAGATAAAGATTTCACAATTCAAAGAAAATACCTCAAGCGATGAGGAATATGAAGAACTCAACTCTTGAAGAACCTCTTATCCATCTTAGCATTTGGATAAGAAACGATGCTATTATGAATGAAGAAGATGATGAAGCTGAAGGCTCAAGAAGGAGTCTACCCATGAAATAAATAAAGATAAGTATTCAATTGTCATTTCATGATATTGTTTCGTTATGCATTTGTTTATATTCAGTTAATGTATTATGTATGATAGAATGTTTTCATTAATGAAAGTATACTACTAATATGCATGTGATGGGTAAGTAGCTCATGGTGCTATACAACTCTCCATTGCTGCTTATCTAGAACCAAACCTCTTTGCTGACATATTGGATTAGTGCACAATCTCAATGTTGTCCTGGTAGAGATGGAAGGCATCTAGAAAGTTTCCGTGAGATATGGATGAATGTTGTATTGTCTAAAATAGTTGCATAATCATATATCTTGATGCAAAAGAAATTTTCATTATGAATATACCTTATGAAATGTTTCTAACCATACAAATAATGCATTTGACTTGTAGGAAAGATCGTGTAAAATCGCCCACAAGCAAAGAAGGATGAGACTTGTTTCGAAGAACAAGTAACGACAGTTCAAAGATGAAGAATAATATGACTAATGCAACGACATCATTGATGCAGAACCTTCCAGCCATGAAGAAGTAACCAAGAAGAAAGGGAAGACCAGTTCAAGAAGAATGATGTCTAGGATGTAGTATCGATACATGAAGGGAAGTTCGTAATTCCATCATGCAGTAGATGGAAACATCGGAAGATACAAGGTAAGATTCGTAGCATGAGGCTTCTCATGAAAAGAAGGCATAGACTACGAAGAGACATTTGCATCTAGTGGGAGTTGAGGCACATGACAGGCAGACTCATGTGTGAAAATTAAAGAATACCTTGTACGAGCTCAGAAGACACCCATGGGATAATACATACATGAGGAGCTTGAAGAATATGACAAGCTCACAGATGGGTGCGAGAAGAACCTTTGAAAAAATTCAAGATATAGGATCTTGGTATATAGTGACCCTAGATGGATACATAGAATATTAGTAGTAGAGGAAGCTACTTGTCACTCTGGTACAGAATGTTTCAGTGCATAGAGTACAAAAGACAGAGAGAGAACGATGCTTCGCTTCAGAGGGAGTGACTGCAAAATATCCTGAGGTTTGACATGGTATGACAGGATGGACAGATTACTAATAACTCTAGGCTTTACTGAGAGTAAAGCGGATTCCAACCTTTTATTCAAGGTTGAAGGCAGAAGACCAGTGATGCTCCTATTATATCTTGATTATTTGTTCCTAAAAAAAAGAGGAAGTCATTAAAGTTGCAAGAAGGAGACTTGTTGCCGATTTCGAGATGAAGGACTTGGATATGATGCACTACTTTCTAGGCATGGAGGTGTGGCAGAATGCGGAAGGAATATCCCTGGGACAAGGGATGATGGACCACAAGGCCATGACGACACCTATGGCATCGAACCTAAAGCTATTCAGTGCTTCATCAGATTCGGTTGATGCCACGACGTATCGTCAGATGATTGGGTCCTTGATGTACCTGATGAATACGAGACCAGATATTTGCTTTGCTGTGAACACCTTGAGCTAGTTCTTGATAGATCCGAGACATGTTCACTTGATTGCTGCAAAGCATATTCTGAGGTACCTAAATGGTACAGTTGATTATGGGCTCAAGTATAAGGCTGATCAAAAAATTAACCTGGAAGGTTATGTTGATTCAAATTGGGTAGACAGTGCCATCAATAGAAAGAGTACTTCTGGGTGCTGCTTCAGTATGGGATTAGGTGTGATCTCTTGGTTTAGCAAGAAACAGTATTGCGTGGCACTGAGTACAGCTGAAGCAGAGTATGTTGCAGCTTGTTCAGCTAGTTGAGAGGTAGTATGGTTGAGGAAGCCACTGTCTGATTTATTTGATCTCTAGTTGGATGCTACTTGTATATGTTGTGACAACCAGAGTTGTGTGAAGTTTTTGGAGAACCTGGTGTTCCATGACAAGTTGAAGCATATCGAGATCAAGTATCACTATATCAGGAATATGGTGTAGAGAGGAGCAGTGATGCTCCAGTATATTGCGATGGAAGAACATATCACTGATGTGTTGACTAAGCCATTGGCCAGAGTGAAGTTTGAATACTTCAGGGAGAAGCTTGGTGTTCTCTAGATCGAGGTTCCCTCCAAGGGGAAGTGATGAGTCCGTGAGCTGCCATTATAACATGGTGAGAGGATTGCTTCCTTCCATGGTCAGATGTAAGGGCTAAGCCATTCTGTCATGGTGAGAGGATTGGTTCCTTCCATGTCAGATATGAGTGCTGAGCCATTCTGATGTGATTGTAGGATTGGTTCCTGTATGATCAGATATAAGCACTGAATTCCATTCTCCGGGAGAATGGAGGCACCTGTTCAGTTACCAGGAATACTCAGCTTGAAGCTAAGGGCCATTCTAATGTGACTGTGGGATGAGTTCCCACATGATTAGATGTAAGGTCAGATCCATTCTGATGTGACTGTGGGCTGTGTTCCCACATGATCAAATGTAAGGGCAGAGCCATTCTGACATGGGGGAAGGATGGGCCCTCCCATGGTCATATGTAATGGCAGAGCCATTCTGACATGGGGGTAGGCTGGGCCCTCCCATGGTCAGATGTAAGGGCAGAGCCATTCTGACATGGGGGAAGGCTGGGCCCTCCCATGGTTAGATGTAAGGGCAGATCCATTCTGACATGGGGGCAGGTTGGGCCCTCCCATGGTTAGATGTAAGGGTAGGGCCATTCTGACATGGAGGTAGGATGGGCCCTCTTATGGTCAAATGTCAGGTCAGGGCCATTTTGACATGGGGCAGGCTGGGCCCTCCCATGGTCAGATGTAAGGGCTGGTCCATTCTGACAAGGTGGTGGATGTGTTCCTCCCATGGTCAGATGTGAGTGTTGGGCATGCCATTTTGACATGGGGGTAGGACGGGCCCTCCCATGGTCAGATATAAGTGCTGGACGGGCCTTTCTGTCTGGGTCAGATATAAGTGTTGAAGAATATGAAGACCTACATGGAGGATAGGCCTACAACCAGCATGAGAAAGGGCTGGCTCTATAGAACTTCCTGTGATGAGAAGAATCAAGAGATAGCACCAGTGATGATCCAGATCTAGTGATGATGATCCAGCAGTGATGATCCAGATCCAGTGATGATCTAGATCCAGTGATGATGATCCAGCAGTGATGATCTAGATCAAGTGATGATCCAAATCCGGTGATGATGATCCAGATCCAGTGATGATGATCTAGATCGAGTGATGATGATCCAGATTGTGTGATGATCCAAATCCAGATGAAGATGACTTGAAGATGAAGATGATGACAACTCATTGATGTTTAAGATGATACAGAGAAGAAGACATGTGCTGATAAATTGTGTTGAGAGAATACCTTCCTAGTTAAGAGGGAGTGTTGATGTATTTGTAACTTTGGAATGTATTCACTTGTATATCTTATGTATTGTACCCCGATGTTTATTTCAGGAAATGTCTGTAATGTATTTGAGGCATGCCATGCCCTGATGTTCCTATCGGGAGATTCAATAATGTAAACAAGTCATGTAAATTCATTATGGGTAACCCTCCTATTGATCAAGGGTTAAAGTCCCCACAGTTGTGGGGCACTAGGGTTATTAGACTCTCCTAGAGAAGTCGGCCCTAGGTGATTTAATGTAAGTCGGGTCATTATTACCCTAGTTGTGGTTACTCGAGCCTACATAACTGAGTTAGGATTACTCAAGCCTACATAATAGAGTTAAAGGTTATGTGAACGAAAGAAAATAAATAGAGAGTGAGAGTCTCTATTTATTAGACACGCACACTCACTCACTGGGGCGCATGAGTGAGAGAGAAGAAGCTGGGATCAGACAGAGAGACTACTATTGTTGGGAGATCATCTTTATGTTTCTAGGTTTTACTTTTGGTGCTGATTCTATCTCTGAGGAAGTTGTGGGGTTTTCTCCTTCATGGTTTCCCCGAGGAAAATTATTTATGTCTCTTGTCTCTTGTGTTTATTGTTGTTCATGTTATTCTCTTAGTTAAATATCCTAAGATCATAATGCTATCTTGAATGATAAAAATCTAACACTTTCACTGTCAAAGTCAAATAGAGGGGGAAATGTTGCCAAGGTTTATTTCACTGGATTGAACAAGGGATGGTCACGGTTTAATATGTGAGGTAAATTTTCTATGAGAAAGTCAAACAATTTTACACGTAGATCAGAGTGACTGAGTGCAAAGTTTAAATTCCTTTTTTCCTGTCAAAATATATATCTATATATCGATTAAGCATCTAGAGACTAGCTCTGCGCTATTCAATTTTTATACAGAGCAATTTGTTTACTATTCGCCCGATAGTCATCATTTTTTTTGGTCACCCATGCATGGAACATGAATATTGACAAATTTAGAATGATACTCCATTATGGGTAATGTGTCTAATTTTAAGGAGTCATAGGTGTGTGAGAAGCCATGATTAGGTGATGAATTTCATGATCCTCTTGTGCATGTACTCTTTATTTTTTGTTCACTAATATAATTTCACTACAAAGCTTAAAAAAGTGGATTTGATATAATAAATCATTGTAAAGAAACTCTGAAATAAACAGATGTAACTTTCTATAAATAGTTAATACAAATAATTTTATTTTATTTTTTTATAAAATATTACTATTTTCATTATTTTTAAAACTAATAAAAATTTATGCAAAATTAATTGGGTCGAAGATGCCCATTCTACAGCCTAGTAAGGGGATATTTGTAACTCGCTCCGTGCGACATATGTCCTTCATAAAAAAATAAAAAATAAAAATATCATAAAAAATAATATGTCCACTCAAATTAGATTTTAAATATTTAGAATTGCATAAATATAAAACTATTAAATTAAAACGATAAGTATTGGATTACACATGTCATCAAAAATTTCACTCTAAAAAGAGGTTTGCACTTCCAAATATTTGATGTCTTTGAGCGCTTGGTAGATCTCCTTGTAATATAAATCTATGCTAGTTCTAAAAATGTTTCTTTTCAATTTATTTAGAAGAAGTATATATATATTTATAATTGTATTTTTAAATTAAATTTTTATTGTGCTTTTTAAAATAGATAAAAATGTTAGTATGACTCAAAAAATATTTATGTTATAAATTCTTATATTAAAATATGTGTACATTAATATAAAAAATAATAATATATATAATAGATAAAAAATTTAGTATGACTCAAAATTATATAGGTTATAAATTCTTATATTAAAATATGTGTATATTAATATCAATAATATTATTATATAAAATAATTGGAAAATTTTATTATAATATTAAATTTGATATCTTGATTTAAAAAATTAGTTACTAAAAATAGAGCAGGAGCAGCGCGCGCTAGGGCATGAGCAGTTCTGAGCACGAGTAGAGGCTCGTCGAGTGAGGCATGGTGGCGCCTGGGGGAGGGGAGGACGCCCCCCCCCCCTTCGATCTCGGATGAGGATGCCTTCAGAAGGCTCCTCCCGAGCAGAGGAAAAAAGATCTCTCCCCCGGTCATTCCAAAATTCATCAAGAAGCTGGAGGAAATCCCTGAAATCGCCCTTCCTGAAGAAAAACCAATGAAAACAGCCTTGGCTCTGGCTAAGAGAGGCCTAGTGGGCCAATTCATGGGGTTATGGCCTTCAGCCAATACCACAGATGACTGGATCCAGAGGAACTGGAAGCCCAACCTGAGACAAGGTGTAACCTGTTACCCCGTTGGGAGAGGGTTTTTTGTGTTCGAATTCATCTCAGAAGAAGACCGGGATTTAGTCTTCAGGAATGGTCCCTACTTCATGAGAGCGCAGGCCCTATATCTGATCAAATGGACACCAGACTTCGATCCCGTGATCGACCTCCCCAAAGAGGTGCCAGTGTGGGTCAGGCTCCCCAATCTCCTAATGCATTGCTGGGACTTTGACACTCTGAAGAGAATAGGGAACGGAATCGGCCACTTCATTGATAAATATGATAACAAAGGACAATATTCCTACACCAGAATCTGTGTTGAAGTGGATCTTGAAGCCGGCCTACCTGAGGCAGTAAAACTAACAGTTGGATCCTAGACCCACTACCAGAAATTGGACTATGAACACTTGCCCTTCAAATGCAGGAACTGTCAAGAAAATGGCCACTTCCAAAGATACTGCCCCAAACTGGTTGTTGGAAAAGAAGATGCGGAAGGATGGAAGAAAGCGAAGAAAGGGAAAACCTTCAGCAACACCAAAAACAAGGAGAAAATGATCCAAGAACCACCAAAGGAAGGAAATCCAGCGCCCAACCTTCAGGAAACTCCTAATGAGGCCCAAAACCCTGCACATGGTCCAGAAGCTGGCGAAGCTCGGGGGACACAAAGCCCAAGCGATTTTGTCCTTCATCGGTCTGCCTCCAGTCTGCCAAAGGAACACACCAACCTGAGCTCGGAAACAAGATCTGATTCCTCTGAGGAAGGTGACACTGAAGCAAGTAGTCCGTTAGTCTCTCCAAATCAACCAAAGTGGGGACGGAAGCCTGAGAAGAAAAGAAGGGAAGAATATTCCTACAAGGATGTAGTTCAAGGCTCACAGCACACCATTCCAGAAATGATGAACACCAGATCGGGGATGAAGATAGGGAAAACCCCGAAAGGGGGCCACCCCCCTCAAACAGGCAAATAATGCAATACGTCTCCTGGAAATACAGAGGACTAGGCACCTCTCTAAAAGAAGAAGCTATAAGGGATTTAGTAAGAGTTTTGAGGCCGGAAGTCCTACTAATCCAGGAGACGAAAATGGAGGAGGAAGCTCTCCTTCGAGCAAGGAACTTGTTTTGGAAGAAAGGCCTAGGTAGGGCTGTGAGCACTAGAGGAGCCTTGGGAGGCTTGGCAACTTTCTGGGACTCCGCAAAGCTTGATCTTGTAGAAGAAGAAGGCACCATGCATTGGCTTTTCACCAAGTTGTACCATAAAGACTCCAGTCACTTCGTAAGTATCTTTAACCTGTATGTTCCTGTCTCTTTTGTGGAAAAAAAAGAGTGCTGGGATTCTTTAAAAATCTTCCTAAACCAGCATAACCCTGAGAATCTAGTAGTAGCTGGAGACTTAAATGTAACCCTTGCTCTAGCAGAAAAAAAAGGGGGATCAATAGTCCAGGATCCTGCCAGAGAATGGGTGGAAGACTTGATGCTGGATTGGGACCTTGTAGATATCACCCCTGACAGAGGAAAGTTCACCTGGTCCAATAAAAGATTTGGGCCTGGCCACATTGCTGCCCGCCTAAACCGGTTCCTTATTCATTCCTCCTTCCTTACTCTTGGCCTCATGGCTTCCTCTAAGATCCACGCGCATTACACCTCTGACCATAAACCAATCTCACTCACCCTCTCCCCTGAAGCTTAGTTAGGCCCCATCCCCTTCTGTTTCAGCCCTTTATGGGTAGATCAGGATGGCTTCCTTCACATTGTGAACAAATCCTGGAACGAACCGATTTATGGGTCTCCCTTCTTTGTCTGGGAAGGAAAATTAAGAAGACTCAAAGCTGATATGAAAATTTGGGCTAAAGGTATAAGATCCCCTACAGATGAAAGGAAAAGAATCCAGAAGGCTCTGGAACGGCACCAACTGGCCATGGAAGGGTCCCCTATCACCCTTGACTTGCTCAATAGGGAAGCTGATCTCCAAAGGAAGTACCACAAAGCGTGCAAAGAGGAGGAAACCTACTAGAGAGTCAAATCTAGAATGCTCTGGCTTCAAGCTGGAGACAAAAACACCACTTTTTTTCACAAGCAGGCTCAAGCTCGGAAAATCTACAACTTAATCAATGAAATTCAGATGCAAGACCAAATAATAAAAGACACCAATGGCATCAAGAAGGCTTCCCACTCCTTCTTCAAAAAGCTTTATTCTTCCCCAGAACTGGACCCGGTGGATCCGAACTCCTTCCCTCTCTCAGTGATTCCAAAGCTAATAAGTGAAGAGGACAACCAGCTGCTGAACATTCATGTGAGCATTCATGAAATTAAAAAATCCCTCTTCAACATGGACCCGGACAAAGCTCCCGGGCCGGATGGATTTATAGCCCGGTTCTATGTCTCTTGTTGGGACATAATTAAAGGGACTTGTACAGAATGATCAAGAAGGCTCAGATCTACTCCAAATTGGGAGGCAGCACAAATTCCTCATTCCTGGCTCTCATTCCAAAAGAAAAAGGAGCCAGGAATTTCAATAGATTCCGACCAATATCCCTCTATAATACTGGTTACAAAATCACTACCAAAATAATGGCCAACAGACTCAAAACAATTCTGCCAAAATTGATCCCGGAAAACCAAGGTGGGTTTGTTAGACGCAGACAGATTCTGGACAATATAATCCTAGTCCAAGAAGCCATTCATTCCATCTATAGGAATAAAGAGAAAGGAATGGTATTTAAGTTGGACTTAGCCAGTTCCTTTGACCGAGTCAAGCATGACTTCCTCTTTGCTGCCATGAGAAAATTTGGGTTCAATCAGAATTTTATTCAGTGGGTTAAAGCCTGCATTTTAGCTCCCTGGATAGCTCCGCTGATTAATGGCCGGCCTACCAAGTTCTTCCAGGCCTCAAGAGGTTTAAGGCAAGGCTGCCCTCTCTCTCCATTTCTCTATGTCATCCAGGCTTTCGTTCTAAGTTTCCAGTTGAATAAAAGTCTCCAAAATAGAGCTCTTTCAGGCATAAGAATAGCTCCCAAGGTCAAGGATGTAAACCACGCCCAGTTCGCTGATGACACTCTGTTATTGGGAGTGGCCAACCTTAGAATAGCCAGGAATTTCAAATCAGAACTCGACTGCTACATAAACAGCTCTGGAAGTGAAATAATCTTCCACAAAAGTAAGATTTATGGCTGGAACTGCTCCCCTCTCGAAATGCTGAACATCTCTCAAACCCTTGACATGGAAGGCATCTCATACTGGGACACCTTTACCTACCTGGGCATCCCTATTTTCAAAGCCTCTCCTAAAGTTTCCCACTGGCTGCCCCTTCTGAACAAGCTCAAAAACAAAATCCAAGCTTGGGGAGCAACCTGGCTCAATAAGGCAGGTAAACTTATTTTGATTAATTATGTCCTCACCAGTCTTCCTATTTATCAGTGTTCAGTTCTATTAGCTCCCAAAACCATAACGAACAAGATTGAAGAGCTGCTTTGGCATTTTCTCTGGGAGGGGGGACAAAATAATGAAAAGAAGCTGCATCTGGTAAGCTAGGACAAGATCAAAAAGCCAAAGCTAGAGGGGGGCCTTCAAATCAGAGATGTTTCCACCCAAAATCTAGCCATGGGTGGAAAAATTCTCTGGAATATGATTTTTGGCAAGAACACCTGGAGCAAGCAGATCCTCTGGAAAAAATACTTCACAGGAAATAGGAAAAGGTGCCTAGAAAAGCCTCCTAAAATGTAGACTGGTTCTCTGATCTTCTTGCTCTGCAAAAAAGCCTTGCCTTACTTCACAACCAAGCTCACATGGATACCTGGAAATGGAGCAAACATAAAAATCTGGGACGATTCTATACTAGGAGATCAACCTTTTAACAGCCTGGCCGAGCTGAGGAACATCCAAGCCTGGCTTACTGACAACAATTGTAGCACGCCGTGGGATATTTCCTCATGGGGAAATGATGATAAAGAATCCTGGGTTAGCTGGAACCTTAGAGATTATCCGGACGAGCTTAAGGAGGAAGCATTGTTGCTATTGGATATTCTTCAAGGGAAATTGCCCATCACTGGGGCTAGGGCTCTAGCACAGGTAAATACTCTGCATCTGCTGGTTATGCTTCTATTCTGGAACGGCCTTGGGCTCCCCCCAATCCAGGCCCGTGGAAAGCTGTATGGAAATACCCGTCCATCCCAAAAATTGATATCTTCACCTGGCAATTTCTTCATAACAGCATTCTCACCAATGACAATCTCAAGAGGAAAGGCTGGGCTGGACCTTCTCATTTCCCACTGTGCAAAAACGCTGAAGAAAACGCAGATCACTTGTTCATAGCCTGCGATTTCACTCAAGAGACCTGGAGAATAATGCTTGGTCCCATCGCTATCAGTTTTCCCAGCTCAGTCGCGGAGATGGTAAGTCGCTGGCTCCACCTTTATCCCTACGATCTGAGCAAAAAGAATCTTATTAAAACCACGTGGATGTGGATCCCCAAGTTCCTGTCATGGAAAATATGGTTGGAGCGAAATAATAGAATTTTCAAGGATGAAAGCAGGGCCCCAGCTCAAATCGTTGTCAAAGCCTGGGCCATGCTGTCTGAAGCATTAAAAATAAAGGCTCCGAAAAGCAACACAGCCCCTCTCTCTATTGAAGAAGATCAATGGTTTAAGGAGTTCTAGCCAGCTCATAACAGCAATGAAGCCATGAACTCGGCCCACAAGGCCAACTGGGAAATTAGACTGGCTGAAATGGATTTTATTAAGTGGAGATTAGTGCTTAATGAATGGTGTCTCTTCTTTGATGGGGCCTCGAAAGGGAACCTCGGGCAAGCTGGAGGAGGCAGTATTATTTTTGAACCTTCAGGCAAAATCCATTTGTCCTATGCATGGGGCCTAGGACAAGCTTCCAACAACCAAGATGAAATCCTGGCGCTGTGGCAGGGCCTAATCTAGGCAAGAAATCTAAACATCCAAAAGATTAATATATTCAGTGATTCTAGGCTGATAATTAAAGCGGTTCATACCAAGAAGGAGCCCTCGGACATTCATCTTGCCCAAATTTTCAGGAAAGTCCGCCTCCTCCTCTCTCACTTCAGAATTTATAAGGCTCAGCATGTGCTAAGGAACCTAAATAGCCTTGCGGACGCTGAAGCCAATCGTGGTGCTCTTCTGAACAAAAGCCAGCTAATTGTCAATGAAGGAAGCTCAATTTGCGCGATCCCATAAGGATAAGGAAAAGAAGATCATTAAGATCAGAAGTTGTAAGGGAATTAAGCTGGAAAGGAAAACCAGAATAGTGAATCTGAATATGCTATGTAAAGGCCCTGGCAGCCCATTTGCCAATCTTAATTAAATTTTAACCGTTTTTGTCAAAAAAAAAAGAAAAAAGAATACAAAACTAAAATTTTCATATATAGAAAATATTAAAAAATGTAAAAAGAATGGATGGCAATTATTCTCACCAACATTAAAAATAAAATATAAATAAAGTGAAAATATATTAAAATATATTATTAAAAGACAAATGTTTATAAACACATTATTATAAAAAATTATACATTCAAGAATTTTATCAAGATCAAGGTACAAATTTTTATATGATTGTTTGGCAACTAATTAACTAATCATTGTGTTAAGAGACACTATTCAAATTTATTAATATAACAAGAGTCATGAGGTGGCAATGTTATAGTAGTTGCTAATAATGATAGCTATAAGATAGAAGCTATAAAAGTATGATACTTCTATTATTAGTGTTATATATATATATATATATATGGTACACATTAAATTAAAGATACGAAATGTTGATTTGTGAGAAAATGAAAACACTAACAAACAAGGGCCTCACTAATTGGTAATCTCCTTATTTAACCACCTATTATTATTCATATCATTTGATGTTGTTTGATCAAGATAATTAAACTTAAATTCAAGATTAATGTATAAGGAACAATACCTAAAGTTGACTTATGAGGAGATGAAAATAATGACAAATGAGAGCCTCACTAATTAGTAATCTCTTTATTTACCCACTTTTTTATATCATTGATGTTAGAAACTATATTAAAAGAAAGAGACAAAATACATATAAAGTTGTAGATATTTCTTTTGTACTTGCATTATTCATTGTGTATGTCATTTTATTATTGTATTAAAAGAATTGGTTATTAATTTCGGCACTTAACCTATCTCAATCATACTTCTATTTTTGGGAGTAGATTGAATAGAAATCAAGTTAACTTTATATGGTATTAGTGTCTTAAATATTTAATGTTGTTGATATGATATTTATAATAATAATTTAATTTTTAAACTATGATTTAACTAAACATTGAATGAGCACAACTAAATTATGAATTGGTGTATGGATTTTTTTGTGATACTTTACACAATTTATAAAATAAACTTAATAATTAAATTATTTATTAACATTGAATCATTCTCCTATAATATAGTTTAGTGTACAAAGTAAAATATGTGTCCACCCTTAAAGTGAGTAAAAGCATGGAAATTTGAAAATGTCACTTGGATTATTGCATTTTCTATGAATGTAAACATTGAATTTGTGAAGTTCCTCTCAGTGAGGAGATGTGGTTTGAGGGGTAGTGCCACACCAATCATAGAAATTCTCCCCTTTTCCTTATGATAAAGGTGTGGTTGAAACAAGATGTTTCCACGGGACCATGTTGTTAACCATGTGGTATTGCTAGGTGTTTCACACGAAAATAAACATTAGGAAAAATGCTAAGCCCAAAAAGTGATGTTGTTGGGTTAGTATGCCTGGTTGACACTGCTCTATAATGTCTCAAGATAAACATAACCCATCACCATCACCCATGGTCATTGAAGCATGTATGCCCATTAAGCCTCGGTTAATCAAAAAGTAGAAAGTATAATACCACTAGCATTCTCGTATAATTTCCAATATGAAATTAGAAATATTAGAACAAAGGAAAAAGAAGAATGAATGATGAATAGAACACAATCAACCACTCCAGTACCGTGCAACCATATCCAATACTTAGGTACTGCATTTATGGGCGAGGTAGTGTAACCTCCCCTAAATTCGTAAATAAAAAAAAAATTGTTTACTGTATGTAATATTAAAATTACTAGACAATATTTAGAGAGATGTGATTACTCATACTTATTTCATCATGCATTACTGTTGTCATGTAACTAAGTTATTATTAGCTTGCTTAAATGGTGCTCCTCTAACATGACACTATTTGTTTGACATAAGAAAAATGTCTAGAAAAATTAACTTGTTGTCATAAGACATTTTGTCGTTGACGTTTGTTGTTTGCATTCAAACCCTAAGATGCACAAGGGTGGATCATGGTATTACTTAGTCGATACGACTAATGCATGAATCTTCTCGTCTACGATGTGCAGGAATCAAGGTACCTTGATACTACCATTTAAACTTCAACTCTATACTAAGGTGCTATCTAGAGCATAACCAAAACGAACCTAAGGTCTGGACAAGGTTCTAATCCTAAACTCCCTTATTCTTTAAAGTTTAAAAAGTCATAATCTATTTTTATCAATTTTTTTATTATCAAATGTAAAAATTTTACCCTAGGTATGCCAAGGGCCCAACTTTATCGTTGCAGGTACAAAACGAGCAAAAAAATTAGAATGTAAACTATAAAGTTTACACCATTCTCCAAAGTGGCAACCATATCATAGATAAGGGTTTGAATTGATGCGATGTTGTCACAGTCATCTTTAAATTTGATATCTACTTAAGATTTAAGTAAGGACAAGATAGAGATTGGTTCTTAAATACAAACCTGTGAATTCATAGCGTTTTCCAGCTGTCGGCAAGGCATGAGTTTCCAAAACCCTAAGGGTGTTAATGTACTTTGAACTCTGTGTTGGTCTTTTCGATAGACTTCTATATGAGTTAATTGTTCCCTCATTTTTTAAAAGGGATTTTGGTTGCTTGACCCTGCTACTCATCTGTATGCATACGAATATGGAAGAGCCACCAAAATTGACCTTCAGTCTAAGCTTGAATCTTTCATTAATGGAGTTTTACGTTTACTGGGTATATGAAGATTTCTGAAACTAAGAAGGTAAACCTTTATTTTTAATCGCCTTCTTGATTTTATTTCTTTGCATAACAATATTAAAAGTATTTTAACTTCCAGCCATTGTACTGCCTGTGTAAGGTTCTTCTCTGTGACGAGAGGTGGTTTGAATTTTCGTTGAGAGGACCTCTCTTAAACAGGTAAGACCAAAGTCCTCCCTTGCGTGCCTCTGAGGATTGGTACTTGGTCTCGTAAACGTTTGGTATTTTGTGCACCATGTTGCCGTGAAAGTGATAACGTTACTTCGGCATAAATGTATGTTAAGCAATGGTATTTGTAATACCTGTGGAGTCCTTTTTAAAAGACTTGGCCACTTTGTAGTGTTGTTTGGTTATAACCTGTCTTTACTAGAGTAAGAACCTGTGAAGGTTCGATACTATAACTCTATAAATTTTCCACAATGTGAAATGAATCGATAATCATGGAATATCGCATCTATGCCATTTTTATTTTTCTTTTTAAAAAAATTATATGTTGATAAGAAAACATTTTTCTTTTACTTATAATCTGAAGAACATACCTTTAACTAGTTTGATCATGCGGTATTTTTGTGGTTTACCTACAGTGCTTTTAATTTTAAGACCGTGAGTCTCTATTATGTTGATTCTTAAACTTAGGCATAGATAGACACTCTTGAACATAGTTTTGTTTTACTTTGGGTAAACATTTGGCAGCGTTGGGGTTTGTTTTCCCAAATCCCTCGTCGTATGATAGAAGTTTCTTTACTTGATATTTGATCTCTTTTATTTAATGAAACTCTTTGTAAAAAAAAATATTGTTAGTATTGTATGGACCTATGAGGGCCTTTCATCTTTCTTTTGATTTGGAAACTCAAACTGTAATACTGAGTTAATATTTTACGTTTTTACTTAATAGTATAAGATTTGACTAAGCCCCTGCTGTAAATTCGTTGTTGGTTTGATAATATGACAAAAGTTAAGGGACAAAGCGTACGAGGTTTCATTTTAACAATCTGTGCTTCATTTAAAAGACACTTTGTTTCGTGCTCTATTGATTTATAAGTTATTCTACTTTCCTAGACACACAGTCCTTGATGTAATTGTATAAAGTGTACTTTTTATCATTATTTATTTGTTGTTTATAACCTAAAATACTCTAAAGATAAGTCATGGAGACTTTTCCCTTCCAAAAATAGGTTTTAAGAGAGGGTCGTAAGGCCTCAATCAGAAGGAAAAATCGACTATCAAAACTCTACGGGGTTCTGGGTTATTTATTAATTAACAGATTGGTCACAGAGTCGTTTATTCTTCTATTGGCAGTCCATAGGGTTTGGAAACATTTAAAAGAAGGAAAATTTAATTATGAACCCGTTTCGAAAATACTTCTAGATAAAATGGATCTAAGAAATTCATGATGGACAAACTGTAAAGAAAAATGTGACTGTGTAGATGAAAAGGACTTAGTTATCACAGAGCTAGGGTTTATCGCTTTGTAATGATTTTACTTTGTTTTAAAGAGAGACAGAAAGCTTATTCTGGAAATATTATTGTAATCATAAATTTACCAAGGAACTTGGATCTGTACATTTGTCCTTTTATTCAGTTTTGAAACAAATGTGTTTGAGAATATAAATATCTTATAAAGAAAAAAATTAAATGCTCTGCATTTAAATTTTGCACCTATACTTTCTCTATAATTTTAGGTTTGCCTTTACTAACTGTAATTATTTATCTTTTGGAGTTAGAGTTGTAACTTGTATTTTAACTAAAAGTAGATTGTAAACAGTATATTTATATATACATATCTCAATTCTATTCTCTGTAATAAGGAATATACACATATATTCGATCATTCTGGTACTTCTATTTAATATATTTTCATATCTTCCTTTACTAGAGTACGTCACTAATTCAGTGAGAGGAAAAATACAGGAGATAATTTTAAATTCATTTCTTTTTTAATCAGTTTCTCTGTAGATATTTCATCAAATAATCACTGAATAACTAGCATTTAACTATAACTACAATTGAAAATAATCTCAGCTTATTTAAACAGAAGTAAATAACATATTACAAATGTAGAGTTGGAACCTGGATGTGTTGCGAAAAAAGGGACTAACACACAAGGGAGACTGTTCCACCCAACCATTCCTGAAGCAACCAAATAACTTGCTTATGACCCCGGAGCTTGCTCACTACACCATTAGGAAGGATATTTTTGCCACACAGCAGACCTATGCAACATAGCTCTCAATAGAAGACTTAACTCAGTAAAACACTTTAGTTATCCCCTCATCGAATTTTTTGTGTGCCTGACTTTCCAGGTTGCAGTAGTCACAAAGTTCATTCTCTCCAAATCAGAATGAGTAGTGAGCCTCCTGCTCAATTTGATGGTTTATATAAGATTTCTTAGGTATTTGGGTCAGTTTTGGAATTTAATGAGCCACCTAACTCAGTCCCCCTTCTTAGGGAACATCGCCATCTTTTTTTAGGGATTACGCTCCTACAATGGCTAGAAAGTGAATGCTAGTGCTGCCACTTGTCAACCAATGTTCTACAACTTCTCCTTCCTCCTAGTGGGCAGTGAACACTCATTTAAAAGTCTCCCCTGAATAGGTGTCCCCTTTAAATAATTATTAAAATAAATAATTATTCAATTACAGTCATCCTTGACGCACTTGGTCATAAACTTTACAATAAAAATTAACATAACATTTTTTGCTAAAATAAATAATAAATATTTATTTTTCAGTTTTGGGTATGTTACAAACACCCCCCCTTAATCTCAACATCGTCCTTGATGTTGCTTAAGTTATTTCGAGTCTTCTTGGAACAGAGATGGATATTCCACTTGCATATCGCTCTCCAATTCCTAGGTTGCTTAATCTGGACTTAGGTGTTTCCACTGCACCTTTTCCTGTTCAATGATGTGATTCCAAAGAAAATTTTCCCTCCTGTAGAGAATACAATATAGTTCCACAGGAAAATCTCCTTCTGGTTCTACCTGAATCACATTCCAATCAATCACATGAATAGCATCATGTATATACTTTTTCAAAATAGAAATGTGAAAAAAATTGTGTATCCTAAGATTAGGTGGCAAGGCTAGTTGATAAGCCACTGGACCCACTCTTGCCAATATCTTGAAGGGTCCACAATACTTGGGTGCTAATTTAGCACAACTTCGTAGTTTAAAGGAGCTCTTCCTTGGTTTTACCTTAACAAACACATACTCGCCTACTTGGAATTCTTTTGGAGTTCTTTTAAAGTCAGCGTGACTCGTTTTCCTGTCTTGAATAGTTTTCAAGTTTCCTTGTACCTGTTTCACTGTTGGTTCCAATTCTTTTAACATGTCAAGTCCTAACATCAATCGGTCTATTGGATAACACTATAATAGTAGTGTTACACTTTCTACCATATAATAGTTCAAAATGACTAAGCTGTGTTGAAGCTTGATAATGGTTATTATCAGCAAATTTAACCAAGTGCAAATAGTCTTCCTACTTCTTGGGATAATCTCTAACATACATTTGTAACATGCCTTCTAATACTTGATTGACTCTTTTTGTTTGTCCATCTATTTCCAAATGATAAGCAACACTGAAATTCAATTTAGTATTTAATCCTTTAAATAAAGTTTTCCAAATATTACAAGTAAATTTAGGATCTCTATCAGAGATTATTACCTTTGGAATTCCATGTAGATGAAAGATTTCTTTCATAAGAATGTCAGCAATATTAGATGTTGTATAAGTTGTTCTAACATGAATAAAGTGTGCTACTTTACTTAATTTATCCACAACTACCATTATTGAAACATTCTATTTCAGGTTTTTAGGTAGACCAGTTACAAAGTCAAGACTGATGACTTCCCATTTCCAATTTGGAATTGGTAATGCCTGTAAAAGGTGGGCTGGGTGTTGATGTTCAACCTTAACTTGCTGACATTCAATACACCTAGCTAAAAGTTCAACAACCTCAATTTTCATGTTAGACCAAAAGTACTATTTTCTTAACATAGTTATCATCTTTTGATACCTCGGATGTTGAGAATAAAGACTTTTGTGAATTTCATTCAAAATCAACAGCTTAACTTCTGGTATATTTGGTACATAGAATCTATTTTTAAACAGTATTAAACCTTTTTCATTAAAGCTGCAATCTAAAATTATATTTTTAGATGTATTATGAGTTATCTTTTCTTTTAAATTCTGATATTTTGGATCCCACTTTATTACTTCTTCCAAATTATCTTCCAAATCAGTTTTATAACTGTTGATGGCAGCGACAAAACGTGTTACTGTGTTCCTGCTTAAGGAATCAACCACTTTATTTTCTTTCCCTTTAATATGTTTGATTTCGAAATCATATTCGCTAAGGAAAGCTAGTCATCTAGCTTGCCTTGCGTTTAGATTTTGCTAATCAAACCGATATTTTAGACTTATGTTATCAGACATTAGCACAAATATGTTACCTATTAAGTGATGACGCCATATTTTTAAAGCGTGGATTATTGAAACCAACTCTAAATCATAAGTGGCATAGTTCTTTTCATGAGTTTTTAATTTTCTTGATTCGTATGCAATTGCATGACCTTTCTGTGTCAGTACCCTACCTAATCCTTCATTGCATGCATAAGTCCAAACGATGAGTATTTGTCTGGGTCCGCTATTTTTAGGATGGGTGCAGTAGTTAATAATTCTTTTAGTTCATTAAAATTGTCTTCGCATTTTTTATCCCAAACAGATTTCTTACCCTTTTTATGTAATGAAGTTATAGGATTTTCAATCCTTGAAAATCCTTCAATAAATTTTCTGTAATAACTTGTTATCCCCATAAAGGATCGTACAATAGTTACGTCTTTAGGGACATGCAAATCAATTACATATTTTTTTTTATCTGGGTCCACCGATATCCCTTCTTCGGATATTACGTGCCCTAAATATTGTATTTTATCTTTATAAAAATCACAGTTGTTGAGCTTAGCATATAGTTGATGTTCTCTTAACACTTGTAGTATTATCTTTAGGTGTTCATCATGTTCTTTTTTTGTCTTAGAATAAATTAATATGTCATCTATAAAGACGACTACAATTTTTTTCAAGTACTTACTTAGGACATTGTTCATTAAGCACATGAAGGTTGTTGCTGCATTTGTTAGCCTGAAGGGCATAACCACAAATTTAAAGTGCCCATATCTTGTCCAAAAAGCAGTTTTAAAGATGTATTCATCTTTAATTATAAATTGGTGATACCCAGACCTTAAGACGATATTTGAGAACATCGTCTCTCTACGTATATGATCAAACAGATCGTCAATATGGGGCAGAGGATATCTGTTCTTAATCATCATTTTATTAAGTTTATGGTAGTCTATACATAGACGTAGAGTACCGTCTTTCTTTTTAACAAAAAGGACCGGTGCTCCCCAAGGGGATACACTTGATCTTACATAATGTTTGTCTATTAACTCTTGTAATTGTAATTTTAATTCATTCAGCTCCAAGATGTTCATTCGATAGGGAGCTTTCGAATTAGGCATTGCTCTAGGTACTAATTCGATTGTAAAGTCCAGATCTCGTTTAGGAGGTAATCCTAGAATTTATTTATGGAATACATCCGCGAAATCTTGCAGGATCATGATAGCCTCAAATCTTGATTTATCTTCTTTATTGATTGGTTCATTATTTATAATGTGTAAAACGAAGACTTTACATCCCTTCCTTACAACATTTTTCATCTGTAAGGTTGGAATTTGTCTAACAAATATCTTCCTAGGTATTCCTATGACAGTAATTATTTATCATTCATTATTTAAACAAGTAAAATTTTTCTGAAAACAGTTTAAAATCACTTGGTGTCTTTCAAGCAAGTCCATTCCTATTAAGACATCGTAAGATCCTAAAGGTAAAACATTTAGCTTCACTTGAGTTTCAAACTAACTCATCATTAAATCACAATTTTCAACATAATTTACTACATTTATTCTATCTCCCGTAGCTAATTGGACCAACCAGTATTTTTCAAACATTTTTAAGGACAAATCACATTTTCCCACTATGCTGGGAGATATATAACTTAAACTAACACATGGATCAATTAAGATGGAAACAGAAAATTTTTGCATCATACCTTGCACTTCTACCATGGAAGTCTAGTGATCCGCCTGTCGGTTGTCAAGAGATGCATTTATCTTGTGCATCCCATTTGCCACATCTCCAACTATTTCTTCTTCCTGGACAATTTGCATGTTGCTGATGTTCCCTTTCTAGTTCGTACAATATTTGACGTAATGTGGCCCTTGGAATTCCTAACATTTGACAAGTTCCCTTTGTTCAGTATTTCTAACAAAAGTGTTAGACATATCCCTACCTTTGATGCTGCAGTATTTTGGGGTATTTTATTTTTAAAATCAGTTTTCTGATAGTTATTCTTGGATAATTTATGAGAATTACTCCCAATTTTTTTTTTTTAACTTGAATCCTCTTCTCTTCTGATCAAAATGACTTGTCGTTTTAGTATTCTAATTAGGTACAGTTTCTCTTTTCTTTCTCTGCTCATAACAGAATTCAACCTTTCTCATAGCTTCCTCCAAAGTTTTTAGATTGTCAAACTCAATCCTATCTTTGAAGCTAGCAGGTAAACAAATTAAAAACCGTTGGATTTTCAGTTTTTCATCTATTATGTAAGGTGAGTATCTTAGCAGACTTGAGAACTTGCTGCTCAACTCTTTCATGGACATGGAACCCAGTTTTAAATCATAGAACTCCTTGGCTCTTTCATCGTAATATTGTTCAGACAGAAAATTTATTTTTAAGTACTTCTTAAAAACTCTCCAAGTTAAAAATAACTTGGAGAGTTTTTAAGAAGTACTTAAAAATAACCAGATATTTTTAAGAATTACTGGTCAATATCTTGCCACCAGATATCAGGTTTTCCAGACAAATTGTCAATATCCATTCTATCCTTTAGTCTATCAGAATAGTTATAAATCTGGAAGTATTTCTTCATTCCTGACAGCCAAGCTTCTGCTTCTTCTCCTTTATCCGCTTCCCCGTTGAACATGGGAGGATTTATATTCTTGAATTCTCCATAAATCTCTTCGTAGGGTTTATACTTCTTTATCCTAGGTTTTTAGTCACTTTCACTTCCGTCACTTATGTATCTTTTCCTTTCCCTACGTGACCTTGGTTGTAACCTCTAAAGAATATTCACTATCAAGATATCTTGTTTTCTTTTCTTTATGTTTATGGGGCACTGTTTCAGAATCTGTTTCGATAGCATTGCTTTTATCTTTTTCCTGGTTATGTATTTTGTCCAGTAGATATTTATTCAACTCTAAAACTCTTTTATTATCTTGTTTCACAGTTTGAGGTTCATCCTTCAACTCTCTGACTGTTTGTATTAATTCTGAATTATTCAAATCTACATAAAAGTTGTTAGGATTATTATGTTGAGGAACATTCTCAGCAGATGCTTCAGCATTATCCATTTCTTGCAAAACATATTTTATATTTCTGGATAGAAATAATTGTAAAAATAAAATTAGTACAACTTTTTTATTTATGTGCGAATGAGCCAATCAGGCCTAGTGTTGGAACCTCTCTCTAATACCACATGTAACATCCCCTAAATTTGTAAAAAAAAAAAATTGTTTACTGAATCGTCATGCATTACTGTTGTTATGTAACTAAGTTATTATTATCTTGCTTAAATGGTGCTTCGTCGATATGACACTATTTGTTTGATATAAGAAAACTCTCTAAAAAAATTAACTTGTTGTCGTAAGACATTTCGTCGTTGTCGTTTGTTGTTTTCATTCTAACCGTGAGTTGCACAAGGATGGATCATGGTCTTACTTAGTCGATACGACTAATGCATGAATCTTCTCGTCTACGATGTGCAAGCATTGAGGTACCTTGACATTAACATTTAAACATCAACTCTATACTAAGGTGCTATCTAGAGCATAGCCAAAACAAACCTAAGGTCTGGACAAGGTTCTAATCCTAAACTCTCTTATTCTTTAAAGTTCAAAAAGTCATAATCTATTTTTATCTATTTTTATTATTATTATCAAATGTAAAAATTTTACCCTAAGTATGCTAAGGGCCCAACTTTATCATTGCAGGTACAAAATGAGCAAAACAATTAGAATGTAAACTATAAAGTTTACACCATTCTCCAAAGTGGCAACCATATTGTAGACAAGGGTTTGAATTGATGAGATGTTTTGATAGTTAGCTTTAAATTTGATATCTATTTAAGATTTAAGTAAGGACAAGATAGAGATGGGTTATTAAATACAACCCTGTGAATTCATACCGTTTTCCAGCTCTTAGCAAGGCATGAGTTGCCAAAACCCTATGGGTGTTAATGTACTTTGAACTCTATGCTAGTCTTTTCGATAGACTTCTAGATGAGTTAACCATTCCCTCATTTTCCCAAAGGACTTTTGGTTTCTTGACCCTGCTACTCATCTGTATGCATGCGAATATGGAAGAGCCACCAAACTTGACCTTTAGTCTAAGCTTGAATCTTTGATTAATGGAGTTTACGTTTACTGGGTTACTGAAGATTTCTGAAACTAAGAAGGTAAACCATTATTTGTAATCACCTTCTTGATTTTCTTTCTTTGCATAACAATATTAAAATTAGTTTAACTTCTAGCCATTGTACTTCCTGTGCAGGGTTCTTCTCTGTGACGAGAGGTGGTTTGAGTTTTCGCTGAGAGGACCTATCTTAAACGGGTAAGACCAAAGTCCTCCCTTGCCTGGCTCTAAGGATTGATACTTGGTCTCGTAAATGTTTGGTATTTTGCACAGCCTGTTGCTATGAAAGTGATAACGTTACTTCGTCATAAATACATGTTAAGCAATGGTATTTGTAATACATGTGGAGTCCTTTTTAAAAGACTAATCCACTCTATATTGTTGTTTGGTTATAACCTGTCTTTACTAGGGTAAGAACCTGTGAAGGTTCGATACTGTAACTCTATAAAGGTTTAAAGTGATTGTGTAAATTTTCCACAATGTGAAATGAATCAATAATCATGGAATATCGCATCTATGCCATTTTTATTTTTACTTTTTTAAAAATTATATGTTGATAAGAACAAATTTTTCTTTTATTTATAATCTGGAGAACAAACTGTTAACTAGTCTGATCATGTGGGGTTTTGTGGTTTACCTACAGTGTTTTTAATGTTAAGACCGTGAGTCTCTATTATGTCGATTCTTAAACTTAGGCATAGACAATCACTCTCGAACATAGTTTTATTTTCTTTTGGGTAAACATTTGGAAGCGTTGGGGTTTGTTTTCCCAAATCGCTCGTCGTATGATAGAAGTATATTTACTTGATATTCGATCTCTGTTATTTAATGAAACTCTTTGTAAAAAAAAATACTATTAGTAATGTATGGACCTGTGAGGGCCTTTCATCTTTCTTTTTATTTGGAAACGCAAACAGTAATATTGAGTTAATATTTTAGGTTTTTACTTAACAGTATAAGATTTGGCTAATCCCATGTTGTAAATTGAATATTGATTTGATAATATGACAAAAATTAAGGGACAAATCCTACGAGATTTCATTTTAAGAATCCTTGTT
This sequence comes from Pseudotsuga menziesii, assembly GCA_001517045.1. NCBI lineage: Eukaryota > Viridiplantae > Streptophyta > Pinopsida > Pinales > Pinaceae > Pseudotsuga > Pseudotsuga menziesii. Next base: position 332,558 of record LPNX010486883.1, read on the forward strand.
GCATTTAAAAGACACTGTGTTTCGTGCTCTATTGATTTATAAGTTACTCTACTTTCCTAGCTACCCAGTCCTTGATGTAATTGTATAAAATGTACTTTTTATCATTATTTATTCGTTGTTTAAGATAAAATACTGTAAAGATCATCCGCGGAGCCTCTTCCCTTCCAAAATAGGTTTTAAGAGAGGGTCGTAAGGCCTCAGTCAGAAGGAAAAATCGACTATCAAAACTCTGCAGGATTCTAGGCTATTTATTAATTAACATATTGGTCACAAATTTGTTTATTCTTCTACTGACAGTCCGTAGGGTTTGGAAACATTTAAAAGAAGGAAAATTTAAATGTGAACACCTTACGAAAATACTTTTGGCTAAAACGGATCTAAGAAATCCATGATGGCCAAACTGTAAATAAAATTGTGACTATGCAGATAAAAAGGACTTAGTTATCACAAAGCTAGGGTTTACCATTTTGTAATGCTTTTTCGTTGTTTTAAAAAGAGACAGAAAGCTTATTCTAGAAAGATTATTGTAAGCAGAAATTTACCAAGGAACTTGGATCTGTACATTTGTGCTTTTATTCAGTTTTGAAACAAATGTGTTTGAGAATATAAATATCTTATAAGTATAAAAGTAGATGCTCTGCATTTAAATTCTGCACCTATACTTGCTCTATAATTTTAGGTTTGGCTTTACTAACTGTAATTATTTATCTTTTGGAGTTCGAGTTATAACTTGTATTTTAACTAAAAGTATATTGTAAACATTATATTTATATATACATATATCACTTCTATTTTTTGTAATAAGGAAGATACACATCTATTCGATCATTCTGGTACTACTATTTAATATAATTTCATATCTTTGTGTACTTGAGTACGTCACTTCGATGAGAGGAAAAATACATGAGATAATTTTAAATTCATTTCTTTTTTAATTAGTTTCTCTGCAGATATTTCATCAAATAATCACTGAATAACTAGCATTTAACTATAAATACAATTGAAAATAATCTCATCTTATTTAAACAGAAGTAAATAATATATTACAAATATAGAGTTGGAACCTAGATGTGTTGCAGAAAATTGGAGTAACACCCAAGGGAGACTGTTCCACCCAACCTTTCCTGAAGCAGCCAAATCACTTTCTTAGGACCCCTGAGCTCACTCATTGCACCACTACGACGGAGATTTATGCCAAACAGCAGACCTCTACAACTTAGCTCTCAATAACAGACTTAAATCAGCAAAACACTTTAGTTATCCCCTCATTAAGTTCTTTGTGTGCCTTATTTTTTAGTTTGCAGCAATCACAAAGTTCATTCCCTCCAAATCAGAATGAGTAGTGAGCCTCCTACTCAATTTGATGGTTTATATAAGATTGCCTAGGTCTTTGGGTCAGTTTTGGAATTTAATGAGCCACCTAGCTCAGTTCCCTCTCTCAGGGAACATGACCACTTTTTTTTAGGGATTATGCTCCTGCAACAGCTGGAAAGTGAATGCTAGTGCTGCCACTTTTCAACAAGCCTGCTACAACGGCTCCTTCCTCCTAGTGGGCATTGAACACTCATTTAACAGTCTCCCCTGAATAGGTGTCTCATTTAAATAATTATTAAAATAAATAATCCTTCAATTACAATCATCCTTGACCCACTTGGTCATAAACTTTACAATAAAAATTAACATAATGTTTTTTGTTGAAATAAATAATAAATATTTATTTTTCAGTTGTGGGTAAGTTACACGCAATGATGATTACTTGACGACACGGCCATAGATAGATTGTCTATTAAAGACACTAACATATCCCTTACACTACAAATCAAAATTAATTATATATGCAACCTGCTATGACATCATCTCCTCTACCCATGCTTGGGTGGTAGAAATAGAGGCGAACGTCAACAAAGAGAAGCCAATCAACATTCAAATAAATATTTTTTTTTTAAATTACATTTAATAGAAGAACCAAAGAAATTTAACATGCATGCAGGGTTTATTTAAAAATTTTGTTTGATTTATATATGTCACTGTTTTCGTTGACATAAAAATCATGGTAGGTTGAAATTTAATATTTAACATTTATTAATATAAAAATCATGATAAGTTGAAAATAAATATTTAAATGTGACAAACAAAAATATAATAGGTTGAAAATTAATATTTAACATTCATTAATATAAAAATCATGATATGTTGAAAATTAATATTTAAATGTGACATAAAGATAAAAATCATGCTAGGTTGAAAATTAATATTTAACATTCATTAATATAAAATCATAATATGTTGAAAATTTAAATCAGATTTGATTGAAATTTAAATATTATTTTTAATAAATATTTTTAATAAATATTTTTAATAGATTTGGGTTTAAGATGAGTTTGGGCTAGTTTTTATTTATTTTTATTTTATGAGCCAACATCATTTTTTTAAGTTTTCATTTGTTTTTAAATTTAAATTTTATGAGTTGACCTCACTTTTTATTTGATTTTAATTTTTTATCTTATAAATAGACGTAATTTTTTTATTATTTATTATTATTTTATTAGTGCAATAAAAAAATATTATAAATTCACTTTTATCGTAAACTTTAATAATAATATTCAATGAATCATTAAAGTATATATATGAAGGTAAATACATTTAAGTATTTAGTCAACTTTATCATATCATATCTTACAATCTTGCTCTTCTGCCTTAAACTCAACAATTAAAGCAGCAACAATTAAAGTAACACTAGGGGCATTCTATCTTCAGCAAAACCGACATTATTATTCTCAGCACTCCCAACGACACCCTACATTGATAGTGGTGGGAACCAGTGTAAAAATTTAAAACCAAAACAACAGGTTAAGTTTGATGGTTTTGACAACTCTACAATCCATTTTAACAATTTTAAAACAAAATCATAACATTTTTAGATTTTTAAACTGTAGTTGAATGGCAAATCACCTCATGATGGGATTGCCCATCAAATTCCTGCCCTGGTGGGAACCTCTTGAGAGTGCCATGATGGTTGTGGTGTCATAGTAAAATACAAATACAAAATAAATATATGAAAAGTGTGGTAACAAGTTATGGATAAAAGATTCAAACTCATCTGAATGGCGCCTTTGAAACTTCTAAAAGAAAAAATGGGAAACAACAAACTGTCAATCTGCATGAAATAAAATGTTTCACATGCATATAGGGAGCTTACGCGCCTTACATACGTAGTTACCAAGTGGGTTATCATTTTTTGTGAGCGTGCATGCTTTAAACACGGGTCGTTCATGGTGGCCTTGGTATGATTTTTACACATGCCCTACCGATGGGACCTGGCACGCTTTACACACGGATTGCATTATGTAGACTTGAGAGTTGTTCACGTATATATAACCTAGATGATAAATATACTTTCTCCAAGCAATTGCAGAAACAGGATACAGTGGGGGAGTCTGACGCATGCTTTGGGAATTCAATATGGAAGCGGCCACCGTGAATGGTTTTGCAGTGTTACAAGATGCAACCCGAATGAATGGGGACAGATTAAAACTTCACCAAAGTGAAACATCTCAGAGCTGAATGAATTGAAATTACAATTACAAGAGTTAATAGACAAATATTATGTAAGACCAAGTGTATCCCCTTTGGGAGCACCAGTCTTTTTTGTTAAAAAGAAAGACGGTGCTTTGCGTCTATATATAGACTATCGTCAACTTAATAAAATGACGATTAAGAATAGATATCCTCTGCATCGCATTGACGATATCTTCAATCAAATACGCGAACCGACGATATTCTTAAAGATCGATTTAAGGTCTAGGTATCACCAAGTTAGAATTAAATATGAAGACGTCTTTAAAAACTGATTTCAAGACAAGATACATGCACTATGAATTTGTGGTTATGCCCTTTGGGCTAACAAATGCACCAACAACCTTTATGTGCTTAATGAATAGTGTCCTTAGTAAGTACTTAAACAAATTTGTAGTCGTCTTTATAGACGACATATTAATTTATTCTAAGACAATACGAGAACATGATGAACACCTAAGGATAATTTTGCAAGTGTTAAGAGAACATCAACTATATGTTAAGTTCAACAAATGTGATTTAAAAAAAGATAAAATCCAATATTTAGGGCACGTCACTATCCAAAGAAGGCATATCGGTGGACCCAGATAAAATAAAATCTATAATTGATTGGCATGTCCCTAAGGACGTAACTGATGTATGATCCTTTATGGTGATAACAGGTTATTACAGAAAATTTATTGAAGGATTTTCAAAGATTGCAAATCCTATAACTTCATTACAAAAAAATGGTAAGAAATTTGCTTAGAATCATAAATGCGAAGGCAATTTTAATAAACTAAAAGAATTACTAACTACTGCAACCATTCTAAAGATAGCATATCGAGACAAAGATTTCGTTGTATGCACGGATGCATGCAACGAAGGCTTGGGTGGAGTACTGACACAAGAAGGTCATGCAATTGCATATGAATCAAGAAAATTAAAAACTCATGAAAAGAACTATGCAACTTATGATTTGGATTTGGCTGCAATAATCCATGCTTTAAAAATGTGATGTCATCACTTAATAGGTAAAATATTTCTGCTAATATCTGATAACATAAGCCTAAAATATATGTTTGAGAAGCAAAATCTAAATGCAAGGAAAGCTAGATGGTTAACTTTCCTTGGCGAATATGATTTCAAAATCAAACATATTAAAGGGAAAGAAAATAAAGTGGTTGATGCCCTAAGAAGGAATGTAGTAACAAGTTTTGTAGTTGGGACCCAAGATACCAGAATTTAAAAGAAAAACTAACTGATCAGAATATACTACAAATATAATTATATATTACAATTTAATGAAAAAGGTTTAATATTGTTTAAAACAAAATTTATGTACCAAGTATACCAAAAGTTAAGCAGCTGATTTTTAATGAAATACACAAAAGTCCTTATTCTAGACATTCAGGGTATCAGAAGATGATAACCATGTTGAGAATAGAGTACTTTTGGCCTAACATGAGAAATGAGGTTACTGAATTTTTATCTAGGTGTATCGAATGTCATCAAGTTAAAGCTGAACATAAACACCATGCGGGCCTTTTACATCCATTACCAATTCCAAATTGGAAATGGGAAGTCATCAGTCTTAACGTTGTAACAGGTTTACATGAAAACCAAAAACATAATGATTCAATAATGGTAGTTGTTGATAAATTAAGTAAAGCGGCACACTTTATCCCTGTTAATACAACTTATACAGCTGCTAATATTGCTGACATTTTTATGAAAGAAATCTTCTGTTTACATGGAATTCCAAAGGTAATAATTTTTTACAGAGATCCTAAATTTACTGGTAATTTTTGGAAAACTTTATTTAAAAGATTAAATACTAAATTAAATTTCAGTATTGCTTATCATCCACCAACGGATGGACAAATATAAAGAGTCAATCAAGTATTAGAATACATGTTACAAATTTATGTTAGAGACTATCCAAAGAAGTGGGAAGACTATTTGCACTTGGTTGAATTTGCTTATAATAACCATTATCAAGCTTCAACAAAGCTTAGTCCTTTTGAAATTTTATATGGTAGAAAGAGTAACACTCCTATTACATGGAGTAATCCAGTAGGTCGGTTGATGTTAGGACATGACATGTTAAAAGAATTGGAACTAACAGTGAAATAGGTACACAACAACTTGAAAACTACTCAAGATAGGAAAAAGAGTCATGCCGACCTTAAAAGAACTCCGAATGAATTCCAAGTAGGTGAGCATGTGTTTGTTAAGGTGAAACCAAAAAAGAGCTCCTTTAAACTAGGGACTTGTGCTAAGTTAGAACCTAGGTATTGCAGGCCATTCGAGATATTGGAAAGAGCAGGTCCAGTTGCTTATCAACTAGCTTTGCCACCTAATCTTAGGATACACAATGTTTTTTACATTTCTAGATGGAAAAAGTATATGCATGATGCTACTCGTGTGATTGACTGGAATGTGATATAGGTAGAACCAGAAGGGGATTTTCCGGTGGAACCGGATTGTATTCTCGATAGGAGGGAAACTTTTCTCTCGAATCACACCATTGGATAGGTAAAGGTGCAATGGAAACACCTCAATCCAGTTGAAGCGACCTGGGAATTGGAGAGCGATATGTGGGTGGCATATCCAACTCTGTTCCAAGAAAACTCAGAAATGACTTAAGCAACATCGAGGACAATGTTGAGCATAAGGGGGGGTGTTTGTAACATACCCAAGACTGAAAATAAATAATTATTATTTATTTAAGCCAAAACATTATGTAAATTTTTATTGTAAATTTTATGACCAAGTGGTTCAAGTATGACTGTAACTGAAAAAATATTTATTTTATTAACTATTAAAAGGAGACACCTATTCAGGGGAGATTGTTAAATGAGTGTTCACTAACCCACTAGGAGGAAGGAGCTGCTATAGAAGGTTGGTTGACAAGTGGCAGCACTAGCATTCACTTTCTAGTTGTTGCAGGAGCATAATCCCTAAAAAAGTGGTCATGTTCCTTGAGAGGGGGAACTAAGATGGTGGCTCATTAAATTCGAAAACTAACCCAAATACCTAGGAAATATTATTTAAACCATCAAATTGAGTAGGAGGCTCACCACTCATTCTTATTTCTAAGAGAATGAACTTTGTGACTGTTGCAAACTAAAAATTCAGGCACACAAAGAGTTTGATGAGGGGATAGCTAAAGTGATTTGCTGAGTTAATTCTTCTACTGAGTGCTAAGTTACAGAAGTCTACTGTGTGGTAGAGATCTTTGTCCTAGTAGTTCATTGAACAAGCTTGGGGGTCCTAAGAAAATGATTTGGCTGCTTCAGGAAAAGGTTGGGTGGAACTGTATCCCTTGGTTGTTAGTCCCTTTTTCTGCAACACATCCAGGTTCCAACTCTAAATCAGTATTATGACCTTGTTTTACTTTTGTTTAGGAAAGTTGTAATTTGTTTAAAATGAGGTTATAGTTAATGGATAATTATTCAATTATTGTAGGATTTAGTATTTGCATAGAAACGGGTTGATAGAGAAATGAATATAAATTATCTCGTGTATTTTTCCTCTCACCGAAGTGACGTACTCTAGTACAGGGAGATGTGGAATTATGTTTGAGTAACAGTACCAGAATGATGAAACCAGTATGTATGTTCTTATTACAGAAAATAGATGTGTTATATTTATATATTGTTTACAGCTACTCGTATTTAGAATACTTAGTATCTAATTAAATATACAAGCTACAACTCTAGTTTCAAAGATAAACAATTAGTAAAACCGAACTAGCATTTAGAGTTCAAGTATAGGAACAGAAAATAAGTGCATAGTATTTTATTTTATATACATATTAAGGTATTACTTTTCTCAAATACTTTAGCTTTCAACTGTTTAAGAACATAAATGTACAGATCCAAGTTCTTCCTTAGTACTTTGTCTACAATAATCTCTCTAGGATCAAACCGTATTTCCTTAATCAAACTTTAGCATTAATCTAGAATAACCAGAGTTTTCGATGAACATATTAAATCTAAACTAGATTACTTAAAGGTATCTTAATCCTAGTTCTTAGAAACTAAATTATTAATTTAACACCAAGTTGAGATTTTCGACAAATCATAGCGTTGGTTACAGGCTAATTCCGATTAAGCTAGTGTTGTTTATGCAGTGTTTCTCTTACAGAATAAAAGTTACATGCAACCTTAGGGCTTAAACTTGTAATGTTCGAAACCAATATGGTCAACTAACAGAATATAAATTCTCACCAATGATAATAGATGTTACATACAGTCTCATGGATTATTAAAATTAAATAAACAACGTAAATTACTCAAGTAAAAGATTCACCAAACAATGAAACCCTAGATCTGTTATAACCATGTTCATTACACAGTCATATTAATAACTTCAATAGATAAATAAACGATTCTGTAATCAATATTTTAATAATAAAACCAAAGAATAACATAATTGTTAACCCAAAAGAATAGCGATACAATTTATAAATTGTAACCAAGTAAAGTCATGTAAGGAGTGGACACAAGCATCATTTCTATTCTAAGCTCTGTTTACACAGAAAATTAAATTAGATTCTCATCAAAGTAAGTCTAAAATAAAATAGATAACATAGGCCTTACGACCCTTGATTCTATACTTATTTTGGAAAGCAAAAACAGCCAAATCCCAACGTTTATAAGTTAACTACAAACTGTGAATAGTAAATCAATCCTAGATGTTCTTTTTAAGCTCTTTGCTATTACATTATGACTTCAACGTAAGATGTTACTTTAAGACTGATAAATCAATTGAAGAACTCAAAAAACATAATGTGAATCTTGTAAAAACACAACATCCTTTATTTTAAATTAAACAAGAAGTATACCTAGGAAACCCTCACGGTCTTTATCCCATAGCATTTCAATGAAACAAACAGTAAAAGAAAATTACGATAAAATCCCAAGAATAAGATTTGATAGTAAGAGCCTCACGGCCTTATCATTTCCAATTTATACCATAACTAGAAAACAAGGTTAAAGGTTCTTTTAGAGCACGTTCCTTTATCAAAGTAGGAAAACTGTAACGAACGATTGTTTTCGAAAACAAACAAATCGACAATCTAAGGCCCATGGCCACATCACTGTGTACTGTGAAAACAAATTAAACTATGAATTCCTCACAAGTCAATAAAAGAAACTGAATATTTTGCACAAAGATATAACTAGCAGAAAATAGTAGAAGTGTTTATAAGTATCTTATCATCCAAAAGAAAGTTGCATAGTCGCAAGAATCCACAGACAACAACACCTTACAATTCTGGATTTTTACACAGTAACTTAAGAAGAGCGAAATGAACAGAGATTTAGTATCAAAACCCTTACGGGTCTTACAGTAGCAAATGAGTTCTAGAAAACAACAAAGTGGCACAGTCGTCTACAACTCCACAAGAGGCAGTTAACACCCTTATAATAATAACTGTATAAAATACCAAAGCAATATATATATATATATATATATATATATATATATATATATATATCACTTCCATATCAAACATGGAGTAGAGAAAACCCAACGCGATGGAAACACACCATGGAACTATTTTTCTCCTCATGAGCCACACAAAGGAGTGGCAGAGGTATTACTTGTTGAAAGGTGAAGCTTCGTGACTAGCATTTACCTCCATCTTGTTCCACAGTTGTTCTGCACACAAACACATTTTGGAGGTTAAACATTTTGAAGCCTGGTATATAGAGAAAAACAAATAGTATTAAAATTTCGATCACCTTCTTGGGTTTCATCAACACACAGTCAACACCAAAGCAAAGATTGCAAACTCCATTGACGCTTGAGCCGAGCTTCGAACAGTTTAAATGGTGACAAGGGTCGAGTTTGGTGGTTCTTCCACCTCTGGTTACAGATAGAGGAGTAGCAAAAAACAAGTAGCCGAAGGCCCCTAGAGGATTTGAATGAGCTTTTAACATTCTCCAAAACCGTAATGAAATGACCCATGCATAAATCGAGATCCATTAAAACTCTTAGGGTTTTACTGCTTTCAAATTGATGACAACTGGAGGCCGTAGTGTTATCACATGGCCTGCCTTTGAGCGATTTTCTTTTCATGTCCTTGCTTGGTATGATGTCAAAATCGAATTTAAACTAACTGTCAGACCATCGCCTCTAACCCCAAACCCAAAGTCTTTGGTGTAATATACCACGGTGGGAAATAATATAAAGTTATAGTTTATGTTATAATGTTTGTTTGTATTGTATCACAAACCCGCAATGATAAGTGCGGCCATTAGTATACATGGGATAAAATTCTTGTAATGATGAAAATAGATACTATGTAATTGGAATATTGAATTTTAAAATCAAAGGTTTTAGAAATAGATCTTTACCCAAACCTTAGTGATGCCCTATCAATGCTCTGTATTACGTCTTAGCATAGAGTTGTCCTTAAACTGTAGTGTCGAGGTACCTTACTACATGCATATGAGAAACAAAAAAATTCATGCATTAGTCATAATGACTAAGTAAGACCATGAGTTATCCCTTGTACGGATCAAGAGTAAAATCAAGTAGAAAACAACAACAAACTGTCCTACGACCACAAGCTCAAACAAAGATAGTTTTCTTACGTCACAAAGTAGTGTCATCGACAGATCACCAAATAAAGAAAGCTAATAGTAACTTAGGTACCTAACCTCAATAATGCATAACAAAAGCAGTATGTTTAATAACATATATCTAAATAATTTCTAGGAAAATCTAATATTACATGCAGTATATATATATATATATATATATACGAAATTTAGGGATGTTACATGAACATCAATAAAGAGAGGTGAATCAACATTCAAATAAATATTTTTAAAAAAATTACATTTAATACAAGAACCAACCAATGAAATTTAACACCCATGCACCATTGATTTAATATTTTTGTTTGATTTATATATGCCACTGCTTTGGGTGACATAAAAATCATGATAGGTTGAAAATTAATATTTAACATTTATTAATATAAAAATCAAGATATGTTAAAAATTAATATTTAAATGTGACATAAAAAATATGATAGGCTAAAAATTAATATTTAACATTCATTAATATAAAAATCATGATATCTTAAAAATCAATATAAAAATTATGATATGTTGAAAATTAATATTTAAATGTGATATAAAAATAAAAAATCATAATGAGTTGAAAATTAATAAAAATTAATATAAAAATCATGATATTTTGAAAATTAATAGTTAAATGTGATATAAAAATAAAAATTATGATAAGTTGAAAATTAATATTTAACATTTATTAATATAAAAAATCATAATATGTTGAAAATTGATATTTAACATTTATTAATATAAAAAATCATGTTATGTGGAAAATTAATATTTAAATCATATTATATTGAAATTTATTATTATTTTTAAATAAATTTAAAATTTTAATTTATAATATAATAAAAAATAATATATATTTTTTTTAAATTGTAAAATTAGAAAACTTTTGTATCTAAAAAGAAAAAAGCAAATGGATATAAAGTTGTAAAATTAGAAAACACTTTTTTTAATGGAAGAAATAGAAGTGGATGGATATAATAACTCATTATATACAAACTTTAAAATAGACCTATGTAACGTAACGTTTTAGGAATAGTTTATATTAATATTTTTTTTATTAAATATTAATTTATAGTTTTAAAATTATTAATCTTTTAAAAATTATTAATTTTTTACCAATTTTTTTTTTGAAATCTAGAAAAATAGATATATTTATAATTGTGTTTTATAATTAAGTTTTTATTGTGCTTTTTAATAGTTAAAAAAATTAGTATATCCAATATTTATAGATATTATAAAAAATAAAAATATACATTTTTATATTTAAAAATGTATAAAGCTATTTAAAATTTTAATGTAATATTTAACAAATTTTAAAATTTGAAACCTAACATATATAAAAAATTTTAATAAATTTCATGAGTATGTTTTTATGATACATTTTTTTAATGTTGATTAAGTATTAAATATGAGAGCATTGCTTAGAGATATTATTGAGGTTAAAATTTGACTTCCTACTTTATACTCAAGAAATTTGTATATAATGTTTTAATTTTAACATTGTCTTTCATTTTTTTATAACAATTTAATTTTAACATTGCTTTGTAATACCCCAACTAGTGGTAACTTTTGAGCCATTAGCATCGGGTTTAAATTACTTTATATTTTAAATTAATTAATAAAATCTTACTTTCCGTAATATAGAAAGAAAGTTTGAGAGATAAAAAGATTTCTAATTACTTTTATTTAAATAAAAATGCACTTTATATCTCTGAAATGAAAATTCACACTTCATTAATGACCTTTAATTTTATAAAGTCTCATTATTTTGAAATGTAAAATGGAAAATAGTAACTATTTACCTGTCAAATTTCAACCTTGATCTTCATGCAATTTCAAGATCTCCCTTAAGTAAACATTCCTCCTTCCCCGCTCATTCTCCTCCTAGTGGAGCTCCTGTCAAGTCTCCAAGCCACATGAGCAGCATGGAGCACAGTTGAGTATGAAGGAAGCTTTCACTACCTCGCCAAGCTCTCGAGATTATCAATGTCCAATTATGGAAGAAAATCCTAAAGATGCATATACACTCTACAACCCCAAGTAATCTCTTGGTTTTTAAGTTCCTTAGAATTGGGAAGGCTAATAGTTTAATTAGAAGTTTGTTGATTTCTTGGTTTTTAAGTTCCTTAGAATTGGGAAGGCTAATAGTTTAATTAGAAGTTTGTTGATTTCTTGGTTTTTAAGTTCCTTAGAATTGGGAAGGCTAATAGTTTAATTAGAAGTTTGTTTATAGAAATAGATAGTTATTTTTCCCTAGTTTCGTTTTCTGGTACTCTAAGACTTAGGCATGTTAGACAGGTTTTTATTTTACCTCTATTGCATAAGGAGACTTTGTGGAGATGATTATTTTGATATATCTAGCATAGGAGATTTTCCATGGAACTTAAAAAAATATGGGTTGGTTGCTTCAATGTAAGTATTTTTTTGATGTTAATTATAAGTAATGCATCTTTCTTTCATGTTTATTTAAAATATCACATGGAACAATAATCTTAAGATATGGAATAATAATCTTAAGTTTGTTTAAAATGATTCTAGAAGTTTTGTGTATCTAGATTTTACTTTCTTTTAGTTTGCAAAAATATTTTTCATGTGATCTTATTTTATATATATTTACCAACATAGGTCTATCTTAAACCCAAATTTGATCTCTATGAATGTTTAATAGATTTGAGTTTAAGATGGATTTAGGCTAGTTTTTATTTATATTTATTTTATGAGCCAACTTTATTTTTTTTAATAAGTTTTCATTTAGTTTTAAATTTAATTTTTATGAGTTGATGTGACTTTTTATTTGATTTTAATTTTTTATTTTATAAATAGACATTTTTTTATTATTACTTATTATTTTATTAATGCAATAAAAAGATATTATAAATTAACTTTTATCTTAAACTTTAATAATAACATTTAAGAATCTTTATATATATATATATATATATATGAAAATAAATGCATTTAAGTAGTTAGTCAACTTTATCATATCATAGAATCTTGTTATTCTATCTTAAACTCAACAATTAAAGCAGCTTTTTTTTTTCAGAGGAAATCTCCACGGAAAACGAGGTGGTAAACCGCCCGCCATCCTCACACATGACCTAACCCCAAAAGATTCAAGGCTCGAACCCGCCAAGGCCCGCCATCCTCACAGATGACCTAACCCCAAAAGAATCAAGGCTCGAACCCGCCATCCTCACAGATGACCTAACCCCAAAAGATTCAAGGCTCGAACCCGCCATCCTCACAGATGACCTAACCCCATTGGCCCGCCATCCTCACAGATGACCTAACCCCAAAAGATTCAAGGCTCGAACCCGCCATCCTCACAGATGACCTAACCCCAAAAGATTCAAGGCTCGAACCCGCCATCCTCACAGATGACCTAACCCCAAAAGATTCAAGGCTCGAACCCGCCATCCTCACAGATGACCTAACCCCAAAAGATTCAAGGCTCGCCATCCTCACAGATGACCTAACCCCAAAAGATTCAAGGCTCGAACCCGTGACCTCTTCCCGTACCGAGAGAGTGTGCGCAAGTCTTGCCAATTGAGCTAACCCTTGGGGCTTAAAGCAGCAGCACTTAAAGAATGGTTTCATCATCAGCATTATTATTTTTTCCCAGCACATTATTATTCCCAACACTTAAAGAATGGTTTCATCATCAGCATTTAAAGAATGGTTTCATCATCAGCAAAACCGACATTATTATTCCCAGCACTTAAAGAATGGTTTCATCATCAGCAAAACCGACATTATTATTCCCAGCACTTAAAGAATGGTTTCATCATCAGCATTTAAAGAATGGTTTCATCATCAGCAAAACCGACATTATTATTCCCAGCACTCCCAATGGCACCTTAAATTGGTCCGGGTGGGAACCCAGGAAACAGTAGTAGGTTAAGTTTGACGATTTTTACAACTTTGTAACCAGTTTTAACAATTTTAAAACAAATTCATAATATTTTTGATTATTTTTAAACTGTTGTTGTTGAAGGGCAAATACCTCATGATGGGATTGAAATTCCTGCCCTGGTGGGAACCTCCTGAGAGTGCCATGATGATTATGGTGTCACAGTAGAATACAAATACAAAATAAACATTTGAAAAGTGTGATAACAAGTTATGCATAACAGATTCGAACTCATGCGTTTTCGGTGACCGAACGGCGGCTTCGAAACTTCCTAAAGAAAAATGGGAAAAAACAAACAATCAATCCGCATAAAACAAAACGTTTCACATGCGTCTGGCGAGCTTACGCGCCTTACACACGGAGTTACCAAGTGTGCTAGCATTTTCTGTGAGCGTACACGCTTTACACACGGGCCGTTCATGGTGGTATTGAATGATTTTTACACATGCCTTACCGACGGGACCTGTCACGCTTTACACACGGCTTGCACTATGTAGACTTGAGAGTTGTTCACGTATATATAACCCACACCATAAATATACTTTCTGCAAAAAGTTGCAGAAACAGGCTACAGTGGTGGAGTCTGAAGCAGGCCTTGGGCATTCAATATGGAAGCGGCGGCCCTGAATGGTTTTGTAGCGTTACAGGATGCAACGCTGAATGGTTTTGCAGCGTTACAGGATGCAACGCTGAATGGTTTTGCAGCGTTACAGGATGCAACGCGAATGAATGGGAACAAATTTAAACTTCACCGAAGTGAAACAACTACAAGGTATGGACGAAAAGAGTTGAAACGATTGTGAATTAACTATTTTTCCTACCATTTGAGGCCGACAAACTCTGGTATTGATCTATTGTATCCTCCTTTTATATTGAGAGGATATATGCATTTTGCATCTTGTTCCGTGCGTTCTCTCTGCAAGTTTCTGAGAAAGAAATGTTCAGATAAACGCAACCGGACGCCCTTTTCAATCGCAATTGGCTTCCACACCAGTTGCGATCTGAAGAGAGTGAATATATAGGTCACAAGCTGCGATGCCAAGAGTTACAATGTGAAGAAACTGATAGTTAATATGGCTAAAATCCCGTTAAGCATGGATATAGTCTGTGGCAGATTGTTTTTTGCAGATTTCTTGAATCAATGGCTGAGAATGGTATTTCACCAAGTCAAAACTGTATGGATTTACTCTATGGTATAGTGTTTTTAACATATCTCTTGAATCAATGGATGAGAATGGTATTTCACGATGTAAAAGTCTGTATGGATTTACTCTGTGACAATGTGTCTTTTATAGATTTCTTTCATCAATGGCTGAAAATTGTATTTCACTAAGTCAAAAGTGTATGGATTTACTCTCTGGTAGAGTGTTTATGAAAATGGTATTTCACGATGTAAGTCAAAAGTGTATGGATTTACCCTGTGACAAAGTGTATTTTACAGATTTCTTCCATCAATGCCTGAAAATTGTATTTCACGATGTCAAATCTGTATTATTTCGGCAAGGAGTTTAATATATTGATGATCTCTAAATCCTCAACTAAACAGTGACAAATTGTATTATGTAGATATACATAGTCTACGTTGAAACAAGTACTCTCTATATAAATAAACTTAGATTGTATGAAGATGAAAGACAAATATATTTGTCCATGAAAACTGTTTTCACAATAGGGAGTAGGTAGTCATTCTGTACAATCTTTTGAAATTGCACTGTGCAGGCTTTTTTTTAATGATGGACACTCTATTCATCTGGTATATTATATTGTTTATATTTTACAATTAGGATTATATTACTTATATTTTACAATTGGAATACTTTATTCATCTTGTGTATTATATTGTTTATATTTTACGATTATATTGTTTATATTTTATAATTGGAATGAACCAAGAAGGATCATATTTTTAGATTGTATGAAGATGAAAAACAAATACGTTTACAATACAGGGAGTTCTTTTGGTAAGTTTACTATTGGTTATATCACGAAAATTCCAACAGGAAAAGGGAATGTTTCTTATAGCATTGGAAAAGCTATTTCTATATACTATAAAAGCGGAAAACCTGTTCCAAAGGCTATATATGAAAGTGTTTTGAAATTAGTAATACAAAAGACTGAAGACTACGATAAAGAGGTGCTATTTTTAGATTATATAAAGATGAAAAACAAATATAATTGTGTATGAATGTTTCCACAATGTTCCTCGTTCTATATAATCTTCCAGAATTTTATCGTACAAACCCTTTTCGGATACTCCACCCATTTTCTAAATGATCTCAAAATAAGTGGAATATCCACCCTAAAAAGGTAGATTTCTTAAAGCCCTACATAGCAAAACTATGGAAAAGTGGTGTCCATCATAAAGAAGTTGATTTCCTAAAGCTTTACACAGTGAAATTCCTGAAGATTGTACACACTGACCATAATATCCAATATCCTAAAGCTATGAAAAGTAGATTTCTTAAAGCACAGCAAAACTATGGAAAAGTGGAGTGTCCATCATAAAGAAGTTGATTTCCTAAAGCTTTACACAGTGAAATTCTTGAAGATTGTACACACTAACCATAAGTGGAGTATCCAATATCCTAAAGATATGAATTTATTGGAAAATTCCAGAAAATTTTACACACTGACAAGTGTCTGATGTATAGATAATGAGAATACAAAACATTTAGCTTGTAGTTTATGGATGTTTATGTTTTTTATATATATAAAATTAAACATCGAATATTACCTTTGAAATTTTATATTATTCAATCTTAATATAAATTTTATTTTTAACTATTTAAAAATTACAAAGACAGAAAACTCTAATATTATTCTTCAAACAAAGATGATAAGTCCAACATAACAGTAATGGAAAAAAACAAAGGTAATTCTTTAAACATCAGTGATTCTTCAAACAAAGATGATAAGTCCAACTATTATTGTTCTGAGTGTCCAGAGAACAAGGAAACAGGCTCAAGAAATGTTTTTCTTACTCTAACAGTGGAAGGGGAAGCTAAGGAACAAGAGGTTGAAAATGTACCAGAGAGAGGTGAGTCTCTTTTTCTAAAGAAAGTGTTGTTGAAGTCAAAGAAAAAGCCTATTGAACAATCTCAGAAGAAAACCTTATTCAAGACCATGTGCAAAGTTAAAGGGAAGTACATTGCAAGGTAATAGTTGATAGCGGAAGTACGAGAAATTTGGTATCCACTGAATTGGTAGAAAAGTTAAATCTAGAGAAGACTAAGAATCCAACACCATACAAGGTGTTATGGTTTCAAAAAGGCCATAAACTGTTGGAAAATGAACAATGTGAGGTAGATTTATAATTAGGAAGCTACAAGGAAAGAATTCTTTGTGACGTGATGCCAATGGATGTGTGTCACATCTTGTTGGGAAGTCCTTGGCAATATGACATAAATCCCCTACATGAAGGTAATAGAAATGTCTACAAGTTTCAAAAAGATGGGTTGAACCAAACTTTGCTTCCATTGCAAGAAGAAGAGACAGCTGGAAACAATGATCCAAAAGTTTTGATGAGTGGCAAGGAATTTCTACAGCAGATGGAGGATAATGAGGTCAATTTTTCTTTAGTTTGTAAACCTAGGGTAGTGTTTACAACTACTAAAATTTTAGATCTTCCTGTTGAAATTCAAGATATTTAAAATGAGTTTCATGATATAGTAGTGAATGATTTACCAAGTGAATTTCCACCTAAGAGGAGTATCAATCACCATATTGACTTGATACTAGGATCAAACTTACCAAACAAGGCTGCATATAGAATGACACCTCAAGAAAATGAAGAAATTAGAAACCAAGTGCAGGAGTTATTAGATAAAGGACTGATCAGAGAAAGCCTTAGCCCATGTGTTGTACCAACAGTTTTAATCCCAAACAAGGATGGAACCTGGAGGATGTGCACTGATTCAAGATCCATCTACAAAATAACAATAAGATATAGATTTCCATTGCTTGGAATAGATGATTTACTAGACCGTGTAAAGGGTGCAAGGTATTTTTCCAAGATTGATTTGAAAAGTGGTTACCATCAAATCAAAATCAGAGAGGGAGATGAGTGGAAAACAACATTTAAGACAAATGATGGATTGTATGAATGGCTTATCATGCCATTTGGCTTATCAAATGAACCAAGTACTTTTATGAGATTAATGAATGAGGTGTTGAAATAATTTATGGGATGTTTTGTCAAAGTTTATCTTGATGGTATACTAATATACAGTTTTTCCAAAGAAGAACATTTGAGGAACTTGAGTCATGTCTTAAAGAAATTGCAACAGGAGAAATTGATAATAAACCTGAAAAAGTGTTCATTTCTAAATTCTGAACTTGTACATCTTAGTTTTGTCATTTCCAAGGAGGGATTAAATATGGACCCTAAAAAAGTGAAAGCTATACAATGATTGCCTTCACCCAAGAATATTTTTCGAGGTAAGAAGCTTTCATGGGATGTCTAGTTTCTATAGGAAATTTATAAGAAATTTCAGCAAGATTAGTGCACCCATAATTGAGACCATTAAGAAATATAAGAAACCATTGAAATGGACTACTGATGCAAAAAGGAGCTTTCAGATATTGAAGAAAAGAGTTACTGAACAACCTATCTTATCTTTACCAGATTTCCAAAAACCATTTCAAGTGAAGTGTGACGCCAGTGGAGAAGCCATAGGAGATGTGTTGAACCAAGAAGACAAACCCATAGCCTATTTCAGTGAGAAGCTGAATGAAGCTAGGAAAAAATACTCATCATATGACAAAGAGTTTTATGTTGTAGTTCAGTTACTGAAGAAATGGAGGCATTACTTGTTTCCTAAATATATTTTTTTTGTATTCAGACAATCATGCCTTGCAATACATAATGCAACAGCCAAAACTGAGTCAAAGACATGTAAAATGGGTTGAATATTTGCAAAATTTAACTTTTGTGATAAAGCATATTAGTGGAAAATTCAATAAGATTGCAGATGCCTTAAGCATGAGGGATTTGATAATGCAAGAAAATCACTGTGCATGTTACAGTGTTTGACTCTATGAAAGAGTTGTACGAAGATGATGTAGATTTCAAGGAAGCATTTGAGGCTTGTAAAAATCCAGCAGTAAGGGATAGAAGTCCATGGTTAGAATACATAATAAAGGATGGTTTATTGTTTAAAATCAATCAACTTTGTATTCTGAAATGTTCAATGAGGGAAAACTTATTCAAAGACAAACACAATGGAGGATTAAGTGGGCATTTTGGACATTATAAAACTCTGGAACAGTTCAAACATTTTTATTTCTGGCCAAGAATGAGAGTAGATGTGCAGAAGTTAATGGATAAATGTACAGTCTGTTAGCATGCAAAAGGGAGAAGCCAAAATACAAGTTTGTACACACCACTTCCAATTCATTTTGGGTATGCCAAAAACACAGAAGGGTCATGATTCAATTTTTGTTGTTATTGATAGATTCTCCAAAATGACACATTTTATCCCTTGTTTCAAAACTAGTGATGCTACAAATATAGCCAATTTGATTTTTAAGGAAGGTGTAAGATTACATGGACTTCCAAAAAACATTGTTTCTAATAGAGACTCTAGATTCCTTGGACATTTATGGAAAACCCACGGGGACTTCACTTAGTGAACCTCTCACATAGCATGTGTGATCGTGGGATATTAAAGAATACCCTTAATTTCGAGAGATATTGACCCAAACTCTTTTTTTTTAAACCCCCTCCCAATACTTAAAACCTCCTCCCCACCTCTTTTTATACCTCAATCCTTATAAACCACCCTACCCACCCCCACCTTAAACCCGTCATCCCCCCAATACCTGCAATATATTGGTTTGATTTTTTATAATTTTAAAACCCACAATATGAACTAACATGATAGGATATTGGTCAATAAGTGAATCCCCCGTGGGAAAACCGCATGGAAGAAAATTGGGACATATCTGAGTTTTAGCTTAGCATACCACCCTCAGATTGATGGATAAACCGAGGTAGTTAATAAAAGTTTGGGAAATATTTTAAGAATATTAGTTGGAGAGCATCCCAAACAGTGGGATCAAGTGAGTGCTCAAGCTAAATTTGCCTATAATGACTCCCCAAATAGGAGCACATGCCAGAATCCATTTCAGATTGTATATGGAATACACCCAAGAGGCATTTATGAACTCATGGATTTAGGAAGATCTGAGAGAAGAAGTGCAGATGGAGAGGAATTCGCTACAACAATGCATGAGGTCCATGAATAGGTAAAATAGAAATTACAGGACAACAACATCAAATACAAAAGCTGAGCAGAATTGAGGAGGAGAGAGTAGAGTTTTGAAGTTGGTGAACTAGTTTTGGCACACCTGAGGAAGCAAAGATTTCCAAAAAGATAGTATAACAAATTCAAATATAAAAAAATTGGACCGTGTAAAATTATTAGGAAATTTTCAAACAATGCATATTAACTAGAATTTCCATCGGGTATGGGAATATCGCCAGTTTTTATTGTTGCATATTTATATAAGTACAATGTAGATACAGCAGAAGGAACAATGGAAGAGGATGACATCAATAAAAGAAGATAACGGGTCCAATGCCAGAAGCATATGCCAGTTGAAGCAAGACTACATGAAGAGACGATCTTGGACAAGAGAGTGAAGAAGAAAACTAGAGGAAAAGATTACTTTGAGTACTTAGTGAAGTGGGTAGGCCATCCAGCAGAATATTAAACATGGTTGGTAGCCACAATGTTACAGAAAAGTGGCATCTGTATAGAAGAGCTCATGGACAGGAGTCCATGAATCTTTTCAAGTCCAAAATCCTGATGTAGGAGCATTGGGAAGGAGAATAAAATCTCTGTTATCATTGTGTTTTTCTAGATTAGATTAAGCTAGTTTTGAGAGATAGTGAGGTGTGTGTTGTAATAATGGATAATATTTCCAAATAGGCTCTCGAATCTTTAAGAGCCAACATTTGTGATTTGTTAGATTGATTGTGATCTCTAAATATTGTAGATCCTATTTGTTAGGATACCAAAAACTGTTTCTTGTGGTTCCTTAAAAATGGCAATGTAATCGAGTTTTGGTTGTTGTTGGAATAAGAAAGAAGAGTAATCATACTTTATGGGTTTTCATGAATGTATTTTGGTTCCAGATAAACATTTCCTGTTGGATGATGTTCATTGGATATACAAATCCAATCTTCGTGTTGGGTTTTATTGGAGATCAAGTCAGTTGATCGTGATACTTGATCAACTGATCTCTGTAACTTGTATCTAAGAATGAGTCTCCATAATATTGAAGAGATATCAGCATAGGAATTAGTTGAAATAATGTGAATCAAAAAATGGTTTCTCTTCAAAAACTCTCTACGTCTAGCTGTGAATGGAATGTCGATGGTTGACTCCAGTTTTGAGGAGGTTGAAGCGAGTAACAAGGCCAACTCCATCATCGGTCTTGGTACCATCTAGATCAAGCTCTCAAGAAAAATCCCTAGCGCATATTGCAATATCTCCTAGACACTTTCATCGTCAAAGTCAAACAGAGCGGGAAACATTGCAAGGTTTTATTCCATTGGATTGAACAAGGAATGGTCACAATTTAATATGTGAGGTAAATTTTCTATAAGAAAGTCAAACAATTTTAAACATAGATCAGAGTGGCTGAGTGTGATGTTTAAATTCCTTTTTTCCTATCAAAATATATATCTATATACATCTGGATACTAGCTCTGCATTATTCAATTTTTATACTGAGGAATTCGTTTACTGTTCTCCAAGAGCCATCAATTGGTATCAGAGCGGAGTTTTGATTGGGTGAGGTGTTAGTATTATATGTGGCCAAGAGTTTATCTTTCACTTGTATCGTTGCTAGAAGAACATGGTCATCAAATGAGATCTTAGAGTGATCTTTCATGTCAATTTATGGCTTTTCAGGTTGGAAGAAGAGGTCGAGGAGGTAGAAGGCCTATAGAAAATGTTGAGGTAATGAGATTGATGCAGTGTTTGGAGGCAAGGCTAGATGTCAAAGAAGGGGACAGATAAAGGGATCCTAGTGATGTTAGTGAGGATGAAGAGTCTCAAAAAGAAGAAATTGCAGCTCAAGAATCAACTAAGTTGAGGATGTTGAAATAAGTTTGGGATCCACCTCGAGGCCTCATCCTAATGTGTTGAACTACAGTGGTAGTTTGAATCCTGAAGAGCTTGTTGACTAAATCAATGATATGGAGAAGTTTTTTTACTATGAGGAAATGAATGATGAAAAGAAGGTGAAATTCGCTGTGAAAAAACTCAAGAGGAATGCATATTTGTGGTGAGAAGGTGTAAAGGCATAACAAGCCAAAAATCAAAAGTTGGGACCATATGATTACAAAAATCCGAGGTAAATTCCTACCCCAAGATTATCAGCTCTCTTTATTTAGACAAATGAAAAATCTTAGGCAAAGGCTGATGTCCATAAGAGAGGACACTCAAGAATTTTATAAAGTGAATATAAGAGCAGGTTATGTGCAAGATACTATAGAAAAAGTAGCCAAATATATGAGTGGTTTGAGAATGGATATCCAAGATGAAATTATCCTGCTGACTCCAAGGACAGTTGAAGAAGATTACCAACTTGCTTTGAATGCAGAGGACAAGATTGAAAGGAGGCAACCAAATACAGTAAGAGGTTCTAACAAAGGAATAGGACAACAAGTTAATAGAGGAATATCTACAACCCAAAGAGAAGGAATTAACCATTTAATTCACCAAGGACATCGCGAGGATGAATTTAAAGAAAGGGTATTCTTTCCTAGAGGAAGAGGACGAGGTAGAGGAAGAGAATTCAAATGCTATAAATGTGGCAAGATGGGACATCAATCTTTTGAGTGTCCAAAGAACAAGGACACAGGCTCAAGAAATGTTGTTGTTACTCCAACAGTGGAAGGAGAAACAAAGGAAGAAGAGGTTGAAAATGTACCAGATATAGGTGGGTCTCTTTTGCTAAAGAAAGTGTTGTTGAAGTCATAGAAAAATCCTGTTGAACCAGCTCAGAGGAAAACCTTATTTAGGACCATGTACAAATTTAAGGGGAAGTGTTGCAAGGTAATAGTTGATAGCGAAAGCACAGGGAATTTGGTATCCACTGAATTCTTAGAGAAGTTAAATCTGAAGAAGACTAAGAATCCAACACCACACAAGGTGTTATGGATTCAAAACTTCCATCAACTGTTGGAAAATGAATGTGATGCTAATGGATGTGTGTCACATCTTGTTGGGAAGGCCTTGGCAATATGACATAAATGCCATACATGAAGGTAATAGATATCTACAAGTTTCAAAAAGATGGGTTGAACCAAACTTTACTGCCATTACAAGAAGAAGAGATAATTGGAAACAATGATCCAAAAGCTTTGTTGATGAGTGGCATGGAATTTCTACAGCATATGGAGGATAATGAGGTAAATTTTTCTTTGGTTTGTAAACCTAGGGTAGTGTTTACAACTACTAAAATTTTAGATCTGCTTGTTGAAATTCAAGATATTTTAAATGAGTTTCATGATATAGTAGTGAATTATTTACCAAGTGAATTTCCACCTAAGAGGAGTATTAGTGACCATATTGATCTGATACCAGGATCAAACTTACCAAACAAAGCTCCATATAGAATGACACCTTAGGAAAATGAAGAAATTATAAACAAAGTGCATGAGTTATTAGACAAAGTACTGATCAGAGAAAGCCTTAGCCCATGTGTTGTACCAATAGTTTTAAGTCCAAATAAGGATGGAACCTAGAGGATGTGCACTGATTCAAGAGCCATCAACAAAATAACAATAAGATATAGATTTACATGGCCTAGAATAGATGATTTAATGGATGGTGTAAAGGGTGCAAGGTATTTTTCCAAGATTTATTTGAAAAGTGGTTACCATCAAATCAGAATCAAAGACAGAGATGAGTGGAAAACAACATTCAAGACAAATGATGGATTGTATGAATGGCTTGTCATGCCATTTGGCTTATCAAATGAACCAAGTACTTTTACAAGATTAATGAATGAGGTGTTGAAAGACTTTATTTGAAAGTTTGTCATAGTTTATCTTGATGATATACTAATATACAGTCGGTCCAAAGAATAAAATTTAATGCACTTGAGTCATGTATTAAAGAAATTCCAGCAGGAGAAATTGACAATAAACCTAAAAAAGTGTGAACTTGTATTTCTTGGTTTTGTCATTTTCGAGGAGAGATTAAATATAGACCCTGAAAAGTAAAATCTATCCAAGGATGGCCTTCACCCAAGAATATTTTTTAGGTAAGAAGCTTTCATGGAATGTCTAGTTTCCACAGGAAATTTATAAGAAATTTTAGCAAGATTAGTGCACCCATAATTAAGAGCATTAAGAACGACAAGTATCCATTCAAGTGGACTTTTGAAGCTAAAAGAAGATTTCAACTATTGAAGAAAAGAGTTATTGAACAACCTATCTTAGCTTTACCAGATTTCCAAAAATTATTTCAAGCGAAGTGTGATGCCAGTGGAGAAGCCATAGGAGCTGTGTTGAACCAAGAAGACAAACCCATAACCTATTTCAGTGAGAAGCTGAATGAAGCTAGGAAAAAATACTCATCATATGACAAACATTTGTATGTTGTAGTTCATTCACTGAAGAAATGGAGACGTTACTTGTTTCCTAAAGAAATTTTTTTGTATTCAGATAATCATGCCTTGCAATACATAATGCAGTGGCCAAAACTGAGTCAAAGACATGTAAAATGGGTTGAATATTTGCAAAATTTTACTTTTGTGATAAAGCATATTAGTGGACAATTCAATAAGATTGCATATTCCTTAAGAATGAGGGCTTTGATAATGTAAGAAAATCAAGTGCAGGTTACAATGTTTGACTCTATGAAAGAGTTGTATGAAGATGATGTAGATTTCAAGGAAGCATTTGAGGCTTGTAAAAATCTAGCAGTAAGGGACAGCAGTCCATGGTTAGAATACATAATATAGGATGGTTTATTGTTTAAAATAAATCCGCTTCAATATTGCTAAATGTTTAATGACGGAACACTTAATCAAAGAGAAACACGGTGGAGGATTAAGTTGGTATTTTGGACACGATAAAACTCTGGAAAAGCTAAAAAAAATTAATTTCTGGCCAAGAATGAGAGTAGATGTGCATAATTTCATGGATAAATGTACAGTCTGTCAGCATGCAAAAGGGAGAAGCCAAAATACAGGTTTGTACACACCACTTCCAATTCCCAATAGACCTTGGGATTTAATTAGCATGGATTTCATTTTGGGTTTGCCAAAAACACAGAAGGGTCATGATTCAATTTTTGTTGTTGTTGATAGATTCTCCAAAATGGCACATTTTATCCCTTGTTTCAAAACTAGGAGAATGGAGGCACCTGGTCAGTTACCAGGAATACTCAGCTTAAAGCTGAGGTCCATTTTGATGTGACTGTGGGATGAGTTCCCACATGATCAGATGTAAGGGCAGAGCCATTCTGATGTGACTCTGGGATTTGTCCCCACATGATCAGATGTAAGGGTAGATTCATTCTGACATGGGGGCGAGCTAGGCCCTTCCATGATCAGATGTAAGGGCAGATCCATTCTGACATGGGGGTAGGCTGGGCCCTCCGATATTGGTCAGATGTAAGGGTAGAGCCAATTTGATAGGGGCACACTGGGCCCTCCTATGGTCAAATGTAAGGGCAGATCCATTTTGACATGGGGGCAGGCTGGGCCCTCCCATGGTCAGATGTAAGGGCAGAGCCATTCTAACATGGGGGCAGGTTGGGCCCTCCCATGGTCAGATGTAAGGGCAAGGCCATTTTGACATGGGGGTAGGCTGGGCCCTCCCATGGTTAGATGTAAGGGCTGGTCCATTTTGAGATGGTGGCGGATTTGTTCCTCCCATGGTCATATGTGAGTGTTGGGTGTCCCATTCTGACATGGGGGCAGGCCGAGCCCTCCCATGGTCAGATATAAGTGTTGGACGGGCCTTTCTGACTAGGTCAGATATAAGTGGTGAGGAATATGAAGACCTACATGGAGACTAGGCCTATAACCAGCATGACAAAGGGATGGCTCTGTAGAACTTCCTGTGACGAGAAGAATCAAGAGATAGCACCAGTGATGATCCAGATCCAGTGATGATGATCCAGCAGTGATGATCCATATCGAGTGATGATCTAGATCTAGTGATGATGATCCAGCAATGATGATCCAGATCCATTGATGATGATCCAAATCCAGTGATGATCCAGATCCAGTGATGATTATCCAAATCCAGTGATGATCCATATCCAGTGATGATGATCCAGATCGAGTGATGATCCAAATCTAGATGAAGATGACTTAAAGATGAAGATGATGAGAACTCAATGATGATCCAGATGATATAGAGAAGAAGACTTGTGCTGATAAATTGTGTCAAGAGAATACCTTCCTAGTTAAGAGGGAGTGTTGATGTATTTGTAACTTCAAAATGTATTCACTTGTATATCTTATGTATTGTACCCCGATGTTTATTCTGGGAAGTGTCTATAATGTATTTGAGTCATGTCATGCCCCGATGTTCCTATCGAGAGATTCAATAATATAAACAAGTCATGTAAAGTCATTGTGGGTAACCCTCCTATTGATCAAGGGTTAAAGTCCCCACAGTTGTGGGGCACTAGGGTTATTAGACTCTCCTAAAGAAGTCGGCCCTAGGTGATTTAATGTAAGTCGGGTGATTAGTACCCCAGTTGTGGTTACTCGAGCCTACATAACTAAGTTAGGATTACTCGATCCTACATAACAGATTTAAAGGTTATGTGAACGAAAGAATATAAATAGAGAGTGAGACTCTTTATTTATTATACACACACACTCACTCACTAGGGCACATGAGTGATATAGAAGAAGTTGGGATCAGAGAGACAGACTACTACTATCGGGAGATCATATTTATGTTTTTGGGTTTTACTTTTGGTGTTGATTCTATCTCTGAGGAAGTTGCGGGGTTTTCTCCTTTATGGTTTCCCCGAGGAAAATTCTTTGTGTCTCTTGTCTCTTGTGTTTATTGCTGTGCATGTTATTCTCTCAGTTAAAGATCCTAAGATCATAATGCTAGCTTGAATGATAAAAATCTAACACTTCAACCGTCAAAGTCAAATAGAGGGGGAAACGTTGCCAAGATTTATTTCGTTGGATTGAACAAGGGATGGTCACAGTTTAATATGTGAGGTAAATTTTCTATGAGAAAGTCAAACAATTTTACACATAGATCAGACCGACTGAGTGGAAAGTTTAAAATCATTTTTTCCTATCAAAATATATATCTATATATCGATTCAGCATCTAGAGATTAGCTCTGCACTATTCAATTTTTATATAGAGCAATTCGTTTACTGTTTGCCCAGTAGTCATTAGTTTTTTTGGTCACCCATGCATGGAACATGAATATTGACAAATTTAGAATGATACTCCATTATGGGTAATGTGTCTAAGTTTAAGTTTAAGGAGTCATAGGTGTGTGAGAAACAATGATTAGGTGGTGAATTTCATGATCCTCTTGTGCATGTACTCTTTATTTTTTGTTCACTAATATAATTTCACTATAGAGCTTTAAAAAATGGATTTGATATAATAAATCATTGTAAAGAAACTCTAAAATAAACATATGTAAATTTCTATAAATAGTTAATACAAATAATTTTATTTTATTTTTTATAAAATATTACTATTTTCATTATTTTTAAAAATAATATAAATTTATACAAAATTAATTGGGTCGAAGATGCCCATTCTACAGCCAGTAGGGGATATTTGTAACTCCCTCTGCGCTCATCCTAGAGATGACAAATGTCCCTTATAAAAAAAATAAAAAATAAAAATCATAAAAAATAATATGTCCACTCAAATTAGATTTAAAATATTTAGAATTGCATAAATATAAAACTATTAAATTAAAACGATAAGTATCGGATTACACACTTCATCAAAAATTTCACTCGAAAAAGAGGTTTGTACTTCCAGATATTTGATGCCTCTGGGTGCTTGGTAGATCCCTTCTAAAATAAATCTATGTTAGTTCTAAAAACGTTTCTTTTCAATTTATTTAGAAGAAGTATATATATTTATAATTGTATTTTTTTATTAAATTTTTATTGTGCTTTTTAAAATAGATAAAAATTTTAGTATGAATCAAAAGTATATATGTTATAAATTCTTTTATTAAAATATGTGTACATTAATATCAAAAATAATAATATATATAATAGAAAAAACAATTAGTATGACTCAAAATTATATAGGTTATAAAATCTTATATTAAAATATGTGTATATTAATATGAATAATATTATTATATAAAATAATTCGAAGAATTTATTATAATATTAAATTTGATATCTTGATTAAAAAAATTAGTGATTAAAAATATAAAATAAAATGTGTGATAAAAAATAAAAATAGAATACAAAACTAAAATTTTCATATATAGAAAATATAAAAAATGTAAATAGAACGGATGGCAATTATTCTCACTTTTTATAAATAAAGTGAAAATATATTAAAATATATTATTAAAAGACAAATATTTATGAACACATTATTATAAAAAATTATACATTCAAAAATGTTATCAAGATTAAGGTATAAATTTTTATAAATGTTATCAAGATTAAGGTAAAAAATTTTATATGATTGTTTGGCAACTAATTAATTAAAATTTATTAATATAACAAGAATCATGAGGTGGCAATGTTATAGTAGTTGTTAATAGTGATAGCTATAAGATGGAAGTTATAAAAGTATGATACTTTTATTATTAGTGTTTTATATGTATGGTACACATATTAAATTAATGATACGGAATGCTGATTTATGAGAAAATGAAAACACCAACAAACCCAGGGTCTCACTAATTGGTAATCTCCTTATTTAACCACTTATTATTATTCATATCATTTTATGTTGTTTGATCAAGATAAGTAAACTTAAATTCAAGATTAATGTCTAAGGAACAATACCCAAAGTTGACTTATGAGGAGATGAAAATAATGACAAATGAGAGCCTCACTAATTAGTAATCTCTTTATTTACCCACTTTCTCATATCATTGATATTAGAAACTATATTAAAAGAAAGAGACAAAAGACATATAAAGTTGTAGATATTTCATTGTGTATGTCATTTTGTCATTGTATTAAAAGAATTGGTTATTAATTTCGGCACTTAACCTATCTCGATCATACTTCTATTTTTGGGATAGTAGATTGAATTGAAATCAAGTTAACTTTATATGGTATTAGTGTATTAAATATTTAATGTTGTTGATATGATATTTATAATAATAATTTAATTTTTAAGCCATGATTTAACTAAACATTGAATGAGCACAACTAAATTATGAATTGGTGTATGGATTTTTTTGTAATACTTTACACAAATTTATAAAATAAACTTAATAATTAAAATATTTATTAACATTGAATCATTCTCCTATAATATAGTTTAGTGTAGAAAGTAAAATATGTGTCCGCCCTTAAAGTGAGTAAAAGCATGGAAATTTGAAAATGTCACTTGGATTATTGCATTTTCTATGATTGTTAGCATTGGATTATTGACCTTTAGTCTAAGCTTGAATCTTTCATTAATGGAGTTTTACATCTACTGGGTATCTGAAGATTTCTTAAACCAAGAAGGTAAACCTTTATTTGTAATCGCCTTTTTTATTTTATTTCTTTACATAACAATATTAAAAGTAGTTTAACTTCCAGCCATTGTGCTACTTGTGTAGGGTTCTTCTCTGTGACAAGAGGTCGTTTGAGTTTTCGTTGAGAGGACCTCTCTTAAACGAGTAATACCAAAGTCCTCCCTTGCGTGGCTCTGAGGATTGGTACTTGGTCTCGTAAACGTTTGGTATTTTGTGCACCGTGTTGCCGCGAAATTGATAACGTTACTTCGGCATAAATGTATGTTAAGCAGTGGTATTTGTAATACCTGTGGAGTCATTTTTAAAAGACTCGGCCACTCTGTAGTGTTTTTTGGTTATAACCTGTCTTTACTAGAGTAAGAACCTGTGAAGGTTCGATACTGTAACGCTATAAATTTTCCACAATGTGAAATGAATCGATAATCATGAAATCTCGCGTCTATGCCATTTTTATTTTTCTTTTTAAAAAATTTATATGTTGATAAGAAAATCTTTTTCTTTTACTTATAATCTGAAGAACAGACCTTCAACTAGTTTGACCATGCACGATTTTTGTGGTTTATCTACAATGCTTTTAATGTTAAGACCGTGAGTCTCTATTATGTCGATTCTTAAACTTAGGCATAGATAGACACTCTCGAACATAGTTTTGTTTTATTTTAGGTAAACATTTGGCAGCGTTGGGATTTGTTTTCCCAAATCGCTCGTCGTATGATAGAAGTGTCTTTACTTGATATTTGATCTTTTTTATTTAATGAAACTCTTTGTAAAAAAAAAATATTGTTAGTAATGTATGGACCTGTGAGGGCCTTTCATCTTTCTTTTGATTTGGAAACTCAAACTGTAATACTGAGTTAGTATTTTATGTTTTTACTTAACAGTATAAGATTTGACTAAGCCCATGTTGTAACTTCGTTGTTGGTTTGATAATACGACAAAAGTTAAGGGACAAAGCATACGAGGTTTCATTTTAACAATCTATGCTTCATTTAAAAGGCACTTTGTTTCATGCTCTATTGATTTATAAGTTACTCTACTTTCCTGGACACACAGTCCTTGATGTAATTGTAGAAAATGTACTTTTTATCATTATTTATTTGTTGTTTATAACCTAAAATACTCTAAAGATAAGTCGTGGAGCCTCTTCCCTTCCAACAATAGGTTTTAAGAGAGGGTCGTAAGGACTCAGTCAAAAGGAAAAATCGACTATCTGGGTTATTTATTAATTAACAGATTGGTCACAGAGTCGTTTATTCTTCTACTAGCAGTCCGTAGGGTTTGGAAACATTTAAAAGAAGGAAAACATAATTGTGAACCCCTTACGAAAATACTTCTGGATAAAACAGATCTAAGAAATTCATGATGGCCAAACTATAAAGAAAAGTGTGACTGTGCAGATAAAAAGGACTTAGTTATCACGGAGCCAGCGTTTACTATTTTGTAATGATTTTACTTTGTTTTAAAAAGAGACAGAAAGATTATTATGGAAATATTATTGTAAGCATAAATTTACCAAGGAACTTGGATCTGTACATTTGTCCTTTTATTCAGTTTTGAAACAAATGTGTTTGGGAATATAAATATCTTATAAAGAAAAAAAAGTAGATGCTCTGCATTTAAGTTTTGTACCTATACTTTCTCTATAATTTTAGGTTTGCCTTTACTAACTGTAATTATTTATCTTTTGGAGTTAGAGTTGTAACCTGTATTTTAACTAAAAGTAGATTGTAAACAGTATATTTATATATACATATCTCATTTTTATTCTCTGTAATAAGCAATATACACATCTATTCGATCATTCTAGTACTTTTATTTAATATATTTTCATATCTTCCTGTACTAGAGTACGTCACTATTTCGGTGAGAGGAAAAATACAAGAGATAATTTTAAATTCATTTCTTTTTTAATCAATTTCTCTGTAAATATTTCATCAAATAATCACTAAATAACTAGCATTTAACTATAACTACAATTGAAAATAATCTCAGCTTATTTAAACAGAAGTAAATAACAATTACAAATATAGAGTTGGAACCTGAATGTGTTGAAAAATAAGGGACTAACACACAAGGGAGACTGTTCCACCCAACCTTTCCTGAAGCAACCAAATCACTTGCTTAGGACCCTCGAGCTTTCTCACTGCACCACTAGGAAGGATATTTCTGCCACATAGCAGACCTATGCAACTTAGCTCTCAGTACCAGACTTAACTTAGAAAACACTTTAGCTATCCCCACATCGAATTCTTTGTGTGCCTGACTTTCTAGGTTGCAGCAGTCACAAAGTTCATTCTCTCCAAATCAGATTGAGTAGTGAGCCTCCTTCTCAATTTGATGGTTTATATAAGATTTCTTAGGTCTTTGGGTCAGTTTTGGAATTTAATGAGCCACCGAGCTCAATCCCCCCTCTTAGGGAACATGACCACTTTTTTTTAGCGATTATGCTCTTGCAATGGCTAGAAAGTGAATGCTAGTGCTGCCACTTGTCAACCAACCTTCTACAACTTCTCCTTCCTCCCAGTGGGTAGTGAACACTCATTTAACAGTATCCCCTGAATATGTGTCTCCTTTAAATAATTATTAAAATAAATAATTCTTCAATTACAGTCATCCTTGACCCACTTCGTCATAAACTTTACAATAAAAATTAACATAACGTTTTTTGCTAAAATAAATAATAAATATTTATTTTTCAGTTTTGGGTATGTTACAAACACCCCCCCTTAATCTCAACATTGTCCTTGATGTTGCTTAAGTTATTCCGAGTCTACTTGAAACAGAGCTGGATATGCCACTTGCATATAACTCTCCAATTCCTAGGTCACTTAATCTGGACTCAGGTGTTTCCACTGCACCTTTACCTGTTCAATGATGTGATTCTAAAGAAAATTTTCCCTCCTGTAGAGAATACAATCCAGTTCCACCGAAAAATCTCCTTCTGGTTCTACCTGAATCACATTCCAGTCAATCACATGAGTAGCATCATGTATATACTTTTTCAAAATAGAAATGTGAAAAACATTGTGTATCCTAAGATTAGGTGGCAAGGCTAGTTGATAATCCACTGGACCCACTCTTGCCAATATCTCGAAGGGTCCA
The DNA here is from genome assembly GCA_001517045.1 of Pseudotsuga menziesii. Classification (NCBI taxonomy): domain Eukaryota; kingdom Viridiplantae; phylum Streptophyta; class Pinopsida; order Pinales; family Pinaceae; genus Pseudotsuga; species Pseudotsuga menziesii. The sequence goes on from LPNX010486883.1 coordinate 365,415, forward strand.
CAATACTTGGGTGCTAATTTAGCACAACTCCCTAGTTTAAAGGAGCTCTTCCTTGGTTCCACCTTAACAAACACATACTCGCCTACTTGGAATTCTTTTGGAGTTCTTTTAAAGTCAGTGTGACTCGTTTTCCTGTCTTGAACAGTTTTCAAGTTTCCTTGTACCGGTTTCACTGTTGGTTCCAATTCTCTTAACATGTTAGGTCCTAACATCAACTGTTTGACTGGATAACACTGTAATAGCAGTGTTACACTTTCTACCATATAATAGTTCAAAAGGAATAAGCTTTGTTGAAGCTTGATAATGGTTATTATCAGCAAATTTAACCAAGTGCAAATAGTCTTTCCACTTCTTGACCCTGATACTCATTTGTATGCATACGAATATGGAAGAGCCACCAAACTTGACCTTCAATCTTCGTTTGAATCTTTCATTAATGGAGTTTACGTTTACTGGGTTACTGAAGATTTCTGAAACTAAGAAGGTAAACCATTATTTACAATCGCCTTCTTGATTTTCTTTATTTGCATAACAATATTAAAAGTAGTTTAACTTCCAACCATTGTACTTCCTGTGCAGGGTTCTTCTCTGTGACAAGAGGGGGTTTGAGTTTTTGTTGAGATGACCTATCTTAAACGAGTAAGACCAAAGTCTTCTCTTGCATGGCTTTAAGGATTGATACTTGGTCTCATAAACGTTTGGTATTTTGCACAGCCTGTTGCTGCGAAAGTGATAACGTTACTTCGGCATAAATACATGTTAAGCAATGGTATTTATAATACCTGTGGAGTCCTTTTTAAAAGACTAATCCACTCTACAGTGTTGTTTGGTTATAGCCCGTCTTTACTAGGGTAAGAACTTGTGAAGGTTCGATACTGTAACTCTATAAAGTTTTAAAGTGATTGTGTAAATTTTCCACAATGTTAAATGAATCAATAATCATGGAATCTCGCGTCTATGCCATTTTTATTTTTATTTTTTTTTAAATTATATGTTGATAAGAAAGCATTTTTCTTTTATTTATAATTTGAAAAACAAACCTTTAACTAGTATGATCATGCGGGGTTTTGTGGTTTACCTACAGTGCTTTTAATGTTAAGAAAGTGAGTCTCTATTATGTCGATTCTTAAACTTAGGCATAAACAGTCACTCTCGAACATAGTTTTATTTTCTTTTGGGTAAACATTTGGAAGCGTTGGGGTTTGTTTTCCCAAATCGCTTGTTGTATGATAGAAGTATCTTTACTTGATATTCGATCTCTGTTATTTAATGAAACTCTTTGTAAAAAAAAATACTATTAGTAATGTATGGACCTGTGAGGGCCTTTCATTTTTTATTTTTTTTGGAAACTCAAACTGTAATATTGAGTTAATATTTTACGTTTTTACTTAACAGTATAAGATTTGGCTAATCCCATGTTGTAACTTCATTGTTGGTTTGATAATACGACGAAAGTTAAGGGACAAATACTACGAGGTTTCATTTTAACAATCCTTGTTGCATTTAAAAGACACTATATTTCGTGCTTTATTGATTTATAAGTTACTCTACTTTCCTAGCTACCCAGTCCTTGATGTAATTATATAAAATGTACTTTTTATCATTATTTATTTGTTGTTTAACCTAAAATACTGTAAAGATAAGCCGTGGAGCCTCTTCCCTTCCAAAATAGGTTTTAAGAGAGGGCCCTAAGGCCTCAGTCAGAAGGAAAAATCGACTATCAAAACTCTGCGGGGTTCTGGGTTATTTATTAATTAACAGATTGATCACAGATTCGTTTATTCTTCTACTGACAAACCGTAGGGTTTGGAAACATTTAAAAGAAGGAAAATTTAAATGTGAACCCCTTACGAAAATACTTTTGGCTAAATAGGATCTAAGAAATCCATGATGGCCAAACTGTAAAGAAAAGTGTGACTGTGCAGATAAAAAGGACTTAGTTATCACAAAACTAGGGTTTACCATTTTGTAATGCTTTTACGTTGTTTTAAAAAGAGACAGAAAGCTTATTCTGGAAAGATTATTGTAAGCAGAAATTTACCAAGGAACTTGGATCTGTAGATTTGTGCTTTTATTCAGTTTTGAAACAAATGTGTTTGAGAAAATTAATATCTTATAAGTATAAAAGTAGATGCTCTGCATTTAAATTCTGTACCTATACTTGCTCTATAATTTTAGGTTTGGCTTTACTAACTGTAATTATTTATCTTTTGGAGTTAGAGTTGTAACTTGTATTTTAACTAAAAGTATATTGTAAACATTATATTTATATATACATATATCACTTATATTGTCTGTAACAAGGAAGATACACATCTATTCGATCATTCTGGTACTATTATTTAATATAATTTCATATCTTCGTGTACTTGAGTACGTCACTTCGGTGAGAGAAAAAATACAGGAGATCATTTTAAATTCATTTCTTTTTTAATCAGTTTCTCTGCAAATATTTCATCAAATAATCACTGAATAACTAGCATTTAACTATAAATACAATTGAAAATAATCTCATCTTATTTAAACAGAAGTAAATAACATATTATAAATATAGAGTTGGAAACTAGATGTGTTGCAGAAAAAGGAACTAACACCCAAGGGAGATTTGCCCACCCAACCTTTCCTAAAGCAGCCAAATCACTTGCTTAGGACCCCTAAGCTTGCTCATTGCACCACTAGGACGGAGATTTCTGCCACACGGCAGACCTCTGCAACTTAGCTCTCAATAGAAGACTTAAATCAGCAAAACACTTTAGCTATCCCCTCATTAAGTTCTTTGTGTGCCTTATTTTTCAGTTTGCAGCAGTCACAAAGTTCATTCTCTCCAAATCAGAATGAGTAGTGACTCTCCTGCTCAATTTGATGGTTTATATAAGATTGCCTAGTTCTTTGAGTCAGTTTTGGAATTTAATGAGCCACCTAGCTCAGTTCCCTCTCTCAGGAAACATGACCACCTTTTTTTAGGGATTATGCTCCTGCAACAGCTGGAAAGTGAATGCTAGTGCTCTCACTTTTCAACCAGCCTGCTACAGCTGCTCCTTCCTCCTAGTGGGCATTGAACACTCATTTAAAAGTCTCCCCTGAATAGGTGTCTCCTTTAAATAATTATTAAAATAAATAATTCTTCAATTACAATCAACCTTGACCCACTTGGTCATAAACTTTACAATAAAAATTAACATAATGTTTTTTTTGTTGAAATAAATAATAAATATTTGTTTTTCAGTTGTGGCTATGTTACACGTAGTAATGATTACTTGACAACATGGCCATAGATAGATTGTCTATTAAAGACACTAACATATCCCTTACACTACAAATCAAAATTAATTATAAATGTAATGTGCTATGACATCAGCTCCTCTACCCATGCTTGGGTAGTAGAAATAGAGGCTAATCAACATTCAAATAAATATTTTTAAAAAAATTACATTTAATACAAGAACCAAAGAAATTTAACATGCATTCAGGGTTGATTTAAAAATTTTGTTCGATTTATATATATCATTGCTTTCGTCGACATGAAAATTATGATAGGCTGAAATTTAAAATTTAACATTTATTAACATAAAAATCATGATAGGTTGAAAATAAATATTTAAATCTGACAAACAAAAATATAATAGGTTGAAAATTAATATTTAACATTCATTAATATAAAAATCATGATATGTTGAAAATTAATATAAAAATCATGATATATTGAAAATTAATATTTAAATGTGACATAAAGATAAAAATCATGCTAGGTTGAAAATTAATATTTGACATTCATTAATATAAAATCATAATATGTTGAAAATTTAAATCAAGTTTGACTGAAATTTAAATATTATTTTTAATAAATTAAAAAATAATATTTTTTGGAATACACAAGCTCTGTATTTACAAAATGTAATTTTCTTCTCGAAAAAAAAATGAAATTATGCTTTTTCTTATGCTTTTTCTTTCCGAAAAAAATAAAAATAAAAATAAAAGATAATATCTTTTTTATAAAATTGTAGAATTAAAAAAAAACTTTTATATATAAGAATATAAAAGAATGGTTATAAAATTGTAAAATTAGAAAACTTCTTCTTAATGGAAGAAAATAGAAGTGGATGGATATAATAAATCATTGTATACGGACTTTAAAATAGGCCTTTTAGGAATAGTTAATATTAATAATATATTTATTTTTTATTAAATATTAATATATATTTTTAAAATTATTAATTTTTTTATCAAATTATTTTTTTTTTAAATTGAAAGATTGTTCATTAATGACCTTTAATTTTATAAAGTCTCATTATTTTGAAGTGTAAAATGGAAAATGAGAGCTATTTACCCATAAAATTTCAACCCTAATTAGACCGTCAAAAATTTGTTCACACAGATCTTCATGTAATTCCAAAATCTCCCCTTAAGTGACAATTCCAATTGCTCTAGGTTCTTGTGCCCCAGGACCTGGCAACGAGGATGATATCAGCAATTGTATAATTATCCCCAATCTTTTCTGGTTTTGGCTCCTTGTAAACAGTACCTTCTTTATGATGACAATTAATATTCCATGTTTTTTCCTCTATGGAAAATGGTGAGGTAGAGGGGCATTTCCCTATGATTTTTCTAGTGGCAGGGTTCAAGCCAGGATGGGTGATTTTCTAGGGTGCAAGATATTACTCAAAGTATGTTTCCTAAGAGAACGCTAGCTCCACAAAAATGGAATCGAGCAGAGCTAACGACACCAATTCTGGGGATGATAACGTTCTCCCCTTCAAAACAGGTCAATGGATCAACTCCCACTAGGAAAAGGTATGTTTCTTCATCCTCTTATCCAACAACCATTGGAAAGATTCTTCATCGTCTTATCCAACAACCATTGAAAAGAATTTACACACACAAATAGAATGAGAAATAATAATAATACTTAATATGTCTCCCATATATTCTCAAAAACCATCGAGATTATACAGTTTAATCATTGTTTGTGATGTGGTAAGCCAAGGTAAATGGAATTCAGAAGGAACAATTCGAAGGATCTCTTCAAAAATGTCTTCAGTTATGGAGAGCATTCTATGAGACATTTTACAAGACACATCAACTTGAAACTATTTATGTTTGTTATTGTTGTATATCACCACAAAGTCTCCCCTTAAGTGACAATTCCTCCTCCTCCTAGTCCAGCTCCTACCAGGTCTCCAAGCCACCTGAGCATGCTGCTCAATTGAGCATGGAACCCACTCAAGTGCATGACTGCCATCGCTTGGACTAGTGGACATAAAAGGAAGAACGTGGAGCACAAGAACCCTGTGGATCAGGGAATTATCGATGTCCAATTGTGGAAGAAAAGCCCAAAGATGCATATACACTCGAAAACCCCAATTAATCTCTTTGGTTTTTAAGTTCCTTAGAATTGTGAATGCTAATAGTCTAATTAGAAGTTTGTTTATAGAAATAGATAGCTATTTTTCCATGCTTGTTGCTTCAATGTAAGTATTTTTTTAATGTTAATTATAAGTAATGCATGTTACTACCATACTTATTTAAAATATCACATGGAACAATAATCTTAAGTTTGTTTAAAATGATTCCAAATTTATTGTGTATCTAGATTTTATTTTCTTTTAGTTTGTAAAATTATTTTTCATGTGATCAGAGTTTATATGTATTTATCAACATAGATCTATCTTAAACCCAAATTTGATCCCTATGGATGCTTGATAGATTTGGGTTTAAGATGAATTTAGGCTAATTTTTATTTATTTTTATTTTATGAGCCAACATAATTTTTTTAAATAAGTTTTCATTTGTTTTTAAATTTAAATTTTATGAATTGACCTGACTCTTTATTTGGTTTTAATTTTTTATCTTATAAATAGACATAATTTTTTATTATTTATTATTATTTTATTAGTGCAATAAAAAATATTATAAATTCACTTTTATCTTAAACTTTAATAATAATATTTAATAAATCATTAAAGTATATATATGTGAAGGTAAATACATTTAAGTATTTAGTCAACTTTATCATATCATATCTTACAATCTTGCTATTCTACCTTAAACTCAACAATTAAAGTAACACCAGGGACGTTCTATCTTCAGCAAAATATCTTCAGCAAAACCGACATTATTATTCTCAGCACTCCTAACAGCACCCTATATTAATAGTGGTGGGAACCAGTATAAAAAATTAAAACCAAAACAACAAGTTAAGTTTGACGGTTTTGACAACTCTACAATCCATTTTAACAATTTTAAAACAAAATCATAACATTTTTAGATTTTTAAACTCTAGTTGAATGGCAAATCACCTCATGACGGGATTGCCCGTCAAACTCCTGCCCTGGTGGGAACCTCCTGAGAGTGCCATGATGGTTGTGGTGTCATAGTAAAATACAAATACAAAATAATTAATGACGGGATTGCCCGTCAAATTCCTGCCCTGGTGGGAACCTCCTGAGAGTGCCATGATGGTTGTGGTGTCATAGTAAAATACAAATACAAAATAAATATGTTATAAGTGTGGTAACAAGGTATGGATAAAAGATTCGAACTCATTCGAATGGCGGCTTCGAAACTTTCGAAAGAAAAAATGGGAAACAACAAACTGTCAATCTGCATGAAATAAAATGTTTCACATGCATATAGGGGGCTTACGCGCCTTACACACGGAGTTACCATGTGGGTTATCATTTTTTGTGAGCATACACGCTTTAAACACGGGTCGTTCATGGTGGCCTTGAATGATTTTTACACATGCCTTACCGACGGGACCTGTCACGCTTTACACACGGCTTGCGTTATGTAGACTTGAGAGCTGTTCACGTATATATAACCCACACGATAAATATACTTTGTGCAAGAAGTTGCAGAAACAGGCTACAGTGGTGGAGTCTGACGCAGGCCTTGGGCATTCAATATGGAAGCGGCGGCCCTGAATGGTTTTGCAGCGTTACAGGATGCAACGCGAATGAATGGGAACAAATTAAAGCTTCAGCGAAGTGAAACAAGTACAAGGTATGGACGAAAAGAGTTGAAGCGCTTGTGAACTAACTATTTCTCCTACCATTTGAGGCCGACAAACTCCGGTATTGATCTATTGTATCCTCCTTTTATATTGAGAGGATATATGCATTTTGCATCTTGTTCCGTGCGTTCTCTCTGCAAGTTTCTGAGAAAGAAATGTTCAGATAAACGCAACCGGACGCCCTTTTCAATCGCAATTGGCTTCCACACCAGTTGCCATTTGAAGAGAGTGAATATATAGGTCACAAGCTGCGATGCCAAGAGTTATAATGTGAAGAAACTGATAGTTAATATGGCTAAAATCCGGTTAAGCATGGATATAGTCTGTCGCAGATTGTTTTTTGCAGATTTCTTGAATCAATGGCTGAGAATGGTATTTCACCAATTCAAAACTGTATGGATTTACTCTATGGTAGAGTGTGTTTTACATATCTCTTGAATCAATGGATGAGAATGGTATTTCACGATGTAAAAGTCTCTATGGATTTACTCTGTGACAATGTGTCTTTTACAGATTTCTTCCATCAATGGCTGAAAATTGTTTTTCACTACGGATTTACTCTGTGGTAGAGTGTTTATAACCTATCTCTTGAATCAATGGATGAAAATGGTATTTCACGATGTAAGAGTCTGTATGGATTTACTCTGTGACAAAGTGTATTTTACAGATTTCTTCCATCAATGCCTGAAAATTGTATTTCACGATGTCAAATCTGTATTATTTCGGCAAGGAGTTTAATATATTGATGATCTCTAAATCCTCAACTAAACAGTGACAAATTGTATTATGTGGATATACATATTCTACGTTGAAATTTACTCACTATATAAATCCTCAACTAAACAGTGACAAATTGTATTATGTGGATATACTATGTGGATATACATATTCTACGTTGAAATTTACTCACTATATAAATCCTCAACTACACTGATAAATTGTATTATGTGGATATACATAATGACAAATTGTATTATGTGGATATACATATTCTACGTTGAAATTTACTTTCTATATAAATCCTCAACTACACTGATAAATTTAAATTGTATCATGTGGATATACATATTCTACATTGAAACAAGTACTCTCAATATAAATAAACTTAGATCAATATAAATAAACTTAACTTAGATCAATATAAATAAACTTAGATTGTATGAAAATGAAAGATAAATATATTTGTCCATGAATGTTTTCACAATAGGTATTAGGTAGTCATTCTGTATAAATAAACTTAGATTGTATGAAAGATAAATATATTTGTCCATAAACTTAGATTGTATGAAAGATAAATATATTTGTCCATGAATGTTTTCACAATAGGTATTAGGTAGTCATTCTGTACAATCATAGGTAGTAGGTAGTCATTCTGTACAATCTTTTGAAATTGCACTGTGCAGGAAATTTTTAGAGGATGGACACTCTATTCATCTGGTATATTATTATATTGTTTATATTTTAAAATTAGGATTAGGATTATATTACTTATATTTTACAATTGGAATACTTTATTCATCTTGTGTATTATATTGTTTATATTTTACAATTGGGATTATATTGTTTATATTTTATAATTGGAATGAACCATGAAGGATCATATTTTTAGATTGCATGAAGATGAAAGGCAAATATAATTGTGTATGAATGTTCGTAATTATTGTACAAACCCTTAGAAAATGAAAGCCTTTAGGATAGATACTCCACCCATCTTCGAAATGATCTCAAAATAAGTGGAATATCCACCCTAAAAAAGTAGATTTCTTAAAGCCCTACACAGCAAAACTATGGAAAAGTGGAGTGTCCATCATAAAGAAGTTGATTTCCTAAAGCTTTACACAGAGAAATTCCTGAAGATTGTACACACTGACCATAAGTGGAGTATCCAATATCATAAAGAAGTTGATTTCCTAAAGCTTTACACAGTGAAATTCCTGAAGATTGTACACACTCACCATAAGTGGAGTATCCAATATCCTAAAGATATGATACTCCAATATCCTAAAGATATGAATTTACTGGAAAATTCCAGAAAATTTTACACACTGACAAGTGTACGGATAGTTGATAAATAGATAATGAAAATACAAAACATTTAGCTTGTAGTTTATGGATGTTTATGTTCTTTATATATATAAAATTAAACATCAAATATTACCTCTAGTTTATGGATGTCTATGTTTTTTATATATAAAAAATTAAACATCAAATATTACCTCTGAAATCTTATATTATTTAATCTTAATATAAATTTCATTTTTAACTATTTAAAAATTACAAATACAAAAAACTCTAATATCAGTTATTCTTCAAACAAAGATGATAAGTCCAACATAACAGTAATGGAAAAAAACAAAGATGAAAAGTCAATGACAATAATGGAAGTAAGTGGCACTGGGGACTACCCTCGCAAAATGTACTACTACCTCCACAGGAAGTAAGTAGTACGTAGCGAAAGTAGGTAGCCACTACGTGACAGGAAGCAAGTGGTAGTTGTACCTGTAAAAGGCACTAAGGGACAGAAATTAGTGGGCATGACCTACAAAATGTAAGGATAAGTAAGCAACCACTAAGTGACACGAAGCAAGTGGCAGTACCTGAAAATGTATTAAATATAAAATTAATATAATCTTGTTCATGAATTGACAATAACGAAAAATAAAGAAAATTTGAGAAGCCACTACCTTATAACAATAATGGAAGTAAATGGGTGATACTAAAACCATTTATGTATATAAATTTATGCATAAATATAATGGCTTGGAAGAAGCCCATTTTATAGTTTATTAGAGGGAGATCGTATAATTTTTTTTAGAGTTGATATATGATGTGTAACTTTTTTAGTAAAATATTCATGCATAAATATAATTGTTTTGAAGAGGCACATTCTACAATTTACTAAAGGAAGATGTGTAACTTTTTTCGTGCTCATTCTAGAGTTAACATATGATGTGTAACTCTTTTCGTGCTCATTCTAGAGTTGACATATGTCTTTTTAAAAAAATAATAAAACATTATAAAAGCATATATACATTTCTTCAACATTTTCACTCTAAAAATAGGTTTGCACATAAAGAGATTAGATCCCTTACTAGATCCTTTTTAAGATGGATCTATGTTGGTTTTAAGCCACTACATGATAAAAGTAAATGGATAGTACCAAACCAAATGAAAGTGTATAAATATAATTTTATTTTACGCTAAACAATAATGGAAGTAAATGTTACCCATTATTGATGCTCTTTTCCCTTCATTTGCTCTTCCTCCTCTTTATGGTAAACCAACTTCCCCTTTACCCATTGTCCTTTCTCCTTCACCATAAGGTTCATCACATAATTCTTTAACCCGCTTATCAACCTTTGTTAATAATGACTCCTTTCTATCTTTATGGTAACCCAACTTCCTCTTTACCCATTCATTGTCCTTTTTCCTTCACCATGGGGTTCATCATATAATTCCTTTACTCGGTTGTCAACCTTTGTTAATAATGACTCCTTTTTATCTTTCTAGTAACCCAACTTCCCCTTTACCCATTGTCATTTCTCCTTCACCATGGGGTTCATCACATAATTCCCTAACTCGATTGTCAACCTTGGTTAATAATGACTCCTTTCTATCTTTCAAGGAGGTTTTTTTTTCCAAAGACCCTATTCCTACTTACTCAACTATCATTGAGGGGAATTTAGATGTTATTTCTATTTCTTCTATTCGATCCATGAATGTCACCATAAAAAAACCTTCAAAGGTTAAGAAAGGGAGGAAAAGCTCGGTCTCTAAATTGGAACAATCTCATTTTATCAATCCTATGGTTTCTTCCCTTCTACTGAAGGGTTTAGTTGTGAACTCAAGATTTACTCCTCCTTCTAAAACTGGGGTTCTTAGAGTGGATGCATCCTTGTATGGTGTTCCTCAATGATCCTAGTCTCCCTTAATATTCGTGGGCTAGGAAACTCCCCCAAAAGAGATGCTCTCAAGAAAATTTTGAACATTGTCCATCCGATCATTATTTTGTTGCAGAAAACCATGTTCTCCTCCTTTAATGCGTGTGAATATTTCCTAAAGATCAAACCTTTGTGGAGATGTTGTGATTTGGATGCATCTGGCATGTTTGGTAGGTTACTTCTAGCTTCGAATCCAGCTAAGGCTAATTTCAAGCCTTTCTCTATGGTTGCAGGTTTACCTATGGAAGGAAAGGTCAGAGGGATTGATTAAACTATTAGGACCATTAATGTGTATGGACCCTATAACCATAGGCAGGATTTTTGGGAGGCAGTTGATCGATCGGGGCTATTACATGACCATGCTTTGATCCTGATAGGGGATCACAATCTCATATCGTCATTAGCTGAAATAGGGGTGATGAAAATATTAATGATTCTCTGGTGGGATACATTAGGAATCTCTTCGAGAGTGCAGGTTTAGTAGACATTGTTCCAAACACTTTGGTTCCCACTTGGTCGAATGGGAAATCAGGATTTGTGAGCGTCACAAAGAGACTTTATAGATTTTTTATGTTTGAGCATTTGTGTGATTCTATGGTGTTGGTTGTGGAGCCTAATCTTCCTGATTTAGAGATGTTATTTCAGCCGTGTTTGGATCCTGGCACCTGAAAGGGGGATGAGGAGGGGATTTCCCCCTCACTATAGTCGTCAGGGGGGTCTAGGGGTGGGGGGGGGGACTAAAGTGCCCACCCCCCACCCCTGGGAGGGGTTCAAGGGAAGTGCCCCCGTAGCGAAAATTTAGGAAATATGTCTTGTAAAATGTTGTAATTTCAAAGTCATGACTTGGTCAATAATTGGTGATTTACAGGCCAATGGTTTTGGGAAGCTCATGGTATTTTCCCATGGTATTCCCTTTATAAAAGGAAGGCATTGTAATACGACTGTGTATTGTATTGTGGCATTGTAAAAGCAATCTCTTTGATTGTGAGAAATAGACTGTGAGAGAGTGAAGAGGAAGTGCATCGGGGTTGCTGCAAGTTGTATCCCTTCATTTTGATGGATGGTATAATAATAAAGGACTGACAATTTGTGTGTGGATGTAGCCCGTCTTGGGTGAACCATGTTATATTTGTGTCTCTCTTGTAATGTGTTTATTATTTGCATCTTGTTTAATTGTTATTGCTCTGTGGTCCTATTTTTCTAACATATGGGTCGATATTGATCCTGGTCAGTTGCTACTGGGGTGTCTGATCATAAAAATATTGTTTTGTAGTTGGATTTTGATAAGAGTTATGTCCATCTAATCATTTAAATTTAATCATTGATGGTTGGAGGATCCTAATTTTTGTAACATGGTTACTTAGAAATGGTTGTATGATGCAGGAGCATCGACGTGGAGCCAACAATGTGACATCCTGGTTACATGTTATGGCGATTTTGGTTTGTCGAGTCATGAGTTTGTTAGCCTGGCTATTAGTACTAGGAGATCGTGCCAATGATGACTCCCTGAGAGGAGATCAGGGCGCAGATTGTTAAGGATAGTGACACTTCCATAATGGGGAGGAGTCATTTATTTTTTGTTTCGGGACCACTCTGTGGGGGAGTGGGGTGAAGAGGTTAAATATGTCGGTAGGAATCGAGTTGAGGGTTCTCAAGTTGGTTCTCAACTTAGAGGGGTTCTCAATTTTGTAGAGCTCTCAATTCTAAGAGTCTCGTTATTGGGAGTTGGTTCCCATTGTAAATATTTTGAAGAAAAGACATCCGAAGCATTGTCTGTGTGTTTATTTTGTTGATTAATGAAGAAATAACTGTGTGTTAGATGTTCAAACTATATTTGAATGCCATTGTTGTGCTTGTGGGAGCTGAAGGACTGTATATGTGTTCGTATCCTTGAATTCAAGCCGTAGAAATATATGTGAATGTATCTAATTGAACAATGCATGAGGGATTGATTGACTCTCTGGTAAATCACATATAACACAGAGTGATTTGCAGGTAAACTTATTTGTAGGAGGACAGACGGATGAGATCTGGTCCAAATCCAGATCTACGACCAGGAGCGATTTCGCAGCGTGAAGGTGCGCAACGGATAACAAAGAACTCACCGGTGAAATCTAGAGTTTCTCATCACAGAGGCAAGGAGTGATCAATGGTATGGGTGATGCCCTAAAGAGATCGACAGTTGAGGAGCGACTTCATGAGTTGAACTTGCACGAAATAAAGGGTGGCCCTTGTACGTGAAATCATATCCCAATCCACCTCATAAATTTTGGTGTCCACCATCAATTCACATCGGACGACTACAGGACATTTTGCGGGTTGAAAAAGTGAAGGGGTTAACGACCCCAAGCGTGTGTGAAATTGTATCCAATCAAATTTACCGTCGACTTGGAGTCTTCCTGGTGGTGTTTGAACGATCCTGTTGACCGATTCAGGGAAGTTAGAAACGTCGCCAACTTTGGGGCCTGCTCAATCGGGTAGCAAACTATCTAGAGGCTGCCCAAGGGGAAACCGTTCACCAATTTTGGTACATAGCCAGGTTTTAAGCTCATCAATAATATGGATGCATGCATAGGAAGAAGAGGTCGACCAGTAGTGAACATGGAGGTTATGGAAGAAGTGAGAGAGTTGCGAGCACATTTGGAATCCATGGAGACTGACAGACATAGAGATCTAGAAGTTGGAGACATAAGTGAACCAGAAGATGAAGAACAACAAGAAGAAGCATCACCCATGCAAGAAACGCCTGAGCTGAGGTATTTCAGGTCGATTCTAAGAGCAAATTCAAGGTTGAAACCTGAGTTGTCTACCTATGAGGGAAGTCTCGTTACAGAGCACCTCATTAATTGGATCAATGAGCTAAGTTCTTGCCCAAATATTATCAGCTAACCCTATATAGACAGATGCAGAATTTGAGACAGATATTACTAACTATTAGAGAGTATACAGAGGAGTTTTACAAAGCGAACTTGAGAGTTGGTTATGTGGAGGAATCAACAAAGAAAGCTGTTAGGTATGCCAATGGTCTAAGGATGGAGATCCAAGAAGAGATCAGTATGATAGTTCCTAGAACAATGGAGGAGGCGTATTAGTGTGCCTTGAGAGAAGAAGAGAATCTCGTAAGGAATCAGAACTTCAAAAGTGGTAGGAGTTCAGACAGAGGAAGAGGACAAGTAGCAGGAAGAGGAATATTTTTATCCCAGAGAAGTGAGTCTAGCAACTCTAACCAGCATGAGAAGCATGGTAGAGGAGGTGACTCAAGAGGAAGATGACCTTACCAAGGCGGTAGAGGTAGAGGAAGAGGTAGAGAGGTTGTCTATAGGTGCTACAAATGCAACTAGTTGGGGAATAAATCATTCGAATGTCTAGAGAAACAAGACATAGGGTAGAGAGGATCCTATGTAGATCAGAAAGAACAACATCAAGAACAATCGACAGAGGCTGAGAAATTTCCAGAGAGAGGTGAGGCTTTGATGATGAACAAAGTATTGTTGTACCCTGAGAAGGAGAATGCAGAGCCTGCTCAGAGGAAAGCTTTATTCAGGACCATGTGTAAGGTCAAAGGGAAATGTTGTAAGCTGGTGATTGATGGTGGGAGTACTGACAATATCATTTCCACAGAGATAGTGGAGAACATGAGTTTGAAGAAGGTCAAACATCCGATGCCATACAAAGTATCTTGGATGCACAAAGGGCATCAAATCCTGGTAAGTCAAATCATGGTAACTGAAGAATGTGAGGTTGATTTCCAAATAGGGGCATATAAAGATAGGATTCTGTGTGATGTTATGCCTTTGGCAATTTGTTATATATTGTTAGGGAGACCGTGGAAATTTGCTAAGAGTGCAGCACATGATGGTAGAAGGAATTTTCATAGCGTTGAAGAGAAGGGAATCAGACAGGACAACATACACCTAAAGTCTTACTGTTGTCAGGAAAAGAATATTTACAGGAGATTGATGAGGAAGAGATGAGTTATGCTATGGTATGCAAACCTAGATTGGTGACGATGAAGACCAATATTACAGACGTACCTGAGGAGATTCAAGAGATGCTCAATGAGTTTAGTGACATTGTGGTAGATGATTTTCCCAATGAGTTACCACCAAAGAGGGATATAAGTCATCATATTGATTTTATTCCAGGAGCAATTTTACCAAATAAGGCAGCATAAAGACTGACACCACAAGAGAACGAGGAAGTTAGGAAGTAGGTCCAAGGATTGTTGGACAAAGTATTGGTTCAGAAGAGTTCGAGTCCATGCATAGTACCAACAGTACTTACTCCAAAGAAGGATAGCGAGTGGAGGATGTGTATTGACTCCAGGGAAATTAAAAATATTACTATCAGATATAGATTTCCATCACCAGGGATGGATGATATGATGGATTTCCTGAGTGGGGAAACATGCTTTTCAAAACTGGATTTGAATAGTGGATACCATCAGATCATGATCAGAGAAGGAGATGAGTGGAAGGAAACCTTTAAAAAACATGATGGGTTGTATGGGTGGTTGGTCATGCCATTTGGACTATCCAACGCACCAAACACTTTCATGAGATTGATGAATGAAGTCTTTAGATATTTCATAGGTAAATTTGCAATAGTTTACCTTGATGATATTTTGATTTTCAGCAAAATAGAAGAAGAACACCTGAAACATCTGAGATGAATTTTAGGGAGACTGCAACAAGAGAAGCTGTTAGTGAATGTGAAGAAGTGTACATTTCTGAAGTCATAATTGGTATACTTAGGTTTTGTTATCTCAAGAGAAGGTTTGAATATGGATCTAGAGAAGGTGGAAGCAATCATTGATTGGCCTTCACCCATGAACATATTTAAGGTAAGAATTTTTCATGGTTTGCTGAGTTTTTATTGGAAATTTATAAAGAATTTCAATGGTATATGCTCACCTATTGTTGAGACAATAAACAAAGAAAAACATCCATTCCAATGGACAGTAGAAGATGAAAGGAGTTTCCAGTTCTTAAAGAAGAATATTACCGAACAACCAATATTGAATTTTCCAGACTTCAAGCAACCTTTCCAAGTGAAGTGTGATTCCAGTGGAGTAGCATTTGGAGCTGTACTCAATTAGGAGGACATGCCTATAGTGTATTTTAGTGAGAAGCTGAATGATTCAAAGCAGAAATAATCATCTCATGACAAGGAATTTTATGCTATTGTGCAAGCAATGAAGCATTGGAGGAATTATCTGATGCCTAGAGAGTTTGTATTGTTTTATGATAACCATGCATTACAGTACATTATGCAACAACCTAAGTTGAACATGAAACATGTTAAGTGGGTTGAGTTCTTGCATAGATTTACCTTTTTGTTGAAGCACTTAAGTGGACAATCGAATCGAGTAGCTGATGCCTTGAGCAGAAGCCTGTTGATTGTGCAAGAGAATCATATCCAAGTCTTAGGATTTGAACACTTAAAAGATTTGTATGAGAATGATGTTGATTTTCAGGAGGCTTACAGAGCTTGTAGGAATCTTGTGGAGATGGGTAGAGAGCCATGGATGGAATACATGTTACAAGAGGGTTTTACTTTTCAGAATAGTAAACTGTGTATACCTAAGTGTTCCATGAGAGAGAATATGATCCAGGAGAAACACAATGGAGGCATGGCAGGTCACTTTGGGAGTGATAAAACCTTTGGAAAACTGAGCCATTTCTATTTTTGGCCAAAGATGAGATTTGAAGTCACGAATTTTGTGAATAGGTGCAGAGTATGTCAACATGCCAAGGGAAGAAGCCAAAATACAGTCTTATACACACCTTTTCCTATTCCAAATAGGCCTTGGGATTCAATGAGTATGGATTTCATTCTAGGTTTGCCAAAAACTCAGAAGGGATATGATTATATTTGTGTGGTTGTTGACAAATTTACTATGATGACACATTTCATTCCATGCTACAAGACCAGTGATGCCACAAACATTGCTAACTTGTTTTCTAATGAAGTTGTGAAGTTACATGGTTTACCCAGGAGCATTATATCATATAGAGATGTGAAATTCACAGGTCATTTCTGGAGGACATTGTGGAAAAAGTTGGGTACTAAGTTGAACTTCAGTTCAACTTATCATCCACAGTATGATGGTTAGACGAAGGTAGTTAATAGCAGTTTGGGGAACATGTTAAGAAGTCTGATTGGAGAAAATCCAAAGGAGTGGGATAAGGTGCTAGCTCAAGCTGAGTTTGCATATAATGATTCACCAAATAGAAGCACAGGGATGAGTGCTTTTCAAATTCTGTATGGAATGCATCCAAGAGGAGTGTGTGAACTTCATTACTTAGGTCAATTGGAGAATAGGAGTGCTGATTGAGAAGAGTTTGCAGAAAGAATCAATGAGTTGCAGGAGCAAGTCAAAGCAAGGTTACAACAGAGTAACACCACTTACAAAGAAATACCATATTCCAGGAGAAAGGAGAAGAACTATGAAGTAGGATATTTGGTCTTAGCACTTCTAAGGAAAGATAGATTTCCAACGGGAGAGTATAATAAGTTGAAGATGAAAAATATTAGGCCCTATAGGATACTCATAAAATTTTTAGCAAATGCCTATGAACTGGAAATGCCAACAGGGGTTGGTATATCACCCATTTTCAATGTTGCAGGCCTGTATACCTATGTAGCAGGAGACACAGGACATCTTGCAGAGGATGAAGACCCTACTGAAGACCTTCAGTGGTTGAAGCGGGTACCTATGGCCCAACCAACAAAAGCCGAGTCAATATTGGATACTAGAGTGGCAAAGCGTATCGGACAGAGGGATTACTTGGAGTACTTGGTCAAGTGGAAGGGACATCCTGTAGAGGAATATTAATGGATGGATGCTAAAGAATTGGAGACAAAGGGTTACTCAGTAGCTGGTTTACTGAACAAGGGTTCATAATTTTCAACCTTGGGAGTCTGATGCAGGAGCATCGACGTGGAGCCAACAATGTGACAGCTTGGTCACATGTTGCGATGATTTTGGTTTGCTGAGTCATGAGTTTGTTAGCCTAGTTTTTAGTACTAGGAGATCGTTCCAATGATGACTCCCTGTGAGGAGATCAGGCCACGTGTAGTTTGTCAAGGATAGGGACACTTCCATCATGGGAGGAGTTGTTTTTTGTTTGTTTGTTTTTGGGAACACTCTGTGGAGGAGTGGGGCGAAGAGGTTAAATATGCCAATAGGAGTCGAGTTGAGGGTTCTCAAGTTGGTTCTCAACTCAGAGGGGTTATCAATTTTGTAGAGCTCTCAATTCTGAGAGTCTCGTTACTAGGAGTTGCATCCCATTGTAAATAATTTGAAGAACAAAGAGCTAAAGCATTGTCTCTATGTTTATTTTGTTGATTAATGAAGAAATAGATGTGTGTTAAATGTTCAAAGTGTCTTTGAATGCCATTTCTGTTCTTGCGGGAGCTATAGGATTGTATATGCTTACGTATTATTGAATTTAAGCCATAGAAATATATGTGAATGAATTCGATCGAACAATGCATGAGGGATTAACTGATTCTCTGGTCAATCATGTATAATGCAGAGTGATTTGCAGGTTGAACTTATTTGCAGGAGAACGAACAGATGATATCTAGTCCAGATCTGTATCTACAACTAGGAGGGATTCGCAGTGTGAAGGTGCGCAGCAGATAACAAAGAACTCATCGAAAAAATCGAGAGTTGTTGGTCATAGAGGCAAGGACTGATCAACGCTCTGGGTGATGCCATGAAGAGATCGAGGGTCGAGGAGTGACTTCGCAGGGTGAATTTGCGTGAAATAAAGGGCGACCCCTATACGCGAAATCACATCCTAATTCGCCTTACAAATTTTGGCATCCACTGTCGATTCAAATCGGAAAGCTTCGAGACATTTCACGGGCTAAACAAGCGGAGGGGTTAAATACCCCAAGTGTGCACGAAATTGTATCCAATCGACTTTATCATTGACTTGGAGTCCACTTGGTGGTGTTTGAACAATCCTATTGATCGATTTGGGGATGTTAGTGGTGCCGCCAAATTTGGGGCCTACTAAATCGAGTAGCAGACTTTCTAGAGGATGCCCAAGGGGAATATGGTCACCATCATGAGAGGGTTATAAGTTTCACAGGTTTCGGCAGGTTTCTCAATCGTGAGAGGGTTAGAAGTTTCACCTATCAACTTACCCTTCTCCGAGGTTTCTTTTTCATAGTTATTGTGCCTAGTATGTAGTAAAGTCTGGGATCGAACCATGTTGATATAATTTGGGTCAGGATCATTTGGGGTGCCCCCTGCTGCATTTGAAGCTGAGGCAGAATTCTGTCCTTGGGGAAAAGGATCTTTCAGGACAGCCGGTTGTTGACCTTTTAACAGCTTCTGAGCTTGTTCCATAAGGGGACATAGATGAGTCAGGTGATATTCATGGCACAACTTACATGGGAATTTCACCTTCTTATTTTCTTTCTTGCCCCCATCAGCATTGTTTGTGGGTTTTTGCTTGTTTTGGTTTCCCTCGCCCTTTTTTCCTCTCTTCTTTTTCCCACCAGGCTTCTGATTGCCCTTCTGAGAGGTTTGTGCAAAAACATTTGCATTTTGGGGTGAGGGGGCAGCCTTTGTTGCCTCCACCGTAGAATGTTTGACAGACAGCTGATGGATCTATTTAGCCAAAGATTCTATAGTGGGAGAATTCATGGAACCAACCACACCATCGACATGGGGTCCAGGATTAGGTTTCTCTATATTGTGTGTTGGCCTCGGTGCCTCAGCAATAATCTCATATAAGATCCCAGACTGAGAATATATCAAATCTAGTTGTTGGGCCCTAAGGATAGCTTCTTCCTCATTCGTCACTCCCGAAGTAGATACGTCCTTAGATATATAAGGCAATAGGGATTTAAGGAACCATTCGAATAAGAACTCAGGAGGAATAGTTGCTTTAATAAGGCTCTTCCGTCTGCTCCACTCTTGGATGTGATCCAAAATATAAGTGACCTTGTCCTGCCGGAAGGTAGATAACAAATCTATCCCGAAATCATAACGGACAGGAAGCTGGAAGTGACTAAGGAATGCATTAGCCAAGTCCCAAAAACTGCTAAATGCAGCAGAAGGCAATTCAATGTACCATTTTGCTGCAGTACTGGTCAAAGTTCTTTGGAACAACCTCAACCGAACTGAATCTTCATTCAGTGAGTTGGAAGAGCACCATAAATGGAAAGTGGTGGCACAAGCTCTAGGATCATCACCAACTTTGCCTTCGAATTTTGGGATATCTGAGGGAAACTTGGTAGGGACGGGTGGCCAGGAGGGGTCATGTCTCACCCGGTCATTCATAAATTTTGGAAAATCTGGCAAGTTTAACGTTGCCAGGAAAGGAATCTTGGGTCTAACCGGAGCACTAAAAGTAATAGTTTGGGGATTATAGGGACTTGCCCCATATTCCCATATGTGAAGGTGGGGTTGCCCCCTGTTGCCAGTTGTGAAGTGGATGGGTTGCTCTGGAAAGGATTCCATCCATAAGCCAACGGATTGTTTATGTGAGGTGCAGTATAAGAGGTTCTGGCTGCCCCAGTCGAAGCTGGGGTTTGAAATATAGGAGCAGGTATCCCTCCGCTAAAAAGCGAAAAGGGAGAGCTCATGAAAGGAGTTGAAACCGAAGTTTGGAAACCATGACCATAAGGATTAGTGTTTCCAAACTGCACCCCTACATATGAGGGTGTTGGGCCTACATATGGAGTGGATGGGGGAATGTACCCCCCATTCCAAGGAAATCCTTGGATAAAAGCTGAGGATCCTATAGGACCACTCTAGGTAGTGTGTGCGAAGGAAGTAGGAACTGTAGGTACACTTGGAATCCATGTGAACATACCATCAAAAGCATCTACTAGACTTGTGGGAGCCAATGGTTGAACCACTCGGCTAGCTGGAATTAACGATGTAGTAGGTATACTTGTTCTAGGGGCACCTACCAAGGAAGGTAGCACCCCTTCAGTCGTAGCAGCTGAGGTGGAAGTAAAAGAACTTTCTCCTATAGTAGACATTATTCTTCCCACAGGGACACCAATCACGGGTGGATTGAAAGGAAGAACCTGAACGATCACCGAATCGTTTAAGTCAATTAGATGTGAATTAAAATTCCTTGCAAACTCGTCAGCCTACAAGTCTTCTATCTCAACTGTGTTTAAATTAAAATGGTTTTCCCTAAGTTCTGGTTCACCCGGAACCTCACTAACTCCTATCGGTTTGAAAGAACCGTCCATGTCCAATATCCTTCTTTGAGGGGGAGGTGGAGGTTCCAATGTGATAAGCAGAGGAAGGTTTTGCAACCTTCATGACCTTCTAATATATTGGTCCTCCACGATTGTAAATTTAACTTTTCACACCCTAAGGTCGGCTAAAACATAGACAAATCACAGAGCAATCACTATAAAAAAATTCCTAAAGTCTCAACAATCACAAGGGTGTAAGATATTCTTTCCCGAAGAAAGCTGAGAGACAGTTTCTTAGCATCCTTGAAGAGGTTCTTAGTCACAAGTGGAGTAATCACCCACTGCCCTCCTGCACTTTCAACAAGGGTTACCTTCCACGCCCGTCCAAGGTGAACCAAAAATAGCCTTCTGGTTTACCTGTGTAAAAACCCTAGATGTCCAAGAGACTAGAGGCTACCTTATCTATATCAACAGTCTGGGGGGACAGTCACAAGCTTGATTCATATGCATGGGCAGGGTAGCAAATCCCAAAAATATATCTAGGACACAATCCCTAGATGCGTAAAAACCTTGGTCTACATGTTGACAAGGAATCGAAGGATTATCTCCTCAGTCTAATGCCTCCACGTGGCCTCATGCTTAACTCCCGTTTGAGAGGAGCTTCCCAGATACTATCAATAAAGAGAAGGATTTACCTATCGAATGGCCCACTATGTCTGAATTTAAGTACTTATGGGGAGTTTACACTTTCTATCCCACAAGTCTAGCCTAAGTTAGTAGATGTATGACCCTATAAAACAAAAATTACTAATAAATTTTAAATTATAACGTTCATTTTAAAGGCTATTCTTAATCAGAGGGTAAGTGGAGTGAATGACTATGATATTATTGACTCGATAAGAAAAGTAAAAAACAGGTGTATAAATCAATTCCAAAGCGAATTATCACTACTTAAAACAAGCTTCTTCTTTTTTATAAATATGAACTAATCAAAATGCAACTAGGAAAGAGAAAACTAAGACTTATTTTTGTAATTTTTGAGGTTTTATTTAAAAACTGAAAGTAAAACTACCATATGCAATTCAAATGCAAATGTTTCCAATGCTTTTCTTTTCAATTTTCAAATTCCTCAAAGATTACTATGCACCTAAATGCAAAAATTATTGAGTATGCTTGAATAATATAACTATATAAAGTAAGTAAAATGAAGTATAGCTGACTTATAAGAACCAAAGATCAACCACCTGAGGAAGACTTGGGAAACACCTAGCTTGAGAAGACACAACGAATGAAAATCACTGAAAGCAATCAAAGCCAAGTGACAAACCAACACTACTTGGAAAAATCATGGGATATATGGTATCTAGAACCTTGATCACTGATTCCGACACACAGCACTTGGACCTATCACCCAATAGGCAAATCTACTTCAAATTGCTAAAAGAAAGACAATCCAACCAACAAAAACTCAAGGGCTTACTGAAAAGCACGAAGTATGGTTAACAAGGCTATCAAACCTATAGTGAAATGCCAGTACTAAAGACCACAAAGCAAGACAAAATCCAAAGAAGGACAGGGACAATCAACCCTACCCAAAAATTGTGTTGCTCAGGCTTGTACGTGACTATCTAGAAGAGAAACCCGCGTACTGTACACAACTGTCCAATACAACAACCCGCGTACACAGACCTTTGTACGCGACTGTGTAGCATAGAAACCCGCGTATAGGAGTAAAAGTTTTCAAAAAAAGAAAAATTATAAAGGTCTTCAGCACACCACTACAAGTCCAAACCAAGACAAAACACCACACACTGAATCAAAGCAAAGACTAGGCAAGGATCTACAGGACTAACCCACAGCAGGCTGGGCTCCCCAACGGAGTCGCCAGTTCTGTTGTTCAGGATTAAACACCCTTGTAACCTAGGGTCTGGGGTTACCAACTTACTACTAACCTTGCAAACAATCAACTTTAATAGAATACAGAAAGGAAATAGGAAGAAATACTTGACTCACCCGATTACCGACGGTTGATCCAAGCTTGATCTTCTTCCGTTCTGCTTCTCTCCAAAGCTTCCAGGGATGCACATCCTTCACCTACAAAGAGAAAATTCTCCAAGTAAAATCTTATACATGTATATATGAGAGGTTAGATAAACAATATATATAGTGCATAATCGAATATATTCATCAACCATGATACATAAAATAGACTCAACATAATGTTGGAATAATAATTCTCTTTATTAACAATCAGTGAATGAGATAAGAGTACAACCCAGCTTCTAAGACAAGGATTCCTTTGCAACCAAAGGACCCTCAGGTTCTGCTGCTCCAAGACTTTTGAAGATATACCAATAGCATAACTTTTCTCTCCAAACTTGATTGAATAAAGCCCTCCCCAAGGCCTCTATTTATACTTTGGGAAATAGAGTGGTTTCGAAGGTTGAGGAGGTTGAAACAGTTAGGATAGTTGATGATTAGGACCCAACTAATATCCACTAATCATGATTTATATTTTTTAATGTTGAATCAAGATGTATGTGACAATTGATATAGGCAACCCGCATATGACACGCGAGTTGCTTAAAGGAAACCTGCATATGCTGATGTATGTGGGTTTCAATAGAGGTAGTCGCGTACAGTACGCGAGTTGTCAATGGGAATAGTCGCGTATGTACGCGAGTTGCAATGAGGATAGTCGTGTATGCCATTCAAGACTTAGAAAAATAATATGGCAAGTTGGTTCAAGGGTAAATGCATCTCATGCCATGCCCAACTATAGTGTTTTGGAAAAATTGAATCCTAAGATGTCCTTTTGTGTACCAACATAAGGAATGTCGATACTCAGACGGAGAAGTGCCATTTGGGTTGATAACAACAGGCCTTTAGGCCATATTGGATAATACTTATGATTTTATAAGAGTTTATAGATCTGGTACTAAGACTATTATTCAACAGAGAATATGTATGATATTATTTAAACTAGAAAGCTTGTGAATCTACGGATTCCCAAAAGAATGGTTTCGACTGTAATTGTAAAAGAATTGTAGTTATAATTTAAACGAATAGATTGTCTGATTTAACCCCTGAATTTTAACTCTAAGTTTTCTTTTAATATAGCAAAACTAAGTAATACTAATTGCTATTTATCTAGGTACAATATGAAAACAAAGAAAAACTTATATATAGAGCTAGGATACTAATTTAAATACAATAACTACTTATTTTCACTAGGAAATTCTATGTATACAGTAATATTGACAAATCTATGGGAATTATAATAATAACCTATTCATTTGCAATGAATAGATAATAGCTTTGGAAAACTTTCACATTTATAAATTTCTTCAGATTATAACATAAAATGAACTTCACATTCATAAACAAAACAATTTAGAACCCGCTAACTGTCGAAAGGAGACAAACACCCAAAGAAGACCGTTCCTCCCAACCATATCCTGAAAGCAACCAAGATTACTTGCTTTAGGACCCCCAAGCATGTTCACTGAACCACCAGGACGAGGATGTTGTGTAACAGCCTACACAGTAATGTTTGCAACTTAGCAAACTCACTTTCATACTTTACTCTTAGCAATTTCACTTTAGCTATCCCCTCATCGAATTACTCTTGTGTGCCTAACTTTTCAGTTTTCCAATAATTTCACAAGGCGTTAATCACTCGGAATAGAATGTAGTGAGCCTCCTGCTCAATTTGATGGTATATATAAGATTTCCTAGGTCTTTGCGTCAGTTTTTCAACTAAATTCAAGCCACCTGCTCAGTTCCTCTTCTAAGGGAACATGACCACAATTTTAGGGATGTTTCCTCCTACAATAGCTAGAAATTGAATCCTATTGTTTCCACTTGTCATTTGGTCTTCTACAACAGATCATTCCTCCTAGTGGGTCAGTGAACACTCTTCAACAGTCTTCTTTGGATATGTGTCTCCTCTTTTAATTATTTAAATAAATAAAATATTCAACTACAACCATCCTTGGTAAACAACATAAAACTTTACAATAACTTTTAAAATAATGTTTTTCTCAAAATAAAAATGTTTTTCAGTTTCTAGGTGTGTTACAAAAACCCCCTCTTAAGCTCAACGTCATCCTCAATGTTGTTTAAGTGTCTTCTGAGTCTTCCTGAAACAAAATTGGATATGGCTCCTGCATATGACTCTCCAATTCCCAGGTTACTTCATCTGGACTAAGGTGCTTCCATTGCACTTTTACCTGTCCAATGCTACGATTTCAGAGAAAAAATTATCTCTTGTCGAGAATACAGTCCAATTCCACCGGAAAATATCCTTCGAGTTCTACCTGAATAACATTCCAATTGGTCACATCTGTAGCATCATGCACATACTTTTTCAATATGGAAATATGAAATACATTATGTATTCTAAGATTAGGTGAAAAGGATAACTGATAAGCCACTGGTCTAACTCTTTCCAATGTTTCAAATGGTCCACAATACCTAGGTGTTAATTTAGCACTACTCCCCAAATTAAAGTAGCTCTTTATGGGTTTTACCTTGACAAACACATGCTCACCAACTTGTAATTCTTTCAGAGTTCTTTTAAGGTGTGTATGACTCTTTTGTCTGTCCTATGCAATTTTCAGATTGCTTTGTACCTATTTCACTGTTAGTTCCATTTCTTTTAACAAGTCGGGTCCTAACATCAATCTGTCAACTAGATTACTCCATGAAATGGGTATTACATTTCCTACCATACAGTATTTCAAAAGGACTAAGTTTAGCTAAATCCTGATAGCGATTATTATATGTAAACTCGACTAAGTGAGAATGATCTTCCCATTTCTTTGGATGATCTCTAACATACATCCGTAACATATCCTCTAGAACTTGATTTACTCTTTCTGTATGTCCATTTGTTTGTAGATGATAAGTAGTACTGGAATTTAATTTAGTATCTAGTCCTTTAAACAGTGACTTCCAAAAATTACCAGTAAACTTAGTATCTCTGTCAGAAATTATTACCTTCGAATTTCCGTGCAACCGAAAAATTTCCTTCATAAAAATGTTAGCAATATTAGCAGCCTTATAAGTAGTTTTAAGAGGTATAAAATGTGTTTCCTTGTTTAGTTTTTCTACTAATACCATTACAAAATCATTTTACTTTTGGTTTTTAAGTAGTCCAGTTATAAAATCGAGATTGATAATTTCCCATTTCCATTCTGGAATTAGTAATGGTTGCAATAAACCTGTTGGATGTCGATGCTCGGCCTTTACCTGTTGGCATTATATACACCTAGCTATATATTCAGCCACTTTTTTCTTCATATTAGGCTAGAAATAATCTTTTCTGAGCATTTTTATCATCTTTTGATAACCCAGATGTCTTGAATAAGGACTTTTATGTACTTCATTTAACATTAGCAATTTGATTTCTGGTATGTTAGGTACATATAACCTGTTTTTATACAGTATAAAGCCATTTTTTTTCAAATTGCAATCTGTTGTTACATTTTCAGATTTTTTTTCTGTTACTTTTTCTCTTAAATTTTGATATTCTTTGTCCATTTTTATTTCTTCTTCCAATTTATCATCTAATTTTGTTTTGTACCTGCTAATGGCGGCTATAAAATTCAGTATTGCAATTCTCCTTAAGGCATCAACCACCTTATTTTTCTTTCATTTTATATGTTTGATCTCGAAATCGTATTCGCTAAGGAAAGCTATCCATATTTCTTGCCTTGCGTTCAGATTTTGTTGATCAAACAAGTATTTCAAGCTTATGCTATCATACATTAATAAAAATATTTTATCGATTAGACGATGATGCCACATTTTCAAAGCATGTATTATTGCAGCGAGTTCTAAATCGTAAGTGGCATAATTCTTTTCATTTGTTTTTAACTTTCTTGATTCATAAGCTATTACCTAACCTTCTTGTGTTAGTACTCCACCCAAACCTTCATTGCATGGATCAATGCACACAACAAAGTCCTTGTTTGGATCTGTTATTTTTAATATAGGTGTAGTAGTTAACAATTCCTTTAACTTATTAAACTTTCTTCACACTTTAGATCCCATAAAAATAATTTTCCCTTTTTCTATAAGTATGTTATGGGATTCACGATCTTCGAGAATCCTTCAATGAATTTCCGGTAATAACTCGTAATTCCCATGAACAAAAATACATCTGATACGTCTTTAGGAACAGGCCATTTTTTTATTAATTTTATCTTATTTAGATCTACTGATATTCCTTCCTTGGATATCACATGACCGAGATACTGTATTTTAACTTTAAAGAATCCACATTTACTGAATTTAGCATACAGTTTGTTTTCTCTTAAAACCTGTATTATTATCTGCAAATGTTCATCATGTTCTTCTTTTGTTTTTGAATAAATTAATATGTCATCTATGAAGATGACTACAAACTTATCCAAGTATTTACTGAAGACATTGTTCATTAAACACATAAAAGTTGTCAGAGCATTCGTTGGCCCAAATAGCATAACCACAAATTCATAATGCTCGTACCGGGTTCTGAATGCACTTTTAAAAATATCTTCATCTTTAATTCTGACTTGATGGTATCCAGATCTCAAGTCTATTTTTGAGAATATTGTTGCTTTGTGTATCTGATAAAACAGATCATCTATGCAGGGCAATGGATATCTATTTTTAATTGTTATTTTGTTTCAATGTCGGTAATCTATACATAAACGTAATGTATTGTCTTTCTTTTTAAAAAATAAGACAAGTGCTCCCCAAGGGGATACACTTGGTCTTATATAATTCTTATCTATCAGCTCTTGTAGTTGTAGTTTTGCAACATTATAGGATGCAACGCGAATGAATGGGAACAAATTAAAGCTTCAGCGAAGTGAAACAACTACAAGGTATGGATGAAAAGAGTTGAAACGCTTGTGAATTAACTATTTCTCCTACCATTTGAGGCCGACAAACTCTGGTATTGATCTATTGTATCCTCCTTTTATATTGAGAGGATATATGCATTTTGCATCTTGTTCCGTGCGTTCTCTCTGCAAGTTTCTGAGAAAGAAATGTTCAGATAAACGCAACCGGACGCCCTTTTCAATCGCAATTGGCTTCCACACCAGTTACGATCTGAAGAGAGTGAATATATAGGTCACAAGCTGCGATGCCAAGAGTTACAATGTGAAGAAACTGATAGTTAATATGGCTAAAATCCGGTTAAGCATGGATATAGTCTGTCGCAGATTGTTTTTTGCAGATTTCTTGAATCAATGGCTAAGAATGGTATTTCACGAAGACAAAATTGTATGGATTTACTCTATGGTAGAGTGTTTTTAACATATCTCTTGAATCAATGGATGAGAATGGTATTTCACGATGTAAAAGTCTGTATGGATTTACTCTGTGACAGTGTGTCTTTGACAAATTTCTTCCATCAATGGCTGAAAATTGTATTTCACTAAGTCAAAAGTGTATGGATTTACTCTGTGGTAGAGTGTTTATAACCTATCTCTTGAATCAATGGATGAAAATGGTATTTCATGATGTAAGAGTCTCTATGGATTTACTCTGTGACAAAGTGTATTTTACAAATTTCTTCCATCAATGGCTGAAAATTGTATTTTACGATGTCAAATCTGTATTATTTCGGCAAGGAGTTTAATATATTGATGATCTCTAAATCCTCAACTAAATAGTGACAAATTGTATTATGTGGATATACATATTTTATGTTGAAATTTACTCACTATATAAATCCTCAACTACACTGATAAATTGTATTATGTGGATATACATAGTGACAAATTGTATTATGTGGATATACATATTCTACGTTGAAATTTACTCTCTATATAAATCCTCAACTACACTGATAAATTGTATTATGTGGATATACATATTCTACGTTGAAACTTACTCTTTATATAAATAAACTTAGATTGTATGAAGATGAAAGATAAATATATTTGTCCATGAATGCTTTCACAATAGGTAGTAGGTAGTCATTCTGTACAATCATAGGTAGTGGGTAGTCATTCACAATAGGTAGTAGGTAGTCATTCTGTACAATCTTTTGAAATTGCAGTGTGCAGGAAATTTACTTCAATTTTTTTAAGGATGGACACTCTATTCATCTGGTATATTATATTGTTTATATTTTACAATTAGGATTATATTACTTATATTTTACAATTGGAATACTTTATTCATCTTGTGTATTATATTGTTTATATTTTACAATTGGGATTATATTGTTTATATTTTATAATTGGAAGAACCATGAAGGATCATATTTTTAGATTGTATGAAGATGAAAAACAAATATAATTGTGTATGAATGTTTCCACAATGTTGCTCATTCTATATAATCTTCCAGAATTTTATTGTACAAATCCTTAGAAAATGAAAGCCTTTAGGATGGATACTCTACCCATCTTTGAAATGATCTCAAAATAAGTGGAATATCCACCCTAAAAAAGTAGATTTCTTAAAGCCCTACACAGCGAAACTATGGAAAAGTGGAGTGCCCATCATAAAGAAGTTGATTTCCTAAAGCTTTACACAGTGAAATTCTTGAAGATTGTACACACTGACCATAAGTGGAGTATCCAATATCCTAAAGATATGAATTTATTGGAAAATTCCAGAAAATTTACACACGGACAAGTGTACGAATAGTTGATGTATAGATAATGAGAATACGAAACATTGAGCTTGTAGTTTATGGATGTTTATGTTCTTTATATATAAAAAAATTAAACATCTAGTTTATGTATGTCTATGTTTTTTATATATATAAAATTAAACATCAAATATTACCTCTGAAATCTTATATTATTCAATCTTAATATAAATTTTATTTTTAACTATTTAAAAATTACAAAGACAGAAAACTCTAATATCAATTATTCTTCAAACAAAGATGATAAGTCCAACATAACAGTAATGGAAAAAAACAAAGATGAGAAGTCAATGACAATAATGGAAGTAAGTGGGCACTGGGGACTACCCTCGCAAAACGTACTACTACCTCCACAGGAAGTAAGTCGGTAGTCTTTGACAAAATGTTAGGATGAGAGGCGAAAGTATGTAGCCACTACGTGACAGGAAGCAAGTGGTAGTTGTACCTGTAAAAGGCACTAAGGGACAGAAAGTAAGTGGGCATAAGTAAGTGGTAGTTGTACCTACAAAATGTAAGGATAGTAAGTAACCACTAAGTGACACAAAGCAAGTGGCAGTACCTGAAAATGTATTAAATATAAAATTAATATAATCTTGTTCATGAATGGACAATAACGAAAAATAAAGAAAATTTGAGAAAGCCACTACCTTATAACAATAATGGAAGTAAATGGGTGATACTAAAACCATTTATGTATAAATTTATGCATAAATATGCATGCATAAATATAATGGCATGGAAGAAGCCCATTTTACAGTTTATTAGAGGGAGATTGTATAAAAAAAAATTGTGCTCATTCTAGAGTTGACACATGATGTGTAACTTTTTTCGTAAAGCATTCATGCATAAATATAATTGTTTTGAAGAGGCGCATTCTACAATTTACTAAAGGAAGATGTGTAACTTTTTTCGTGTTCATTCTAGAGTTGACATATGATGTGTAACTCTTTTCGTGCTCATTCTAGAGTTGACATATGTCTTTTTAAAAAAATAATAAAACATTATAAAAGCATATATACATTTCTTCAACATTTTCACTCTAAAAAATAGGTTTGCACATAGAGAGATTAGATCCCTTACTAGATCTTTTTTAAGATGGATCTATGTTGGTTTTAAGCCACTACATGATAAAAGTAAATGGATAGTACCAAACCAAATGAAAGTGTATAAATATAATTTTATTTTACGCTAAACAATAATGGAAGTAAATGTTACCCATTATTGATGCTCTTTTCCCTTCATTTGCTCTTCCTCCTCTTTATGGTAAACCAACTTCCCCTTTACCCATTGTCCTTTCTCCTTCACCATGGGGTTCATCACATAATTCTTTAACCCGCTTATCAATCTTTGTTAATAATGACTCCTTTCTATCTTTATGGTAACCCAACTTCCTCTTTACCCATTCATTGTCCTTTTTCCTTCACCATGGGGTTCATCATATAATTCCTTTACTCGGTTGTCAACCTTTGTTAATAATGACTCCAAATTATCTTTCTGGTAACCCAACTTCCCCTTTACCCATTGTCATTTCTCCTTCACCATGGGGTTCATCACATAATTCCCTAACTCGGTTGTCAACCTTGGTTAATAATGACTCCTTTCTATCTTTCAAGGAGGTTTTTTTTCCAAAGACCCTATTCCTACTTACTCAACTATCATTGAGGGGAATTTAGATGTTATTTCTATTTCTTCTATTCGATCCATGAATGTCACCATAAAAAAACCTTCAAAGGTTAAGAAAGGGAGGAAAAGCTCGGTCTCTAAATTGGAACAATCTCATTTTATCAATCCTATGGTTTCTTCCCTTCTACTGAATGGTTTAGTTGTGAACTCAAGATTTACTCCTCCTTCTAAAACTGGGGTTATTAGAGTGGATGCATCCCTGTATGGTGTTCCTCAATGATCCTAGTCTCCCTTAATATTCGTGGGCAAGGAAACTCCCCCAAAAGAGATGCTCTCAAGAAAATTTTGAACATTGTCCATCCGATCATTATTTTGTTGCAGAAAACCATGTTCTCCTCCTTTAATGTGTGTGAATATTTCCTAAAGATCAAACCTTTGTGGAGATGTTGTGATTTGGATGCATCTGGCATGTTTGGTAGGTTACTTCTAGCTTGGAATCCAGCTAAGGCTAATTTCAAGCCTTTCTCTATGGTTGCAGGTTTACCTATGGAAGGAAAGGTCAGAGGGATTGATTAAACTATTAGGACCATTAATGTGTATGGACCTTATAACCATAGGCAAGATTTTTGGGAGGCAGTTCATCGATCGGGGCTATTACATGACCATGCTTTCATCCTGGCAGGGAATCACAATCTCATATCGTCATCAGCTGAAATAGGGGTGATGAAAATATTAATGATTCTCTAGTGGGATACATTAGGAATCTCTTCGAGAATGCAGGTTTAGTAGACATTGTTCCAAACACTTTGGTTCCCACTTGGTCGAATGGGAAATCAGGATTTGTGAGCGTCACAAAGAGACTT
Organism: Pseudotsuga menziesii; assembly: GCA_001517045.1. NCBI lineage: Eukaryota > Viridiplantae > Streptophyta > Pinopsida > Pinales > Pinaceae > Pseudotsuga > Pseudotsuga menziesii. Next base: position 397,689 of record LPNX010486883.1, read on the forward strand.
TATAGATTTTTTATGTCTGAGCATTTGTGTGATTCTATGGTGTTGGTTGTGGAGCCTGATCTTCCTAATTTAGAGATGTTATTTCAAACGTGTTTGGATCCTAGCACCTGAAAGGGGGATGAGGAGGGGATTTCCCCCTCACTATAGTCGTTAGGGGGGGGGGGGGGGGGGGGGGGACTATAGTGCCCACCCCCCACCCCTGGCAGGGGTTCAAGGGAAGTGCCCCCGTAGCGAAAATTTAGGAAAAATGTCTTGTAAAACGTTGTAATTTCAAAGTCATGACTTCGTCAATAATTGCTAATTTACATGCCAATGGTTTTGGGAAGCTCATGGTATTTTCCCATGGTATTCCCTTTATAAAAGGAAGGCATTGTAATACGACTGTGTATTGTATTGTGGCATTGCAAAAGCAATATCTTTGATTGTGAGAAAGAGACTGTGAGAGATTGAAGAGGAAGTGCATCAGGGTTGCTACAAGTTGTATCCCTTCATTTTGATGGATAGTATAATAATAAAGGACTGACAATTTGTGTGTGGACGTAGCCCGTCTTGGGTGAACCACGTTATATTTGTGTCTCTCTTGTAATGTGTTTATTATTTGCATCTTGTTTAATTGTTATTGCTCTGTGGTCCTATTTTTCTAACATATGGGTCGATATTGATCCTGGTCAATTGCTACTTGGGTGTCTGATCATAAAAATATAGTTTTGTAGTTGGATTTTGATAAGAGTTATGTCCATCTAATCATTTAAATTTAATCATTAATGGTTGGAGGATCCTAATTTTTGTAACATGGTTATTTAGAAATGGTTGTATGATGCAGGAGCATCGACGTGGAGCCAACAATGTGACATCCTGGTCACATGTTATGGCAATTTCGGTTTGCCGAGTCATGAGTTTGTTAGCCTAGCTATTAGTACTAGGAGATCGTGCCAATGATGACTCCCTGCAAGGAGATCAAGGTGTGGGTAGATTGTTAAGGATAGTGACACTTCCATAATGGGGAGGAGTCATTTGTTTTTTTTGTTTCGGGACCACTCTATGGGGGAGTGGGGTGAAGAGGTTAAATATGTCGGTAGGAATCGAGTTGAGGGTTCTCAAGTTGGTTCTCAACTTAGAGGGGTTCTCAATTTTGTAGAGCTCTCAATTCTAAGAGTCTCGTTATTGGGAGTTGGTTCCCATTGTAAATATTTTGAAGAAAAGAGATCCGAAGCATTGTCTGTGTGTTTATTTTGTTGATTAATGAAGAAATAACTGTGTGTTAGATGTTCAAACTGTCTTTGAATGCCATTGTTGTGCTTGTGGGAGCTGAAGGACTGTATATGTGTTCATATCCTTGATTTCAAGCCGTAGAAATATATGTGAATGTATCTAATCGAACAATGCATGAGGGATTGATTGATTCTCTGGTAAATCACATATAACATAGAGTGATTTGCAGGTAAACTTATTTGCAGGAGGACAGACGGATGAGATCTAGTCCAGATCCAGATCTACGACCAAGAGCGATTTCGCAGCGTGAAGGTGCACAACGGATAACAAAGAACTCACCTGTGATATCTAGAGTTTCTCATCGCAGAGGCAAGGAGTGATCAATGGTATGGGTGATGCCCTAAAGAGATCGACAGTTGAGGAGCAACTTCATGGGTTGAACTTGCACGAAATAAAGGGTGGCCCTTGTACGTGAAATCATATCCCAATCCACCTCATAAATTTTGGTGTCCACCATCGATTCACATCGGACAACTACAGGACATTTTGCGGGTTGAAAAAGCGAAGGGGTTAACCACCCCAAGTGTGTGTGAAATTGTATCCAATCGAATTTACCATCGACTTGGAGTCCGCCTGGTGGTGTTTGAATGATCCTGTTGACCGATTTAAGGAAGTTAGAAACGCCGCCAACTTTGGTGCCTGCTCAATCGGGTAGCAGACTATCTAGAGGCTTCCCAAGGGGAAACCGTTCACCAATTTTGGTATCAGAGCCAGGTTTTAAGCTCGTGAATAATATGGATGCATGCATAGGAAGAAGAGGTCGTGGTGGAGGTCGACCAGTAGTTAACATGGAGGTTATGGAAGAAGTGAGAGAGTTGCGAGCACATTTGGAATCCATGGAGACTGACAGACATAGAGATCTAGAAGTTGGAGACATAAGTGAACCAGAAGATGAAGAACAACAAGAAGAAGCATCACCCATGCAAGAAACGCCTGAGATGAGGTATTTCAGGTCGATTCTAAGAGAAAATTCAAGGTTGAAACCTGAGTTATCTACCTATGAGGGAAGTCTTGTTGCAGAGCACCTCATTAATTGGATCAATGAGCTAAGTTCTTGCCCAAATATTATCAGCTAACCCTGTATAGACAGATGCAGAATTTGAGACAGATATTACTAACTTTTAGAGAGTATACAGAGGAGTTTTACAAAGTGAACTTGAGAGCTGGTTATGTGGAGAAATCAACAAAGAAAGTTGTTAGGTATGCCATTGGTCTAAGGATGGAGATCCAAGAAGAGATCAGTATGATAGTTCCTAGAACAATGGAGGAGGCATATTAGTGTGCCTTGAGAGAAGAAGAGAATCTCGTGAGGAATCAAAACTTCAAAAGTGGTAGGAGTTCAGACAGAGGAAGAGGACAAGTAGCAAGAAGAGGAATATTTGTATCCCAGAGAAGTGAGTCTAGCAACTCTAACCAGCATGAGAAGCATGGTAGAGGAGGTGACTCAAGAGGAAGACGACCTTACCAAGGCGATAGAGGTAGAGGAAGAGGTAGAGAGGTTGTCTATAGGTGCTACAAATGCAACCAGTTGGGGCATAAATCATTCGAATGTCTAGACAAACAAGACATAGGGTAGAGGGGATCCTATGTAGATCAGAAAGAACAACATCAAGAACAATCGATAGAGGCTGAGAACTTGCCAGAGAGAGGCGAGGCTTTGATGATGAACAAAGTATTGTTGTACCCTAAGAAGGAGAATGCAGAGCCTGCTCAGAGGAAAGCTTTATTCAGGACCATGTGTAAGGTCCAAGGGAAATGTTGTAAGATGGTGATTGATGGTGGGAGTACTAACAATATCGTTTCCACAGAGATAGTGGAGAAGATGAATTTGAAGAAGGTCAAACATCCGATGCCATACAAAGTATCTTGGATGCATAAAGGACATCAAATCCTGGTAAGTCAAATCCTAGTAATTGAACAATGTGAGGTTGATTTCCAAATAGGGGCATATAAAGATAGGATTCTGTGTGATGTTATGCCTTTGGAAATTTGTCATATATTGTTAGGGAGACCGTGGCAATTTGATAAGAGTGCAGCACATGATGGTAGAAGGAATTGTCATAGCTTTGAAGAGAAGGGAATCAGACAGGACAACATACACCTAAAGTCTTACTGTTGTCAGGAAAAGGATATTTACAGTAGAATGATGAGGAAGAGATGAGTTATGCTATGGTATGCAAACCTAGATTGGTGACGATGAAGACCAATATTACAGACGTACCTGAGGAGATTCAAGAGATGCTCAATGAGTTTAGTGACATTGTGGTAGATGATTTTCCCAATGAGTTACCACCAAAGAGGGATATAAGTCATCATATTGATTTTATTCCAAGAGCAATTTTACCAAACAAGGCAGCATAAAGACTGACACCACAAGAGAATGAGGAAGTTAGGAAGTAGGTCCAAGGATTGTTGGACAAAGTATTGGTTTAGAAGAGTCCGAGTCCAGGCACAATACCAACAGTACTTACTCCAAAGAAGGATAGCGAGTGGAGGATGTGTATTGACTCCAGGGAAATTAAAAAGATTACTATCAGATATATATTTCCATTACCAAGGATGGATGACATGATAAATTTCCTGAGTGGGGAAACATGCTTTTCAAAACTAGATTTGAAGAGTGGATACCATCGGATCATGATCAGAGAAGGAGATGAGTGGAAGGAAACCTTTAAGAAACATGATGGGTTGTATGGGTGGTTGGTCATGCCATTTGGACTATCCAACGCACCAAGCACTTTCATGAGATTGATGAATGAAGTCTTTAGATATTTCATAGGTAAATTTGCAATAGTTTACCTTGATGATATTTTGATTTTCAGGAAAATAGAAGAAGAACACCTGAAACATCTGAGATGCGTTTTAGGGAGACTGAAACAAGAGAAGTTGTTAGTGAATGTGAAGAAGTGTACATTTCTGAAGTCATAATTGGTATACTTAGGTTTTGTTGTCTCAAGAGAAGGTTTGAATATGGATTTAGAGAAGGTGGAAGCAATCATTGATTGGCCTTCACCCATGAACATATTTAAGGTAAGAAGTTTTCATGGTTTGCTGAGTTTTTATAGGAAATTTATAAATAATTTCAATGGTATATGCTCACCTATTGTTGAGACAATAAACAAAGAAAAACATCCATTCCAATGGACAGCAGAAGATGAAAGGAGTTTCCAGTTCTTAAAGAAGAATATTACCGAACAACCAGTATTGAAGTTTCCAGACTTCAAGCAACCTTTCCAAGTGAAGTGTGATTCCAGTGGAGTAGCATTTGGAGCTATACTCAATCAGGAGGACATGCCTATAGTGTATTTTAGTGAGAAGCTGAATGATTCAAAGCAGAAATAATCATCTCATGACAAGGAATTTTATGCTATTGTGCAAGCAATGAAGCATTGGAGGCATTATCTGATGCCTAGAGAGTTTGTATTTTTTTATGATAACCATGCATTATAGTACATTATGCAACAAACTAAGTTGAACATGAAACATGTTAAGTGGGTTGATTTCTTGCATAGATTTACCTTTGTGTTGAAGTGCATAAGTGGACAATCGAATCGAGTAGCTGATGCCTTGAGTAGAAGACTGTTGATTGTGCAAGAGAATCATATCCAAGTCTTAGGATTTGAACACTTAACAGATTTGTATGAGAATGATGTTGATTTTTAGGAGGCTTACAGAGCTTGTAGGAATCTTGTGGAGATGGATAGAGAGCCATGGATAAAATACATGTTGCAAGAGGGTTTTACTTTTCAGAATAGTAAACTGTGTATACCTAAGTGTTCCATGTGAGAGAATATGATCCAGGAGAAACACAATGAAGGCATGGGAGGTCAGTTTGGGAGTGATAAAACCTTTGGAAAATTGAGCCATTTCTATTTTTGGCCAAGGATGAGATTTGAAGTCGATAATTTTGTGAGTAGGTGCAGAGTATGTCAACATGCTAAGGGAAGAAGCCAAAATACAATCTTATACACACCTTTTCCTATTCCGAATAGGCCTTGGGATTCAATGAGTATGGCTTTCATTCTGGGTTTGCCAAAAACTCAGAAGGGATATAATTATATTTTTGTGGTTGTTGACAAATTTACTATGATGACACATTTCATTCCATGCTACAAGACCAGTGATGCCAAAAACATTGCTAACTTGTTTTTTAATGAAGTTGTGAAGTTACATGGTTTACCCAGGAGCATTATATCATACAGAGATGTGAAATTCACAGGTCATTTCTAGAGGACATTGTGGAAAAAGTTGGGTACTAAGTTGAACTTCAGTTCAACTTATCATCCACAGTATGATGGTTAGACGAAGGTAGTTAATAGGAGTCAGGGGAACATGTTAAGAAGTCTGATTGGAGAAAATCCAAAGTAGTAGGATAAGGTGCTAGCTCAAGCTGAGTTTGCATATAATGATTCACCAAACAGAAGCACATGGATGAGTGATTTTCAAATTCTGTATGGAATGCATCCAAGAGGAGTGTGTGAACTTCGTTACTTAGGTCAATTGGAGAATAGGAGTTCTGATTGAGAAGAGTTTGCAGAAAGAATCAATGAGTTGCAGGAGCAAGTCAAAGCAAGGTTACAACAGAGTAACACCAGTTACAAAGAAATACCATATTCTAGGAGAAAGGAGAAGAACTATGAACTAGGATATTTGGTCTTAGCACTTCTAAGGAAAGATAGATTTCCAACGGAAGAGTATAATAAGTTGAAGATGAAAAATATTAGACCCTATAGGATACTCATAAAATTTTAACAAATGCCTATGAACTGGAAATGCCAACAGGGGTTGGTATATCACCCATTTTCAATGTTGCAGACCTGTATACCTATGTAGCAGGAGACATAGGACATCTTGCAGAGGATGAAGACCCTACTGAAGACCTTCAGTGACTGAAGCAGGTGCCTATGGGCCAACCAACAGAAGTCGAGTCAATCTTGGATACTAGAGTGGCAAAGCGTATCGGACAGAGGGATTACTTGGAGTACTTGGTCAAGTGGAAGGGACATCCTGTAGAGGAATCTTAATGGATGGATGCTAAATAATTGGAGACAAAGGGTTACTCAGTAGCTGGTCTACTGAACAGGGGTTCAGAATTTTCAACCTTGGGAGTCTGATGCAGGAGCATCGACGTGGAGCCAACAATGTGACATCTTGGTCACATGTTGCGGAGATTTTGGTTTGCTGAGTCATGAGTTTGTTAGCCTAGTTTTTAGTACTAGGAGATCGTTCCAATAATGACTCCCTGTGAGGAGATCAGGCCATGGGTAGTTTGTCAAGGATAGTGACACTTCCATCATGGGCAGGAGTTGTTTTTTGTTTGTTTGTTTTTGGGAACACTCTGTGGAGGAGTGGGGCGAAGAGGTTAAATATGCCAATAGGAGTCGAGTTGAGGGTTCTCAAGTTGGTTCTCAACTCAGAGGGGTTATCAATTTTGTAGAGCTCTCAATTCTGAGAGCCTCGTTACTAGGAGTTGGGTCCCATTGTAAATAATTTGAAGAACAAAGAGCCGAAGCATTGTCTCTATGTTTATTTTGTTGATTAATGAAGAAATAGTTGTGTGTTAAATGTTCAAAGTGTCTTTGAATGCCATTTTTTTTCTTGCGGGAGCTATAGGATTGTATATGCTTACGTATCCTTGAATTTAAGCCATAGAAATATATGTGAATGAATTCAATCAAACAATGCATGAGGGATTAACTGATTCTCTGGTCAATCATGTATAATGCAAAGTGATTTGCAGGTTGAACTTATTTGCAGGAGGACGAACAGATGATATCTAGTCCAGATCCGTATCTACAACTAGGAGGGATTTCGCAGTGTGAAGGTGCGCAGTGGATAACAAAGAACTTGTCGAAAAAATCGAGAGTTGTTGGTCGTAGAGGCAAGGACTGATCAACGCTCTGGGTGATGCCATGAAGAGATCGACTGTCGAGGAGTGACTTCGCAGGGTGAATTTGCGCGAAATAAAGGGCGACCCCTGTATGGGAAATCACATCCTAATTCACCTTACAAATTTTCGCGTCCACTGTCGATTCAAATCGGAAAGCTGCAGGACATTTCACAGGCTAAACAAGCGGAAGGGTTAAAGACCCCAAGTGTGCGGGAAATTGTATCCAATCGACTTTATCGTCGACTTGGAGTCCACTTGGTGGTGTTTGAACAATCCTGTTGACCGATTTGGGGATGTTAGCGGCACCGCCAAGGGGATTCCCAAGGGGAATATGGTCACCATCGTGAGAGGGTTAGAAGATTCACAGGTTTCGGCAGGTTTCTCAATCGTGAGAGGGTTAGAAGTTTCACCTATCAACTTACCCTTCTCCGAGGTTTCTTTTTCATAGTTATTGTTCCTAGTATGTAGTAAAGTCTGGGATCGAACCATGTTGATATAATTTGGGTTAGGATCATTTGGGGTGCCCCCTGCTGCATTTGAATTTGAGGCAAAATTCTATTTCTGGGGAAAAGGATCCTTCAGGACAGCCAGTTGTTGACATTTTAACAGCTTCTGAGCTTGTTCCATAAGGGGACATAGATGAGTCAAGTGATATTCATGGCACAACTTACATGGGAATTTCACCTTTTTCTTTTCTTTCTTGCCCCCATCAGCATTGTTTGTGGGTTTTTTCTTGTTTTGGTTTCTCTCACCCTTTTTTCCTCTCTTCTTTTTCCCACCGGGCTTCTGATTTCCCTTCTAAGAGGTTTGTGCAAAAACATTTGCATTTGGGGTGAGGGGGCAGCCTTTGCTGCCTCCATCATAGAATGTTTGATAGACAGCTAATGGATGTGTTTAGCCAAAGATTCTATAGTGGGAGAATTTATGGAACCAACCACACCATCGACATGGGGTCCAGGATTAGGTTTCTCTATATTGTGTGTTGGCCTTAGTGCCTCAGCGATAATCTCATATAAGATCCCAGACTGAGAATATATCAAATCAATTTGTTGGGCCTGAGGATAGCTTCTTCCTCATTCGTCACTCCCGAAGTAGATACATCCTTAGATATATAAGGCAATAAGGATTTAAGGAACCATTCTAATAAGAACTCAGGAGGAATAGTTTCTTTAATAAGGCTCTTCCGTCTTCTCCACTCTTGGATGTGATCCGAAATATAAGTGGCCTTGTCCTGCCGGAAGGTAGATAACAAATCTATCCTAAAATCATAATGGACATGAAGCTGGAAGTGACTAAGGAATGCATTAGCCAAGTCCCAAAAACTGCTAAACGCAGTAGAAGGCAATTCAATGTACCATTTTGCTGCAATACTGGTCAAAGTTCTTTGGAACAGCCTCAACCGAACTGAATCTTCATTCAATGAGTTGGAAGAGCACCATAAATGGAAAGTGGTGGCATGAGCTCCAGGATCATCACCAACTTTGCCTTCGAATTTTGGGATATTTGAGGGTAACTTGGTAGGGACGGGTGGCCAGGAGGGGTCATGTCTCATCGGGTCATTCATCAGTTTTTGGAAAATCTGGCAAGTTTAACATTGCCAGGAAAGGAATCTTGGGTCTAACCGGAGCACTAAAAGTAACAGTTTGGGGATTATAGGGACTTGCCCCCCATATTCCCATATGTGAAGGTGGGGTTTCCCCCTGCTGCTAGTTGTGAAGTGGATGGGTCGCTCTGGAAAGGATTCCATCCATAAGCCAACGGATTGTTTATGTGAGGTGCAGTATAAGATGTTCTGGCTGCCCCAGTCGAAGCTGGGGTTTGAAATATAGGAGCAGGTATCCCTCCGCTAAAAAGCGAAAAGGGAGAGATCATGAACGGAGTTGAAACCGAAGTTTGGAAACCATGACCATAAGGATTAGTGTTTCCAAACTGCACCCCTACAATGAGGGTGTTGGGCCTACATATGGAGTGGATGGGGGAATGTACCCCCCATTCCAAGGAAATCCTTGGACAAAAGCCGAGGATCCTATAGGACCACTCTAGGCAGTGTGTGTGAAGGAATTAGGAACTGTAGGTACACTTGGAATCCCAGTGAACATACCACCAAAAGAACCTACTAGACTTGTGGGAGCCGATGGTTGAACCACTCGGCTAGCTGGAATTAACGATGTAGTAGGTATACTTGTTCTAGGGGCACCTACCGAGGGAGGTAGCACCCCTTCAGTCGGAGCGGCTGAGGTGGAAGTAAAAGAACTTTCTCCTGTAGTAGACATTATTCTGCCCACAGGGACACCAATCACGGGTGGATTGAAAGGACGAACCTGAACGATCACTGGATCGTTTAAGTCAGTTAGAGGTGAATTAAAATTCCTTGCAAACTCGTCAGCCTGCAAGTCTTCTATCTCAACTGTGTTTAAATTAAAATGGTTTTCCCTAAGTTCTGGTTCACCCGGAACCTCACTAACTCCTATCAGTTTGAAAGAACCGTCCATGTCCAATATCCTTCTTTGAGGGGGAGGTGGAGGTTCCAATGTGATAAGAAGAGGAAGGTTTTACAACCTTCATGACCTTCTAATATATTGGTCCTCCACGATTGTAAATTTAACTCTTCACACCCTAAGGTCGGCTAAAACACAGACAAATCACAGAGCAATCACTATAAAATATTCCTAAAGTCTCAACAATCACAAGGGTGTAAGATATGTTTTCCTGAAGAAAGCTGAGAGACAGTTTCTTAGCGTCCTTGAAGAGGTTCTTAGTCACAAGTGGTGTAATCACCCACTGCCCTCCTACACTCTCAACAAGAGTTACCTTCCAAGCCCGTCCAAGGTGAACCAAAAATAGCCTTCTGGTTTACCTGTGTAAAAACCCTAGATGTCCAAGAGACTAGAGGCTACCTTATCTATATCAATAGTCTGGGGGGACAGTCGCAAGCTTGATTCATACGCATGGGCAAGGTAGAAAAGCCCAAAACTCTGTTTAGGACACAATCCCTAGATGTGTAAAAACCTTGGTCTACATTTTGACAAGGAATCGGAGGGTTATCTCCTCAGTCCAATGCCTCCACGTGGCCTCGTGCTTAACTCCTGTTTGAGAGGAGCTTCCCAGATACTATCAATAAAGAGAAGGATTTACCTATCGAATGGCCCACTACGTCTGAATTTAAGTACTTATGGGGAGTTTACACTTTCTATCCCACAAGTCTAGCCTAAGTTAGTAGATGTATGACCCTATAAAACAAAAATTACTAATAAATTTTAAATTATAGCGTTCATTTTAAAGGCTATTCTTAATCAGAGGGTAAGTGGAGTGAATGACTATGATATTATTGACTCGATAAGAAAAGTAAAAAATAGGTGTATAAATCAATTCCAAAGTGAATTATCACTACTTAAAACAAGCTTTTTTTTTGTTGTAAATATGAACTAATGAAAATGCAACTAGGAAAGAGAAAACTAAGACTTATTTTTGTAATTTTTGAGATTTTATTTAAAAACTGAAAGTAAAACTACCATATGCAATTCAAATGCAAATGTTTCCAATGCTTTTCTTTTCACTTTTTGAATTCCTCAAAGATTACTATGCACCTAAATGCAAAAATTATTGAGTATGCTTGAATAATATAACTATATAAAGTAAGTAAAATGAAGTATAGCAGACTTATAAGAACCAAAGATCAACCACCTAAGGAAGACTTGGGAAACACCTAGCTTGATAAGACACAACGAATGAAAATCACTGAAATCAATCAAAGGCAAGTGACAAACCAACACTACTTGGAAAAAGCATGGGATGTACGGTATCTAGAACCCTGATCATTGATTCCGACACACAGCACTTGGACCTATCACCCAACAGGAAAATCTACTTCAAATTTCTAAAAGAAAGACAATCCAACCAACAAAAACTCAAGGGCTTACTGAAAATCACGAAGTATGGTTAACAAGGCTATCAAACCTATAGTGAAATGCCAGTACTAAAGACCACAAAGCAAGACAAAATCCAAAGAAGGACAGTGACAAGCAACCCTACCCAAAAATTGTGTTTCTCAGGCTTGTACATGACTGTCTAGAAGAGCAACCTGCGTACTATACACGACTGTCCAATACAGCAACCCGCGTACACAGACCTCTGTACGCGACTGTGTAGCATAGCAACCCACGTACACGAGTAAAAGTTTTCAAAAAAAGAAAAATTATAAAGGTCTTCAACACACCACTACAAGTCCAAACCAAGACAAAACACCACACACTAAATCAAAGCAAAGACTGGGAAAGGATCTACAGGACTAACCCACAGCAGGCTGGGATCCCCAACGGAGTCGCCAGTTCTATTGTTCAGGATTAAACACCCTTGTAACCTAGGGTCTGGGGTTACCAACTTACTACTAACCTTGCTAACAATAAACTTTAATAGAATACAGAAAGAAAATAGGAAGAAATACTTGACTCACCCGATTACCGACGATTGATCCAAACTTGATCTTCTTCCGTTCTGCTTCTCTCCAAAGCTTCCAGGGATGCACCTCCTTCACTTGCAAAGAGCAAATTCTCCAAGTAAAATCTTATACATGTATATATAAGAGGTTAGATAAACAATATATATAGTGCATAATCGAATATATTCATCAACCATCATACATAAAATAGACTCAACATAATGTTGGAAGAAGAATTATCTTTATTAACAATTAGTGAATGAGATAAGAGTATAACCCAACTTCTAAGACAAGGACTCCTTTGCAACCAAAGGACTCTCAGGTTATGCTGCTCCAGGACTTCTGAAGATATACCAATAGCATAACTTTGCTCTCGAAACTTGATTGATTAATGCCCTCCCCAAGGCCTCTATTTATACTTTGGGAAATAGAGTGGTTTCAAAGGTTGAGGAGGTTGAAACAGTTAGGATAGTTAATGATTAGGACCCAACTAATCTCCATTAATCATGATTTATATTTTTTAATGTTGAATTAAGATGTATGTGACTATTGATATAGGAAACCCGCATATGACACACGAGTTGCTTAAAGGAAACCTGCATATGCTGATGTATGTGGGTTGCAATAGAGATAGTCGCATACAGTACGCGAGTTGTCAATGGGAATAGTCGCGTATCTACGTGAGTTGCAATGAGGATAGTCGTGTATGCCATTCAACACTTAGAAAAATAATAGGGCAAGTTGGTTCAAGGGTAAATGCATCTCATGCCATGCCCAACTAAAGTGTTTTGGCAAACTTCAATCCTAAGATGTCCTTTTTTGTACCAACATAAGGAATGTCGGTACTCGGACGAAGAAGTGCCATTTGGGTTGATAACAATAGGCCTTTAGGCCATATTGGATAATACTTATGATTTTATAAGAGTTTATAGATCTGGTACTAAGACTATTATTCAATAGAGAATATGTATGATATTATTTAAACCAGAAAGCTTGTGAATCTACGGATTCCCAAAAGAATGGTTTCGACTGTAATTGTAAAATAATTGTAGTTATAATTTAAACGAATAGATTGTCTGATTTAACCCTTGAATTTTAACTGTAAGTTTTCTTTTAATATAGCGAAACTAAGTAATACTAATTGCTATTTAGCTAGGTACAATATGAAAACAAAGAAAAACTTATATATAGAGCTAGGATACTAATTTAAATACAATAACTACTTATTTTCACTAGGAAATTCTATGTATATAGTAATATTGACAAATCTATGGGAATTAGAATAATAACCTATTCATTTGCAATGAATAGATAATAGCTTTGGAAAAATTTCACATTTATAAATTTCTTCATATTATAACATAAAATGAACTTCACATTCATAAACAAAACAATTTAGACTCGCTAACTGTCGAAAGGGGACAAACACCCAAAGAAGACCGTTCCTCCCAACCATATCCTGAAAGCAACCAAGATTACTTGCTTTAGGACCCCCAAGCATGTTCACTGAACCACCAGAACGAAGATGTTGTGTAACAGCCTACACAGTAATGTTTGCAACTTAGCAAACTCACTTTCATACTTTACTCTTAGCAATTTCACTTTAGCTATCCCCTCATCGAATTACTCTTGTGTGCCTAACTTTTCAGTTTTCCAGTAATTTCACAAGGCGTTAATCACTTGGAATAGAATGTAGTGAGCCTCCTGCTCAATTCGATGGTATATATAATATTTCCTAGGTCTTTGCATCGGTTTTTCAACTAAATTCAAGCCACCTGCTCAGTTTCTCTTCTAAGGGAACATGACCACAATTTTAGGGATGTTTCCTCCTACAATAGCTAGAAATTGAATCCTATTGTTGCCACTTGTCATTTGGTCTTCTACAACAGATCATTCCTCCTAGTGGGTCAGTGAACACTCTTCAACAGTCTTCTTTGGATATGTGTCTCCTCTTTTAATTATTTAAATAAATAAAATATTCAATTACAACCATCCTGGGTAAACAACATAAAACTTTACAATAACTTTTAAAATAATGTTTTTCTCAAAATAAAAATGTTTTTCAGTTTCTAGGTGTGTTACAAAAACCCTCTCTTAAGCTCAATGTCATCCTCAATGTTGTTTAAGTGTCTTCTGAGTCTTCCTGGAACAAAATTGGATATGGCTCCTGCATATGACTCTCCAATTCCCATGTTACTTCATCTGGACTAAGGTGCTTCCATTGCACTTTTACCTGCCCAATGCTACGATTCCAGAGAAAAAATTATCTCTTGTCGAGAATACAGTCCAATTCCACCGGAAAATATCCTTCGGGTTCTACCTGAATAACATTCCAATCGGTCACATGTATAGCATCGTGCACATACTTTTTCAATATGGAAATATGAAATACATTATGTATTCTAAGATTAGGTGAAAAGGCTAACTGATAAGCCACTGGTCCAACTCTTTCCAATGTTTCAAATGGTCCACAATACCTGGGTGTTAATTTAGCACAACTCCCCAAATTAAAATAGCTCTTTATGGGTTTTACCTTGACAAACACATGCTCACCAACTTGTAATTCTTTCGGAGTTCTTTTAAGGTGTGTATGACTCTTTTGTCTGTCCTATGCAATTTTCAGATTGCTTTGTACCTGTTTCACTGTTAGTTCCATTTCTTTTAACAATTCGGGTCCTAACATCAATCTGTCAACTAGATTACTCCATGAAATGGGTATTACATTTCCTACCATACAGTATTTCAAAAGGACTAAGTTTAGCTAAATCCTGATAGCGATTATTATATGTAAACTCGACTAAGTGAGAATAATCTTCCCATTTCTTTGGATGATCTCTAACATACATCCGTAACATATCCTCTAGAACTTGATTTACTCTTTCTGTATGTCCATTTGTTTGAAGATGATAAGTAGTACTGAAATTTAACTTAGTATCTAGTCCTTTAAAGAGTGACTTCCAAAAATTACCAGTAAACTTAGGATCTCTATCAGAAATTATTACCTTCGGATTTCCGTGCAACCGAAAAATTTCCTTCATAAAAATGTCAGCAATATTAGCAGCCTTATAAGTAGTTTTAAGAGGTATAAAATGTGTTTCCTTGTTTAGTTTTTCTACTAATACCATTACAAAATCATTTTGCTTTTGGTTTTTAAGTAGTCCATTTATAAAATCGAGATTGATAATTTCCCATTTCCATTCTGGAATTAGTAATGGTTGCAATAAACCTACTGGGTGTCGATGCTCGACCTTTACCTGCTGGCATTATATACACCTAGCTATATATTCAGTCACTTTGTTCTTCATATTAGGCCAGAAATAATCTTTTCTGAGCATTTTTATCATCTTTTGATAACCCAGATGTCTTGAAAAAGGACTTTTATGTACTTCATTTAACATTAGCAATTTGATTTCTGGTATGTTAGGTACATATAACCTGTTTTTATACAGTATAAAGCCATTTTTTTTCAAATTGCAATCTGTTGTTACATTTTCAGATTTTTTTTTGTTACTTTTTCTCTCAAATTTTGATATTCTTTGTCCATTTTTATTCCTTCTTCCAATTTATCATCTAATTTTGTTTTGTACCTGCTAATGGCGGCTATAAAATTCAGTATTGCAATTCTCCTTAAGGCATCAACCACCTTATTTTTCTTTCATTTTATATGTTTGATCTCGAAATCGTATTCGCTAAGGAAATTTATCCATATTTCTTGCCTTGCGTTCAGATTTTGTTGATCAAACAAGTATTTCAAGCTTATGCTATCATACATTAATAAAAATATTTTATCGATTAGATGATAGTGCCACATTTTCAAAGCATGTATTATGGCAGCGAGCTCTAAATCGTAAGTGGCATAATTCTTTTCATTTGTTTTTAACTTTCTTGATTCATAAGCTATTACCTGACCTTCTTGTGTTAGTACTCCACCCAAACCTTCATTACATGCATCAATGCACACAACAAAGTCCTTGTTTGGATCTGTTATTTTTAATATAGGTGTAGTAGTTAACAATTCCTTTAACTTATTAAACTTTCTTCACACTTTAGATCCCATAAAAATATTTTTCCCTTTTTCTAAAGTATGTTATGGGATTCACGATCTTTGAGAATCCTTCAATGAATTTCCAGTAATCATACTCGTAATTCCCATGAACAAAAATACATCTGATACGCCTTTAGGAAAAGGCCATTTTTTTATTAATTTTATCTTATTTAGATCTACTGATATTCCTTCCTTGGATATCACATGACCGAGATACTGTATTTTAACTTTAAAGAATCCACATTTACTGAATTTAGCATACAGTTTGTGTTCTCTTAAAACCTGTATTATTATCTGCAAATGTTCATCATGTTCTTCTTTTGTTTTTGAATAAATTAATATGTCATCTATGAAGATGACTACAAACTTATCCAAGTACTTACTGAAGACATTGTTCATTAAACACATAAACGTTGTTGGAGCATTCATTGGCCCAAATGGCATAACCACAAATTCATAATGCTCGTATCGGGTTCTTCATGCACTTTTAAAAATATCTTCATCTTTAATTCTGACTTGATGATATCCATATCTCAAGTCTATTTTTGAGAATATTGTTGCTCTGTGTATCTGATAAAACAGATCATCTATGAGGAGCAATGGATATCTATTTTTAATTGTCATTTTGTTTCAATGTCGGTAATCTATACATAAACGTAATGTATCGTCTTTCTTTTTAAAAAATAAGACAAGTGCTCCCCAAGGGGATACACTTGGTCTTATATAATTCTTATCTATCAGCTCTTGTAGTTGTAGTTTTGCAGTTTTACAGGATGCAACGCGAATGAATGGGAACAAATTAAAGCTTCAGCGAAGTGAAACAACTACAAGGTATGGACGAAAAGAGTTGAAACGCTTGTGAATTAACTATTTCTCCTACCATTTGAGGCCGACAAACTCTGGTATTGATCTATAATATCCTCCTTTTATATTGAGAGGATATATGCATTTTGCATCTTCTTCCGTGTGTTCTCTCTGCAAGTTTCTGAGAAAGAAATGTTCAGATAAACGCAACCGAACGCCCTTTTCAATCACAATTGGCTTCCACACCAATTGCGATGTGAAGAGAGTGAATATATAGGTCACAAGTTGCGATGCCAAGAGTTACAATGTGAAGAAACTGATAGTTAATATGGCTAAAATCCGGTTAAGCATGGATATAGTCTGTCGCAGATTGTTTTTTGCAGATTTCTTGAATCAATGGCTGAGAATGGTATTTCACGAAGTCAAAACTGTATGGATTTACTCTATGGTAGAGTGTTTTTAACATATCTCTTGAATCAATGGATGAGAATGGTATTTCACGATGTAAAAGTCTGTATGGATTTACTCTGTGACAATGTGTCTTTTACAGATTTCTTCCATCAATGGCTGAAAATTGTATTTCACTAAGTCAAAAGTGTATGGATTTACTCTGTGGTAGAGTGTTTATAACCTATCTCTTGAATCAATGGATGAAAATGGTATTTCACTATGTAAGAGTCTGTATGGATTTACTCTGTGACAAAGTGTATTTTACAGATTTCTTCCATCAATGGCTGAAAATTGTATTTCACGATGTCAAATCTGTATTATTTTGGCAAGGAGTTTAATATATTGATGATCTCTAAATCCTCAACTAAACAGTGACAAATTGTATTATGTGGATATACATATTCTACGTTGAAATTTACTCACTATATAAATCCTCAACTACACTGATAAATTGTATTATGTGGATATACATAGTGACAAATTGTATTATGTGGATATACATATTCTACGTTGAAATTTACTCTCTATATAAATCCTCAACTACACTGATAAATTGTATTGTGTGTATATACATATTCTATGTTGAAACTTACTCTTTATATAAATAAACTTAGATTGTATGAAGATGAAAGATAAATATATTTGTCCATGAATGCTTTCACAATAGGTAGTAGGTAGTCATTATGTACAATCATAGGTAGTGAATAGTCATTCACAATAGGTAGTAGGTAGTCATTCTGTACAATCTTTTGAAATTGCAGTGTGCAGGAAATTTACTTAAATTTTTTTAAGGATGGACACTCTATTCATCTGGTATATTATATTGTTTATCTTTTACAATTAGGATTATATTACTTATATTTTACAATTGGAATACTTTATTCATCTTGTGTATTATATTGTTTATATTTTATAATTGGAAGAACCATGAAGGATCATATTTTTAGATTGTATGAAGATGAAAAACAAATATAATTGTGAATGAATATTTCCACAATGTTCCTCATTCTATATAATCTTCCAGAATTTTATTGTACAAATCCTTAGAAAATGAAAGCCTTTAGGATGGATACTCTACCCATCTTTGAAATGATCTCAAAATAAGTGGAATATCCACCCTAAAAAAGTAGATTTCTTAAAGCCCTACATAGTAAAACTATGGAAAAGTGGAGTGTCCATCATAAAGAAGTTGATTTCCTAAAGCTTTACACAGTGAAATTCCTGAAGATTGTACACACTGACCATAAGTGGAGTATCCAATATCCTAAAGATATGAATTTATTGAAAAATTCCAGAAAATTTGCACACTAACAAGTGTACGAATAGTTGATGTATAGATAATGAGAATACAAAACATTGAGCTTGTAGTTTATGGATGTTTATGTTTTTTATATATAAAAAATTAAACATCTAGTTTATGGATGTCTATGTTTTTTACATATATAAAATTAAACATCAAATATTACTTCTGAAATCTTATATTATTCAATCTTAATATAAATTTTATTTTTAACTATTTAAAAATTACAAAGACAGAAAACTCTAATATCAATTATTCTTCAAACAAAGATGATAAGTCCAACATAACAGTAATGGAAAAAAACAAAGATGAGAAGTCAATGACAATAATGGAAGTAAGTGGGCACTGGGGACTACGCTCGCAAAATGTACTACTACCTCCACAGGAAGTAAGTCGGTAGTATTTGACAAAATGTTAGGATGAGAGGCGAAAGTAAGTAGCCACTACGTGACAGGAAGCAAGTGGCAGTTGTACCTGTAAAAGGCACTAAGGGACAGAAAGTAAGTGGGCATAAGTAAGTGGTAGTTGTACCTACAAAATGGTAGTTGTACCTACAAAATGTAAGGATAGTAAGTAACCACTAAGTGACACAAAGCAAGCGGCAGTACCTGAAAATGTATTAAATATAAAATTAATATAATCTTGTTCATGAATGGACAATAACGAAAAATAAAGAAAATTTGAGAAAGCCACTACCTTATAACAATAATGGAAGTAAATGGGTGATACTAAAACCATTTATGTATAAATTTATGCATAAATATGCATGCATAAATATAATGGCATGGAAGAAGCCCATTTTACAGTTTATTAGAGGGAGATGGTATAATTTTTTTTCATGCTCATTCTAGAGTTGACACATGATGTGTAACTTTTTTCGTAAAGCATTCATGCATAAATATAATTGTTTTGAAGAGGTGCATTCTACAATTTACTAAAGGAAGATGTGTAACTTTTTTTGTGCTCATTCTAGAGTTGACATATGATGTGTAACTCTTTTCGTGCTCATTCTAGAGTTGACATATGTCTTTTTAAAAAAAAAAAAAAACATTATAAAAGCATATATACATTTCTTCAACATTTTCACTCTAAAAAATAGGTTTGCACATAGAGAGATTAGATCCCTTACTAGATCTTTTTTAAGATGGATCTATGTTGGTTTTAAGCCGCTACACGATAAAAGTAAATGGATAGTACCAAACCAAATGAAAGTGTATAAATATAATTTTATTTTACGCTAAACAATAATGGAAGTAAATGTTACCCATTATTGATGCTCTTTTCCCTTCATTTGGTCTTCCTCCTCTTTAAGGTAAACCAACTTCCCCTTTACCCATTGTCCTTTCTCCTTCACCATGGGGTTCATCACATAATTCTTTAACCCGCTTATCAACCTTTGTTAATAATGACTCCTTTCTATCTTTATGGTAACCCAACTTCCTCTTTACCCATTCATTATCCTTTTTCCTTCACCATGGGGTTCATCATATAATTCCTTTACTCAGTTTTCAACCTTTGTTAATAATGACTCCTTTTTATCTTTCTAGTAACCCAACTTCCTCTTTACCCATTGTCATTTCTCCTTCACCATGGGGTTCATCACATAATTCCCTAACTCGGTTGTTAACCTTGGTTAATAATGACTCCTTTCTATCTTTCAAGGAGGTTTTTTTCCAAAGACCCTATTCCTACTTACTCAACTATCATTGAGGGGAATTTAGATGTTATTTATATTTCTTCTATTCGATCCATGAATGTCACCATAAAAAAACCTTCAAAGAGTAAGAAAGGGAGGAAAAGCTCGCTCTCTAAATTGGAACAATCTCATTTTATCAATCCTATGGTTTCTTCCCTTCTACTGAAGGGTTTAGTTGTGAACTCAAGATTTACTCCTCCTTCTAAAACTAGGGTTCTTAGAGTGGATGCATCCCTGTATGGTGTTCCTCAATGATCCTAGTCTCCCTTAATATTCGTGGGCTAGGAAACTCCCCCAAAAGAGATGCTCTCAAGAAAATTTTGAACATTGTCCATCCGATCATTATTTTGTTGCAGAAAACCATGTTCTCCTCCTTTAATGTGTGTGAATATTTCCTAAAGATCAAACCTTTGTGGAGATGTTGTGATTTGGATGCATCTGGCATGTTTGGTGGGTTACTTCTAGCTTGGAATCCAGCTAAGGCTAATTTCAAGCCTTTCTCTATGGTTGCAGGTTTACCTATGGAAGGAAAGGTCTGAGGGATTGATTAAACTATTAGGACCATTAATGTGTATGGACCCTATAACCATCGGCAGGATTTTTGGGAGGCAGTTGATCGATCAAGGCTATTACATGACCATGCTTTCATCCTGGCAGGGGATCACAATCTCATATCGTCATTAGCTGAAATACGGGTGATGAAAATATTAATGACTCTCTGGTGGGATACATTAGTAATCTCTTTGAGAATGCAGGTTTAGTAGACATTGTTCCAAACACTTTGGTTCCCACTTGGTTGAATGGGAAATCATGATTTGTGAGCGTCACAAAGAGACTTTATAGATTTTTTATGTCTGAGCATTTGTGTGATTCTATGGTGTTGGTTGTGGAGCCTGATCTTTCTAATTTATAGATGTTATTTCAGCCTTGTTTGGATCCTAAAACCTGAAAGGGGGATGAGGAGGGGATTTCCCCCTCACTATAGTCGTCAGGGGGGTCTAGGGGTGGGGGGGGGGACTAAAGTGCCCACCCCCCACCCCTGGGAGGGGTTCAAGGGAAGTGCCCCCGTAGCGAAAATTTAGGAAATATGTCTTGTAAAATGTTGTAATTTCAAAGTCATGACTTGGTCAATAATTGGTGATTTACAGGCCAATGGTTTTGGGAAACTCATGGTATTTTCCCATGGTATTTCCTTTATAAAAGGAAGGCATTGTAATACGACTGTGTATTGTATTGTGGCATTGTAAAAGCAATCTCTTTGATTGTGAGAAAGAGACTGTGAGAGAGTGGAGAGGAAGTGCATCGGGGTTGCTGCAAGTTGTATCCCTTCATTTTGATGGATGGTATAATAATAAAGGACTGAAAATTTGTGTGTGGACGTAGCCCGTCTTGGGTGAACCACTGTGTGTTAGATGTTCAAAATGTCTTTGAATGCCATTGTTGTGCTTGTGGGACCTGAAGGACTGTATATGTGTTCGTATCCTTGAATTCAAGCCGTAGAAATATATGTGAATGTATCTAATCGAACAATGCATGAGGGATTAACTGATTCTCTGGTAAATCACATATAACACAGAGTGATTTGTAGGTAAACTTATTTGCAGGAGGACAGACGGATGAGATCTGGTCCAAATCCAGATCTACGACCAGGAGCGATTTCGCAACGTGAAGGTGTGCAACGGATAACAAAGAACTCACCGGTGAAATCTAGAGTTTCTCATCGTAGAGGCAAGGAGTGATCAATGGTATGGGTGATGCCCTGAAGAGATCGACAGTCGAGGAGCGACTTCATGGGTTCAACTTGCACAAAATAAATGGCAGCCCTTGTACGTGAAATCATATCCCAATCCGCCTCATAAATTTTGGTGTCCACCATCGGTTCACATCGGATGACTACAGAACATTTTGCAGGTTGAAAAAGCGAAGGAGTTAATGACCCCAAGCATGTGTGAAATTGTATCCAATCGAATTTACCGTCAACTTGGAGTCCGCTTGGTGGTGTTTGAATGATCATGTTGACCGATTCAGGGAAGTTAGAAACACCGCCAACTTTCGGGCCTGCTCAATCGGGTAGCAGAATATCTAGAGGCTGCCCAAGGGGAAACCGTTCACCAATTTTGGTATCAGAGCCAGGTTTTAAGCTCGTGAATAATATGGATGCATGCATAGGAAGAAGAGGTCGTGGTGGAGGTCGACCAGTAGCGAACATGGAGGTTATGGAAGAAATGAGAGAGTTGCGAGCACATTTGGAATCCATGGAGACTGACAGACATAGAGATCTGGAAGTTGGAGACATAAGTGAACCAAAAGATGAAGAACAACGAGATGAAGCATCACCCATGCAAGAAACACCTGAGCTAAGGTATTTCAGGTCAATTCTAGGAGCAAATTCAAGGTTGAAACTTGAGTTGTCTACCTATGAGGAAAGTCTCGTTGCAGAGCACCTCATTAATTGGATCAATGAGCTAAGTTCTTGCGCAAATATTATCAGCTAACCTTGTATAGACAAATGCGGAATTTGAGACAAATATTACTAACTATTATAGAGTATACAGAGGAGTTTTACAAAGTGAACTTGAGAGCTGGTTATGTGGAGAAATCAACAAAGAAAGCTGTTAGGTATGGCAATGGTCTAAGAATGGAGATCCCAGAAGAGATCGGTATGATAGTTCCTAGAACAATGGAGGAGGCGTATTAGTGTGCCTTGAGAGAAGAAGAGAATCTCGTGAGGAATCAGAACTTCAAAAGTGGTAGGAGTTTAGACAAAGGAAGAGGACAAGTAGCAGGAAGAGGAATATTTGTATCCCAGAGAAGTGAGTCTAGCAACTCTAACCAGCATGGGAAGCATGGTAGAGGAGGTGACTAAAGAGGAAGATGACCTTACCAAGGCGGTAGAGGTAGAGGAAGAGGTAGAGAGGCTGTCTATAGGTGCTACAAATGCAACCAGTTGGGGCATAAATCATTCAAATGTCTAGAGAAACAAGACACAGGGTAGAGAGGATCCTATGTAGATCAGAAAGAACAACATCAAGAACAATCGACAAAGGTTGAGAACTTGCCAGAGAGAGGTGAGGCTTTGATGATGAACAAAGTATTGCTGTACCCTGAGAAGGAGAAAGCAGAGCCTGCTCAGAGGAAAGATTTATTCAGGACCATGTGTAAGCTCTAAGGGAAATGTTGTAAGATGGTGATTGATGGTGGGAGTACTAACAATATCGTTTCCACAGAGATGGTGGAGAATATGAGTTTGAATAAGGTCAAACATCCGATGCCATACAAAGTATCTTGGATGCACAAAGGACATCAAATCCTAGTAAGTCAAATCCTAGTAACCGAACAATGTGAGGTTGATTTCCAAATAGGGGCATATAAAGATAGGATTATGTGTGATGTTATGCCTTTGGAAATTTGTCATATATTGTTAGGGAGACCGTGGCAATTTGATAAGAGTGCAGTACATGATGGTAGAAGGAATTGTCATAGCTTTGAAGAGAAGGGAATCAAACAGGACAACATACAACTAAAGTCTTACTGTTGTAAGGAAAAGGATATTTACAGCAAATTGATGAGGAATAGATGAGTTATGCTATGGTATGCAAACCTAGAGTGGTGACGATGAAGACCAATATTACAGACCTACCTGAGGAGATTTAGGAGATGCTCAATGAGTTTAGTGACATTGTGGTAGATGATTTTCCCAATGAGTTACCACCAAAGAGGGATATAAGTCATCATATTGATTTTATTCCAAGAGCAATTTTACCAAACAAGGCAGCATAAAGACTGACACCACAAGAGAATGAGGAAGTTAGGAAGTAGGTCCAAGGATTGTTGGACAAAGTATTGGTTCAAAAGAGTGCAAGTCCATGCACAGTACCAACAGTACTTACTCCAAAGAAGGATAGCGAGTGGAGGATGTGTATTGACTCCAGGGAAATTAAAAAGATTACTATCAGATATAGATTTCCATTACCAGGGATGGATGACATGATGGATTTCCTGAGTGGGGAAACATGCTTTTCAAAATTGGATTTGAAGAGTGGATACCATCAGATCATGATCAAATAAGGATATGAGTGGAAGGCAACCTTTAAGACACTTCATGGGTTGTATGAGTGGTTGGTCATGCCATTTGGACAATCCAACGCACCAAGCACTTTCATGAGATTGATGAATGAAGTCTTTAGATATTTCATAGGTAAATATTCAATAGTTTACCTTGATGATATTTTGATTTTCAGCAAAATAGAAGAAGAACACCTGAAACATCTGAGATACATTTTAGGGAGACTGCAACAAGAGAAGTTGTTAGTGAATGTGAAGAAGTGTACATGTCTGAAGTTAGAATTGGTATACTTAGGTTTTGTTATCTCAAGAGAAGGTTTGAATATGGATCTAGAGAAGGTGGAAGCAATCATTGATTGCCCTTGACCCATGAACATATTTAAGGGAAGAAGTTTTCATGGTTTGCTAAGTTTTTATAGGAAATTTATAAAGAATTTCAGTGGTATATGCTCACCTATTGTTGAGACAATAAACAAAGAAAAACATCCATTCCAATGGACAGCATAAGCTGCAAGGAGTTTCCAGGTCTTAAAGAAGAATATTACTGAACAACCAGTATTGAAGTTTCCAGACTTCAAGCAACCTTTCCAAGTGAAGTGTGATTCCAGTGGAGTAGCATTTGGAGCTGCACTCAATCAGGAGGACATGCCTATAGTGTATTTTAGTGAGAAGCTGAATGATTCAAAGCATAAATAATCATCTAATGACAAGGAATTTTATGCTATTGTGCAAGCAATGAAGCATTGGAGGCATTATCTGATGCCTAGAGAGTTTGTATTGTTTTATGATAACCATGCATTACAGTACATTACGCAACAACCTAAGTTGAACATGAAACATGTTAAGTGGGTTGAGTTCTTGCATAGATTTACCTTTGTGTTGAAGCACATAAGTGGACAATCGAATCAAGTAGCTAATGCCTTGAGCAAGAGACTGTTGATTGTGCAAGAGAATCATATCCAAGTCTTAGGATTTGAACACTTAGGAGATTTGAATGAGAATGATGTTGATTTTCAGGAAGCTTACAGAGCTTGTAGGAATCTTGTGGAGATGGATAGAGAGCCATGGATGGAATACATGTTGCAAGAGGATTTTACTTTTCAGAATAGTAAACTGTGTATACCTAAGTGTTCCATGAGAGAGAATATGATCTAGGAGAAACACAATGGAGGCATGGCAGGTCACTTTGGGAGTGATAAAACCTTTGGAAAACTGAGCCATTTCTATTTTTGGCCAAAGATGAGGTTTGAAGTCGAGAATTTTGTGAATAGGTGCAGAGTATATCAACATGCTAAGGGAAGAAGCCAAAATACAGTCTTATACACACCTTTTCCTATTCCAAATAGGCCTTGGGATTCAGTGAGTATGGCTTTCATTCTAGGTTTGCCAAAAACTCAGAAGGGATATGATTATATTTTTGTGGTTGTTGACAAATTTAATAAGATGACACATTCCATTCCATGCTACAAGACTAGTGATGCCACAAAGATTGCTAACTTGTTTTTTAATGAAGTTGTGAAGTTACATGGTTTACCCAGGAGCATTATATCATACAGAGATGTGAAATTCACAAGTCATTTCTGGAGGACATTGTGGAAAAAGTTGGGTACTAAGTTGAAATTCAGTTCAACTTATCATCCACAGTATGATGGTCAGACGAAGGTAGTTAATAGGAGTTTAGGGAACATGTTAAGAAGTCTGATTGGAGAAAATACAAAGTAGTGGGATAAGGTGCTAGCTCAAGCTGAGTTTGCATATAATGATTCACCAAACAGAAGCACAGGGATGAGTCCTTTTCAAATGCTGTATGGAATGCATCCAAGAGGAGTGTGTGAACTTCGTTACTTAGGTCAATTGGAGAATAGGAGTGCTGATTGAGAAGAGTTTGGAGAAAGAATTAATGAGTTTCAGGAGCAAGTCAAAGCAATGTTACAACAGAGTAACACCAGTTACAAGGAAATACCATATTCCAGGAGAAAGGAGAAGAAATATGAAGTAGGATATTTGGTCTTAGCACTTCTAAGGAAAGATATATTTCCAACGGGAGAGTATAATAAGTTGAAGATGAAAAATATTAGACCCTGTAGGATACTCATAAAATTTTCAGCAAATGCCTGTGAACTGGAAATGCCAACAGGGGTTGGTATATCACCCATTTTCAATGTTGCAGACCTGTATACCTATGTAGCAGGAGACACAGGACATCTTGCAGAGGATGAAGACCCTACTGAAGACCTTTAGTTGCTGAAGCAGGTACCTATGGCCCAACCAACAGAAGTCGAGTCAATATTAGGTACTAGAGTGGCAAAGCATACAAGACAGAGGGATTACTTGGAGTACTTGGTCAAGTGGAAGGGACATCCTGTAGAGGAATCTTAATGGATGGATGCTAAAGAATTGGAGACAAAGGGTTACTCAGTAGCTGGTCTACTAAACAAGGGTTCAGAATTTTCAAACTTGGGAGTCTGATGCAGGAGCATCGATGTGGAGCCAACAATGTGACAGCTTGGTCACATGTTGTGGCGATTTTGGTTTGCTGAGTCATGAGTTTGTTAGCCTAGTTTTTAGTACTAGGAGATTGTTCCAATGATGACTCCCTGTGAGGAGATCAGGTTGCAGGTAGTTTGTCAAGGATAGTGACACTTCCATCATGGGGAGGAGTTGTTTTTTGTTTGTTTGTTTTCGGGAACACTCTGTGGAGGAGTGGGGCGAAGAGGTTAAATATGCCGGTAGGAGTCGAGTTGAGGGTTCTCAAGTTGGTTCTCAACTCAGAGGGGTTATCAATTTTGTAGAGCTCTCAATTCTGAGAGTCTCATTACTGGGAGTTGGGTCCCATTGTAAACATTTTGAAGAACAAAGAGCCGAGGCATTGTCTCTATGTTTATTTTGTTGATTAATGAAGAAATAGTTGTGTGTTAAATGTTCAAAGTGTCTTTGAATGCCATTTTTTTTCTTGCAAGAGCTATAGGATTGTTTATGCTTACGTATCCTTGAATTTAAGCCATAGAAATATATGTGAATGAATTCGATCGAACAATGCATGAGGGATTAACTGACTCTCTGGTCAATCGTTTATAATGCAGAGTGATTTGTAGGTTGAACTTATTTGCAGGAGGATGAACAAATGATATCTGGTCCAGATCCGTATCAACAACCAGGAGGGATTTCGCAGTGTGAAGGTGCGCAGCAGATAACAAAGAACTCGTCGAAAAAATTGAGATTTGTTGGTCGTAGTGGCAAGGACTAATCAACGGTTTGGGTGATGCCATGAAGAGATCGACGATCGAGGAGCGTCTTCTTAGGGTGAATTTGCACGAAATAAAGGGCAACCCCTGTACGCGAAATCACATCCTAATCCGCCTTACAAATTTTGGCGTCCACTGTCGATTCAAATCGGAAAGCTGCAGGACATTTCACGAGCTAAACAACCGAAGGGGTTAAAGACCCCAAGTGTGCGCGAAATTGTATCCAATCGACTTTATTGTTGACTTGGAGTCCTCCTGGTGGTGTTTGAATGATCCTATTGACCGATTTGGGGATGTTAGCAGCACCGCCAAAATTGGGGCCTGCTTAATCGAGTAGCAGACTATCTAGAGGATGCCCAAGTGGAATCTGGTCACCATCGTGAGAGGGTTATAATTTTCATAGGTTTCGGCAGGTTTCTCAATCGTGAGAGGGTTAGAAGTTTCACCTATCAACTTACCCTTCTCCTAGGTCTCTTTTTCATAGTTATTGTTCCGAGTCTGTAGTAAAGTCTGGGATCAAAACATGTTGATATAATTTGGGTCAAGATCATTTGGGGTGCCCCCTACTGCATTTGAAGCTGAGGCAGAATTCTGTCCTTGGGGAAAAGGATCCTTCAGGACAGCCGGTTATTGACCTTTTAACAGCTTCTGAGCTTGTTCCATAAGGGGACATAGATGAGTCAGGTGATATTCATGGCACAACTTACATGGGAATTTCACCTTCTTCTTTTCTTTCTTTCCCCCACCAACATTGTTTGTGGGTTTTTGCTTGTTTTGGTTTCCCTCACCCTTTTTTCCTCTCTTATTTCTCCCACCGGGATTCTGATTGCCCTTCTGAGAGGTTTGTGCAAAAACATTTGCATTTTTGGGTGAGGGGGCAGCCTTTGCCAAAGATTCTATAGTGGGAGAATTCATGGAACCAACCACACCATCGACATGGGGTCCAGGATTAGGTTTCTCTATATTGTGCATTGGCCTCGATGCCTCAGCGATAATCTCACATAAGATCCCAGACTAAGAATATATCAAATCTAGTTGTTGGGCCCTAAGGATAGCTTCTTCCTCATTCGTCACTCCCGAAGTAGATACATCCTTAGATATATAAGGCAATAGGGATTTAAGGAACCATTCTAATAAGAACGCAGGAGGAATAGTGGCTTTAATACGACTCTTCTGTCTTCTCCACTCTTGGATGTGATCCAAAATATAAGTGGCCTTGTCCTTTCGGAAGGTAGATAACAAATCTATCCCGAAATCATAACAGACAGGAAGCTAGAAGTGACTAAGGAATGCATTAGCCAAGTCCCAAAAACTACTAAACGTAGCAGAAGGCAATTCAATGTACCATTTTGCTGCAGTACTAGTCAAATTTCTTTGGAACAGCCTCAACTGAACTGAATCTTCATTCAGTGAGTTAGAAGAGCACCATAAATGGAAAGTGGTGGCATGAGCTCCAGGATCATCACCAACTTTTCCTTCAAATTTTGGGATATCTGAGGGCAACTTGGTAGGGACAGATGGCCAGGAGGGGTCATGTCTGACTGGGTCATTCATCAATTTCGACAAATCTGGCAAGTTTAACATTGCCAAGAAAGGAATCTTGGGTCTAATCGGAGCACTAAAAGTAATAGTTTGGGGATTATAGGGACTTGCCTGCATATTGCCATATGTGAAGGTGGGGTTGCCCCCTACTTCCAGTTGTGAAGTGGATGGGTTTCTCTGGAAAGGATTCCATCCATAAGCCAATGGATTGTTTATGTGAGGTGTAGTATAAGAGGTTCTGGCTACCCCAATTGAAGCTGGGGTTTGAAATACAGGAGCAAGTATCCCTCCGCTAAAAAGCGAAAAGGGAGAGCTCATGAACGGAGCTGAAACCGAATTTTGTAAACCATGACCATAAGGATTATTGTTTCCAAACTGCACCCCTACATATGAGGGTGTTGGGCCTACATATGGAGTGGATGGGGGAATGTACCCCCCATTCCAAGTAAATCCTTGGACAAAAGCCGAGGATCCTATAGGACCACTCTAGGTAGTGTGTGCGAAGGAAGTAGGAACTGTAGGTACACTTGGAATCCCAGTGAACATACCACTAGAAGCACCTACTAGACTTGTGGGAGCAGATGGTTGAACCACTCGGCTAGCTAGAATTAATGGTGTAGTAGGTATACTTGTTCTAGGGGCACCTATCGAGGGAGGTAGCACCCCTTCAATCGGAGTGGCTGAGGTGGAAGTAAAAGAACTTTCTCCTATAGTAGACATTATTCTACCCACAGGGACACCAATCATGGGTGGATTGAAAGGACGAACCTGAACGATCACCGGATCATTTAATTCAGTTAGAGGTGAATTAAAATTCCTTGCAAACTTGTCAGCCTGCAAGTCTTCTATCTCAAATGTGTTTAAATTAAAACAGTTTTCCCTAAGTTCTGGTTCACCCGAAACTTCACTAACTCCTATCGGTTCGAAAGAACCGTCCGTGTCCAATATCCGCCTTTGAGGGGGAGGTGGAGGTTCCAATGTGATAAGCAGAGGAAGGTTTTGCAACCTTCATGACCTTCTGATAGATTGCTCCTCCATGATTGTAAATTTAACTCTTCACACCCTAAGGTCGACTAAAACACAGACAAATCACAGAGCAATCCCTATAAAAAAATTACTAAAGTTTCAACAATCACAAGGGTGTAAGATATGCTTTCCCGAAGAAAGCTGAGAGACAGTTTCTTAGCGTCCTTGAAGAGGTTCTTAGTCACAAGTGGAGTAATCACCCACTGCCCTCCTACACTTTCAACAAGGGTTACCTTCCAAGCCCATCTAAGGTGAACCAAAAATAGCCTTCTGGTTTACTTGTGTAAAAACCCTAGATGTCCAAGACACTAGAGGCTACCTTATCTATATCAACAGTCTGGGGGGACAGTCGCAAGCTTGATTCATATGCATGTGCAAGGTAGCAAAGCCCAAAACTCTGTCTAGGACACAATCCCTAGATGCGTAAAAACCTTGGTCTATGTTTTGACAAGGAATTAGAGGGTTATCTCCTCAGTCCAATGCATCCACGTGGCCTCATGCTTAACTCCTGTTTGAGAGGAGCTTCCCAGATACTATCAATAAAGAGAAAGATTTACCTATTGAATGGCCCACTACGTCTGAATTTAAGTACTTATGGGGAGTTTACACTTTCTATCCCACAAGTTTAGCCTAAGTTAGTAGATGTATGACCCTATAAAACAAAAATTACTAATAAATTTTAAATTATAGCATTCATTTTAAGGGTTGTTCTTAATCAGAGGGTAAGTGGAGTGAATGACTATGATATTATTGACTCGATAAGAAAAGTAAAAAATAGGTGTATAAATCAATTCCAAAGCGAATTATAACTACTTAAAACAAGCTTCTTCTTTTTTGTAAATATGAACTAATGAAAATTCAACTAGGAAAGAGAAAACTAAGACTTATTTTTGTAATTTTTGAGATTTTATTTAAAAACTAAAAGTAAAACTACCATATTCAATTCAAATGCAAATGTTTCCAATGCTTTTCTTTTCACTTTTCAAATTCCTCAAAGATTACTATGCACCTAAATGCAAAAATTCTTGAGTATGCTTGAATAATATAACTATATAAAGTAAGTAAAATGAAGTATAGCAGACTTATAAGAACCAAAGATCAACCACCTAAGGAAGACTTGGGAAACACCTAGCTTGAGAAGACACAACGAATGAAAATCAATGAAATCAATCAAAGGCAAGTGACAAACCAACACTACTTGGAAAAAGCAAGGGATATACGGTATCTAGAACCTCGATCACTAATTCAAACACACAGCACTTGGACCTATCACCCAACAGGAAAATCTACTTCAAATTACTAAAAGAAAGACAATCCAACCAACAAAAACTCAAGGGCTTACTAAAAAGCACGAAGTATGGTTAACAAGGCTATCAAACCTATAGTGAAATGCCAGTACTAAAGACCGCAAAGCAAGACAAAATCCAAAGAAGGACAAGGACAAGCAACCCTACCCAAAAATTGTGTTGCTCAGGAATGTACGTGAATGTCTAGAAGAGCAACCCGCGTACTGTACACGACTGTCCAATACAACAACCCGTGTACATAGACCTCTGTATGCGACTATGTAGCACAACAACCCGCGTACATGAGTAAAAGTTTTCAAAAAAATAAAAAATATAAAGGTCTTCAACACACCACTACAAGTCCAAACCAAACCAAAACACCACACACTAAATCAAAGCAAAGCCTAGGCAAGGATCTACAGGACTAACCCACAGCAGGCTGGGCTCCCCAACGGAGTCGCCAGTTCTATTGTTCAGGATTAAACACCCTTGTAACCTAGGGTCTGGGGTTACCAACTTACTACTAACCTTGCAGACAATCAACTTTAATAGAATACATAAAGGAAATAGGAAGAAATACTTGACTCACTCGATTACTGATGGTTGATCCAAGCTTGATCTTCTTCCGTTCTGTTTCTCTCCAAAGCTTCCAGGGATGCACCTCCTTCACCTGCAAAGAGCAAATTCTCCAAGTAAAATCTTATACATGTATATATGAGAGGTTATATAAACAATATATAGAGTGCATAATTGAATATATTCATCAACCATGATACATGAAATAGACTTAACACAATGTTGGAAGAAGAATTCTCTGTATTAACAATCATCGAATGAGATAAGAGTACAACCCAGCTTCTAAGACAAGGACTCCTTTGCAACCAAAGGACTCTCAAATTCTGCTGCTCCAAGACTTCTGAAGATATACCAACAACATAAATTTTCTCTCCAAACTTGATTGATTAATGCCCTCCCCAAGGCCTCTATTTATACTTTGGGAAATAGAGTGGTTTCAAAGGTTGAGGAGGTTGAAACAGTTAGGATAGTTAATCATTAGGACCCAACTAATCTCCATTAATCATGATTTATATTTTTTAATGTCGAATCAAGATGTATGTGACTATTGATATAGGCAACCCGCGTATGACACACAAGTTGCTTAAAGGAAACCCGCATATGCTGATGTATGCGGATTGCAATAGAGATAGTCGCGTAAAGTACGCGAGTTGTCAATGGCAATAGTCGCGTATATACATGAGTTGCAATGAGGATAGTCGCATACGCCATTCAACACTTAGAAAAATAATATGGCAAGTTGGTTCAAGGGTAAATGCATCTCATGCCATGCCCAACTATAGTGTTTTGGTAAACTTCAATCCTAAGATGTCCTTTTGTGTACCAACATAAGGAATGTTGGTACTCGGACGGAGAAGTGCCATTTGGGTCGATAACAACAGGCCTTTAGGCCATATTGGATAATACTTATGATTTTATAAGAGTTTATAGATCTGGTACTAAGACTATTGTTCAACAGAGAATATGTATGATATTATTTAAACCAGAAAGATTGTGAATCTACGGATTCCCAAAAGAATGGTTTCGACTGTAATTGTAAAAGAATTGTAGTTATAATTTAAACGAACAGATTGTCTAATTTAACCCTTGAATTTTAACTGTAAGTTTTCTTTTAATATAGTGAAACTAAGTAATACTAATTGCTATTTAGCTAGGTACAATATGAAAACAAAGAAAAAACTTATATATAGAGCTAGGATACTAATTTAAATACAATAACTACCTATTTTCACTAGGAAATTCTATGTATACAGTAATATTGACAAATATATGGGAATTAGAATAATAACCTATTCGTTTGCAGTGAATAGATAATAGCTTTGGAAAACTTTCACATTTATAAATTTCTTTAGATTATAACATAAAATGAACTTCACATTCATAAACAAAACAAGTTAGAACCCACTAATTATCGAAGGGCGACAAACACCCAAAGAAGACCGTTCCTCCCAACCGTATCCTGAAAGCAACCAAGATTACTTGCTTTAGGACCCCCAAGCATGTTCAGTGAACCACCAGGACGAAGATGTTGTGTAACAGCCTACACAGTAATGTTTCTAACTTAGCAAACTCACTTTCATACTTTACTCTGAGCAATTTCACTTTAGCTATCCCCTCATCGAATTACTCTTGTGTGCCTAACTTTTCAGTTTTCCAGTAATTTCACAAGGCGTTAATCACTTGGAATAGAATGTAGTGAGCCTCCTACTCAATTCGATGGTATATATAAGATTTCCTAGGTCTTTGCGTCAGTTTTTCAACTAAATTCAAGCCACTTGCTCAGTTCCTCTTCTAAGGGAACATGACCATAATTTTAGTGATGTTTCCTCCTGCAATAGCTAGAAATTGAATCCTATTGTTGCCACTTGTCATTTGGTCTTCTACAACAAATCATTCCTCCTAGTCGGTTAGTGAACACTCTTCAACAGTCTTCTTTGGATATGTGTCTCCTCTTTTAATTATTTAAATAAATAAAATATTCAATTACATCCATCCTTGGTAAACAACATAAAACTTTACAATAACTTTTAAAATAATGTTTTTCTCAAAATAAAAATGTTTTTCAGTTTCTAGGTGTGTTACAAAAACCCCCTCTTAAGCTCAACGTCATCCTCAATGTTGTTTAAGTGTCTTTTGAGTCTTCCTGGAACAAAATTGGATATGGCTCCCGCATATGACTCTCCAATTCCCATGTTACTTCATCTGGACTAAGGTGCTTCCATTGCACTTTTATCTATCCAATGGTACAATTCCAGAGAAAAAATTATCTCTTGCCAAGAATATAGTCCGATTCCACCGGAAAATATCCTTCGGGTTCTACCTGAATAAAATTCAAATTGGTCACATGTGTAGCATCGTGCACATAATTTTTCAATATGGAAATATGAAATACATTATGTATTCTAAGATTAGGTGTAAATGCTAACTGATAAGCCACTGGTCCAACTCTTTCCAATGTTTCAAATGGTCCACAATACCTGGGTGCTAATTTAGCACAAATCCCCAAATTAAAGTAGCTCTTTATGGGTTTTACCTTGACAAACACATGCTCACCAACTTGTAATTCTTTTGGAGTTCTTTTAAGGTGTGTATGACTCCTTTGTCTGTCCTATGCAATTTTCAGATTGCTTTGTACCTATTTCACTGTTAGGTCCATTTCTTTTAACAAGTCAGGTCCTAACATCAATCTGTCAACTAGATTACTCCATGAAATGGGTATTACATTTCCTACCATACAGTATTTCAAAAGGACTAAGTTTAGCTAAATCCTGATAGTGATTATTATATGTAAACTCGACTAAGTGAGAATAATATTCCCATTTCTTTGGATGATCTCTAACATACATCCGTAACATATCTTCTAGAACTTGATTTACTCTTTCTGTATGTCCATCTGTTTGCATATGATAAGCAGTACTGAAATTTAATTTAGTATCTAGTCCTTTAAACAATGACTTTCAAAAATTACCAGTAAACTTAGGATCTCTGTCAGAAATTATTACCTTCGGATTTCCATGCAACCGAAAAATTTCCTTCATAAAAATGTCAGCAATATTAGCAGGCTTATAAGTAGTTTTAAGAGGTATAAAATGTGTTTCCTTGTTTAGTTTTTCTACTAATACCATCACAAAATCATTTTGCTTTTGGTTTTTAAGTAGTCCAGTTATACAATCGAGATTGATAATTTCCCATTTCCATTCTGGAATTAGTAATGGTTGTAATAAATCTGCTGGGTGTCGATGCTCGACCTTTACCTGCTGAATTATATACACCTAGCTATATATTCAACCACTTTGTTCTTCATATTAGGCCAGAAATAATCTTTTCTGAGCATTTTTATCATCTTTTGATAACCCGGATGTCTTGAATAAGGACTTTTATGTACTTCATTTAACATTAGCAATTTGATTTCTGGTATGTTAGGTACATATAACCTGTTTTTATACAGTATAAAGCCATTTTTTTTCAAATTGCAATCTGTTGTTACATTTTCAGATTTTTTTATGTTACTTTTTCTCTTAAATTTTGATATTCTTTATCCATTTTTATTCCTTCTTCCAATTTATCATCTAATTTTGTTTTGTACCTCCTAATGGCGGCTATAAAATTTAGTATTGCAATTCTTCTTAAGGCATCAACCACCTTATTTTTCTTTCATTTTATATGTTTGATATTGAAATCGTATTCTCTAAGGAAAGCTATCCATATTTCTTGCCTTGCATTCAGATTTTGTTGATCAAACAAGTATTTCAAGCTTATGCTATCATACATTAATAAAAATATTTTATCGATTAGATGATAGTGCCACATTTTCAAAGCATGTGTTATGGCAGCGAGCTCTAAATCTTAAGTGGCATAATTCTTTTCATTTGTTTTTAACTTTCTTGATTCATAAGCTATTACTTGACCTTCTTGTGTTAGTAATCCACCCAAACCTTCATTGCATGCATCAATGCACACAACAAAGTCCTTGTTTGGATCTGTTATTTTTAATATAGGTGTAGTAGTTAACAATTCCTTTAACTTATTAAACTTTCTTCACACTTTAGATCCCATAAAAATATTTTTCCCTTTTTCTGTAAGTATGTTATGGGATTCACGATCTTTGAGAATCCTTCAATGAATTTCCAATAATAACCCATAATTCCCATGAACAAAAATACATCTGATACGTCTTTAGGAACATGCCATTCCTTTATTAATTTTATCTTATTTGGATCTACTGATATTCCTTCCTTGGATATCACATGACTGAGATACTGTATTTTAACTTTAAAGAATCCACATTAACTGAATTTAGCATACAGTTTGTGTTCTCTTAGAACCTGTAGTATTATCTGCAAATGTTCATCATGTTCTTCTTTTTTTTTTGAATAAATTAATATGTCATCTATGAAGATGACTACAAAATTATCCAAGTACTTACTGAAGACATTGTTCATTAAACACATAAAAGTTGTTGGAGCATTCGTTGGCCCAAATGGCATATCCACAAATTCATAATGCTCGTATCGGGTTCTAAATGCACTTTTAAAAATATCTTCATCTTTAATTCTGACTTAATGATATCCAGATCTCAAGTCTATTTTTGAGAATATTGTTGCTCTGTGTATTTGATCAAACATATCATATATCCGGGGCAATAGATATCTATTTTTAATTGTCATTTTGTTTCATTGTCGGTAATGTATCGTCTTTCTTTTTAACAAATAAGACAAGTGCTCCCCAAGGGGATACACTTGGTCTTATATAATTCTTATCTATCAGCTCTTGTAGTTGTAGTTTTAATTCATTAAGTTCTAAAATGTTCATCTGATAAGGAGCCTTTGAATTGGGTACAACTCCTGGTACTAATTCAATAGTGAAATCCAATTCTCTTTTTGGAGGTAATCCTAGAATCTCTCCTGGGAAAACATCTGAGAATTCTTGTAAGATTGTAATATCATCAAATTTTAACGTATCTTCTTTATTGATGTGTTCGTTATTCATTACATGAACAATAAAAACTTTACAACCTTTCCGTACAGTGTTTTTCATTTGTAATGCTGAAATTATTCTAATAGAAACTTTTCTAGGTATCCCTTTGATTGTAAGTCTTTCTCTTTTAACATTTAAACATGTAATTTTTTTTCACTGAACAATTTAAAACTACTTTATGTTTTTCCAGCCATTCCATACCTATTAAAGCATCATAAGACCCTAACGGTAATACATTTAACTTCACTTGAGTTTTGAATTTACTCATAAACATTTCATAGTTTTTAACATAACTAACTACTTTTCTTTTGGTTCCTGTAGCTAACTGAACCAACCAAGATTTTTCAAACTTTTGCAAATGTAAATTGAATTTTTCTTCTATACTAGGTGACACATAGCTTAAACTAGCACCTGGTTCAATCAAAATAAAAACAAGCTTATTATGTATCATACCTTCTATTCCCACCATCGATATTTGGTGATCAACTTGTCGATTCTCCAAGCCTGCATTAATTTTGGGCATTTCATTTGCTACGTCGCCAACAATTTCTTCCTATTGAATTGTATGTGTATTGCTGAAGTTCCTCTTTCTGTTGGGACAGTCCTTTGCATAATGAGGTCCCTGACATTCCCAGCACTTCATCGGTTCTCTTTGTTCATTTCTTTTAACATAATTATTAGTCATGTCTCTGTTTTTTGGTGATGTAATGTTTTGTTATGTTTTACCCTTAAAATATGTTCCTTGATAATTATTCTTAGAAAAAAATTGGTAATTATTTCTACAGTTTTTGTTAGGCTTAAAACCTTTCTTTCTCTGCTCAAAGTTATTCATTCTTTTATTTTTCCAATTAGATATTCCTTCTCTCTTATTCCTACTTTGTTCATAAGAAAATTTATCTTTTCTCATTTCCTCTTCAAGGGTCTTTTGATTATCAAATTCAATTATGTCCTTGAAACTAAGAGGTAAACAGCTCAAAATCCTTTGTATATTAGGCTTCTCGTCAATTATATAGGGTACATATCATAATAAACTTAAAAATTTACTACTTAGCTCCTTCATAGACATTGAACCTAATCTAAGATCTTAAAACTCTTTAGCTCTTTCTTCGTAATATTGTTCAGATAAGAAATTTCTTTTGAAGTATTTCTTGAAAGTTCTCTAGGTTACATATTTTTCTCTAAGGTTTTTAACTCTTTTTATATCCTGCAACCAAATGTTAGCCTTTCCGGTTACGTTATAGATAGCCATCTGAGCTTTCAGTCTATACGAGTAGTTATAAATTTGAACGTACTTTTTCATACCCCATAAGCATGCCTCTACTTCTTCACCCTTTTCCACATATTCATTAAACATAGGGGGTTTTATATTTTTAAATTCTTCTGAGATATCTTCATAGGGTTTATATTTCATCTTTCTAGGACCACTGTCGCTATCACTACTTTCACTAGAATTTTTATCCTTTTCTTTGTGCGACCTTACTTTAATTCCCGAAGAAGATTTACTTTCTCTATCAAAAAATTTCAATTTCTTACCTTTACGATTGTATGATACTCTTCCAGACTCAGTTTCACGTTCTTTTCTTTTATCCTTGCCTCCATTATGTATTTTATCTAGGAATATCTGATTCAGTTCTTCTTGCTCTCTTAAGATTCATTCATTATCTTCCTTTACAGTTTGTAGTACAACTCTTCAATATTTTACAGTTTGAAGCAGTTCAGATGGTTAATTATTTAATTCCACATATATGTTATCTGGATTATTATGATGGGATCCATCTTTAGCAAAGCCTTCCACTCCTTCCATTTCCTGCAAAATACAAATTTATATTTCTGTACAGAAATAATTTTAAAACATAATCAATATTTTCGTTTCCTATTAGGTATGCGAGTTGAGCCCATCTTTAGGCCTAGTGTTTGGAAACTCGCTTTGATACCACATGTAACATCACCCAAAAATACCATAACAACTTTTTTTAAACTTATAAGGTCTTTAAAAAACCAACAATAATTCATCTACTAAACACTTAGATCTTAGTATTTCAGCAAAGTTTATTGCAATGCAGATTCATATTATTTTGATCTAAATTACTATTTACAAGTACTTTGTTTATCTTACTTGCTTTTTAGTTTCCCAATTAATTGATTACCGTGACATGTATTTTGCTTCGTAAAAAATGTTTGTGTTGCGTAAGAAAATGTTGTCGAAAAACTTAATGTCTTAATACTTTACTTACTGTCCTAGATTGGAGACCTGGTTAAGAGGTGAAAAGGTCTTACTTAGCCCTTCGGCTAACGCATAACCTTTAATGTTTTTATGCAGGGTTTTGGTAAAGAACTTAAACTCGCGCCTTGACAAATCAAGAGCCCTAGGTATGGACACCAAGGAACCCTAGCCATTTCTAAGGTTTTGATAAAACAACATAGAACTAAACCAAGTCCATATGTACTAGATCTAACCTTTACAAACATAATTAAAAACATAGAGTTTATGAGACCCAACCCTAAAACCTTGCTATCGCTTATCCTATGGATTGAAAGCATAAGAGTTACTACAAAAATATAGTGACAAAGGTATGTCTACAACCATATCCATGTGGATAACCACTGTACACGTACCCATCTACAAAGTGCTTGTCGACTATGTAAACTACAAGGGTTTAACCCTTCGAAAAGGCAAGGGTTTTTTAGTCATTTCGACATGGTTTGTAGTGAGAGGAGCCGATGGCTCTCAGTTATTTTTTTCCTTGACCTCCAGCTTCTGCTCAAACCTCATCTTAGCACTTAAGGTTGTTCTGGTGTTTTCATCCACGGTCATCTCCTTTGCTATAACAAATTTTACCAAATTCGAGGATTTAACTTCTACGTTGAGGTTAGATGTGTCGTGTAATTTCTTTGTTTTTACTCTAGTACTGTAATGTCTACAACAATGTTGTTTTAACCTTCGTTTTTTTGTTGACTGCCAAGGAGTTTCCAACAAGCAAGCATGGGTTGGATGTTGGGTTTTTAAGACGCGCTTGAGGGTCCTGGTAAGACCTCGAGCCCTAAACCTTGACAGTCTTGAGAGTGGGGATAAGGGTTGGAACAACAGACTTTGAGTGGGAAATTATTCTCTGGCGATGCAACCCAGGATCATCTTTGGTTGATGGTGGTTTTGTTCAGTCCACCATTTTGGGGTAAACGCCTAAGTTTAGCAGAGTTCTTGTTTTGAAATCTTTAGGTATTTCTCATAGTGTTCCAAGTTCAATATTTGTAAAAAGAAATGTAACAGGTTGTTAGCGTATATGGGAAGATGTATCAAATCATTTTCAGTTTAATTATAACACTATCATGTTGTCTTTTTCAAACTTTCAGTTTTGTCCGGTGATGGATGTTCTTGGTTAAAATACTTGTTATTCTATTTAATTAGTTATTATGGTTTTGAAAACATTTGTATTGCCATGTAAATTGTAAAAAAGTTTATGCTAAGTATCGTATGTATCTTTCGATTATCACTCTATATTTTGGAAATTTAAGATTTGTATTTCTAAAAAAAATCTCGTGAGGGTTTTCTTACTGTAAGTTTCTAGTTTATAAAAATTGTAGGGCCGTGAGGACACTGCAAAACCAAAATCGTGGTTCAGTAGTGTAGTTCTTTCAATTTTAAATTGTATCTAGTTTATAATTTTATATAGCGCTTAACAAATTATATCTACTCCATAAAGTATTATGCATTGGTTAAAAACTAGGTTTTACAATCAAACAAGAAAAAAGAGACTTACAGCCTGCAACAAGGGTTGTGGTCGATCAATGGTAAAAGCTTGTTTTCTTTGAATAGTTGGTTATGCAAATCCTGTGTAAAAGTGGTTTTTTAACTTGTCCTCTTACAATAAAAGGTTTTTTGCGTGGTTATTTAAAATAATGATGGATCTTTTGAGCCTTATCGTTTCGATTTTCAGCCCCGAATTAATGATTTCTAGATAGTGAATAAATAGTGCTATTTATTAAATATTATAAAACCTTACTAAGATTGCTATAAAGCCTTTGATATTTAGATTTATTTTGAAATCGATTCCCGAGTAATTTTTTTTTAAAGTTTTAAACCCTATTTTATTATCTTGTAAAAACTTAATCCTTTCGGCTAATTAGTTTTCTAGTTGTTCTACTTTTTAGATATACAGGCCTTTAGGACATATTGGATAATACTTATGATTTTATAAGTGTTTATAGATCTAGTACTAAGACTATTGTTCAACAGAGAATATGTATGATATTATTTAAACCAGAAATCTTGACGGATTCCCAAAAGAATGGTTTCGACTGTAATTGTAAAAGAATTGTAGATTTAATTTAAACAAAGAGATTGTTTGATTTGACCCTTGAATTCTAACTGTAATTTTTCTTTTAACATAGAGAAACTAAGTAATACTAATTGCTATTTAGCTAGGTACAATATGAAAACAAAGAAAAACTTATATGCATATCTAGGATACTAATTTAAAAATAGTAACTACTTATTTTCACTAGGAAATTATATGTATATAGTAATATTGACAAATCTATAGGAATTAGAATAATAACCTATTCATTTGCAGTGAAAAGATAATAGCTTTGGAAAACTTTCACATTCATAAATTTCTGCAGATTATAACATAAAATGAACTTCACTTTCATAAACAAAACAATTTAGAACCTGCTAACTATCAAAGGGGGACATACACCCAAAGAAGACCGTTCCTCCCAACCATATCTTGAAAGAAGCCAAGATTACTTACTTTAGGAGCCTCGAGCCTATTCACTGAACCACTAGGATGAAGATGTTGTGTAACAGCCTACACAGTAATCTCTGCAACTTAGCAAACTCACTTGCAAACTTAACTCTCAGCAATTTCACTTTAGTTATCCCCTCATATAATTACTCTTGGGTGCCTAAATTTTCATCTTTCAGAAATTTCACAA
This sequence comes from Pseudotsuga menziesii, assembly GCA_001517045.1. Classification (NCBI taxonomy): domain Eukaryota; kingdom Viridiplantae; phylum Streptophyta; class Pinopsida; order Pinales; family Pinaceae; genus Pseudotsuga; species Pseudotsuga menziesii. The sequence continues at coordinate 439,236 of LPNX010486883.1, forward strand.
GTCGCTAATCACTTGGAATAGAATGTAGTGAGCCTCCTGCTCAATTCGATGGTATATATAAGCTTGCCTAGGTCTTTGGGTCAATTTTGCAATTAAATGAGCCACCTGCTCAGTTCCTCTTCTTAGGGAACATGACCACAATTTTAGGATTGCTGCCTCCTGCAACAACTAGAAAGTGAATGATATTGCTTCCACTTGTCATTTGGCATTCTACAGCATATCATTCCTCCCAGTGGGTTAGTGAAAACTCTTCAACAATCTTATTTGGATAGGTGTCTCCTGTTTTAATTTTTTAAATAAATAAAATATTCAATTACAGTCATCCTTGACCATCCTTGGTCAATAACATAAAACTTTACAATAACTTTTAAAATAATGTTTTTCAGTTTCTAGGTGGGTTACATAAAAATTTAACATACATGGCATTGAAATAAAAAAGTTATGGATGATACTTATGAGAAGCGGTCTTAAGATTCCACATGAAAAAAATGGGGAGCAGTATAGGCAATTAAACCTTCACAAGAAAATAATATTATCACTAAGAAATACTATTTATCAGAGAGAGAGAGAGTTTTAAAAATGTGTTGGTTCATGTTCTCATGTAGTATCAAGACTCTAGCAGGGACAACAAATCCCCGTCTTTTTCTTCTCTGCCTCCAGCTATCCATCCCTCTCCCTCAGCGAGTCCCTCGTTGGTCTCCAAACCCATGGAGACTCAAGAAGATCAAGATGAAAAGATCCCCCCCTTGGCTCATTATAAAACAACAATTGCATCCATGAGTGGTTATAAAAGGAAGAATGTGGAGCATAAAGGGCAAGTGGATCTCTCCTCCTTCATGAAAATAGAGGTGCTCCTAGTTAAAAAATATTTGAAAAACACTTCTAGCTCATAGGAATACCAGTGCCCCATTTTAGAATAGAAGCCCAAAGATGTTGAAGTCTCCTGCAACTCTGAGTAACCTCTATGTTTTTTTCTTTGCTAGTTTTTTTGTTGCTATTAGTAGTCAAGGAATTCTAGCTTCTGAAGTTGCCAAACATTTTTGCTTATCTTTTTATGCCTACAGAGGCCATCTTGACAAATTGTTCATTTTGGAAATGTACTCATGAATAAGCTTGCTTGATAGTTTTTTTGGTCACCCATGCATGGAAGATGAATATTGACAAATTTAGAATGATACTCCATTATGGGTAATGTGTCTAAGCTTAAGTTTAAGGAGTCATAGGTGTGTAAGAAGCCATGATTAGGTGATGAATTTCATGATCCTCTTGTGCATGTACTCTTTATTTTTTGTTCACTAATATAATTTCACTATAGAGCTTAAAAAAAGTGGATTTGATATAATAAATAATTGTAAAGAAACTTTAAAATATAGATATGTAACTTTCTATAAATATTTAATACAAATAATTTTATTTTATTTTATTTTTTATAAAATATTACTATTTTCATTATTTTTAAAAATAATAAAAATGTATACAAAATTAATTGGGTCTAAGAGGCACATTCTACATCCTAGTAGGGGGGTATTTGTAACTCCTTCTGTGCTCATCCTAGAAATGACATGTGTCCTTTATAAAAAAAACCAAAAAAAACCAAAAAAATAATATGTCCACTCAAAATAGATTTAAAATATTTAGAATTGCATAAATATGAAACTATTAAATTAAAACGATAAGTATTGCATTACACACTTCATCAAAATTTCCACTCTAAAAAGAGGTTTGCACTTCCATATATTTGATGCCTCTGGGCGCTTGGTAGATCCCCTTCTAAGATAAATCTACGCTAGTTCTAAAAACATTTATTTTCAATTTATTTGAAGAAGTATATATATTTATAATTTTATTTTTAAATTAAGTTTTTATTATGTTTCTTCTAATAGATAAAAAATTTAGCATCACTCAAAATTATATATGTTATAAATTCTTATATTAAAATATGTGTACATTAAATAGCAACTCCGAATTCTTTCTTGGAATTGTCGGGGCTTCCCATGGAACAAAGGCCCCAAGCTAAGTTGGATCTCGAATGAAGTTGATATTATATTGTTACTTGAAAATTGGGAGCACCAAGAATATAAGGTCCCTAACATAGATGGCTTTGTACTTTGGTCAATTGGAACAAACGATCCTATCGTAGATGCATTGGGAGTATAGCTTGTTAAATTAGGAAGAACAAGTCCCCCCATGCTAGGATTTATAAAAAAGACCCTTACAACCAATATATTTGGATAGAGATTTCTGACATTAATGATAAAAAAAACCTACATAGAAATCTGTTATTTTGCCCCTATCAATTCTAACTTCTATAAGAAAAACAATTTAGATAAAAATTGTTCTTACCATGGTTTAGAGAATTATATTTCTAGCCTAAGGAATGAAGGTGATATGCTCTTAATGGGTGACTTTAATGCTCGTACTTCAAGCAAACAAGCTATTCTTCTAAGCAATTATTCCAACCCTAATCCTATTTGGCTAGATGAAGACCTTACTCTAGCTAGCAGGTACAATAGAAGCTCTGAAGATCTAGGGGAAAAATTGTCTGGGTCTGAGCTAGTCAAGCTTTGTAGTGCTCAAGATATCATAATTTGCAACGGTCTAAAGAAGTGGTCCAATTCTATCTAGATGACATGTATCCATGGGCTTGGTAGCAACGTGGTAGACTATGTTATTTATGATATCCCTTTATACAATGAAATAATAAATTTTGGCATCTTAAAGGACCACGAGCCTGACTCAGATCATAGAACCTTAAATGTAACTCTCAATTTTGTCATGCATATAGATCCATTAGAAGCTAATCCTTATAGCCAAAAGAACTTGATCTTTGATAGAAATAAAAATGATAATTTTCTAAATTATTTAAAAATTAATTTGCTTCCTTTATCAAGTATAGACAACATAGAAGACCTCTATCATAATATTACTACATCCCTCTCACATTCTATTAACAAGTTCTCAATTGACGTCTCAAGTAATAAAAGAAATAGAAAAACCAACCCTTGGTATGATAAAGATTGTAAAAGTGCGAGGAGAGAAATTAAGGAAGCTCTTGATGAGTCTCTTAAAAATGACAAGATAAAAATATACAAAGCCCTAACTAAAAGTAAAAAATACAATATATTCATAAAAGACAACAAAATCTCTTACACCTCTCTAAGGTGGCTCCTAAGAAATTCTGGAGGCATATTCTAACTAGAAAAACTAAAGATAACAATAGAATTTCTTTACATGATTGGAATTCCTATCTTAAAAATATTTATGAATCCTCGAATGTCATAGACAACTTTGAAACCCTTCTCACAATGGTAGAAGTTTTCTCATTACAAGACATAGATTTTGGGGTTAAGCATCTGGCAAATGGAAAAGCTAAGGACATTGAAGGTTACCAGGAACAAATCTTAAAAGGGGGATGCAACAATGGTGCATGTGTCAAGACATGTTTGAGATTCATGAAGGAACGTTGAGCTTAGTCATCCCACATAAAATGGACATCCTTTTTCAACAATCGCATGAAACATTTAGTAACTTCCACATAATTGCAAATGAAACAGGACAAAAAAATTTCCTTACCTTGTAAACTTTGAAGTTGAGTTATGTTTGTAGGTGGAGGCAATGATAAAATGGCCTCAGCATTTAAAGGATAAATCCTAACCCCGTCCTTGGAGACAAGAAAACTTAGGAATCATATAGTTTCAACACCAAGAATGCACTTGTGTGGATTTAAGCATATATTATAGTGGTGGCACCAAATAAAAATAGAGTCATCTTCTCAATATCATCTTCTCGACAAGTCAAATGTGTAGGTAGATCATCAATATAGGGGTTCGATATATGCTTAATATCATGGAAAGAGTACAACATAGCCTGCTGGAAAGTAGCTCCAACATTTTTAAGGCAAAAGGGTAATTTGTGATAAGAAAATGCTCCCTAAGGGTAGATGATTTTTTTATGTTGTCCAAATGAGAGTATCTCAATCTGATTATAGCCGAAAAATCATTTTGTGAATGAAAATATAACACTTCCAGCATAGTTGTCGATAATATGGTCAATAAATGGAGTAGGAAAATTGTCCTTGTGACAAACCTGATTAAGGTCCCTATATTCAACACAAACTCTAATCCTTCTTTGTTTTTCTTAATAGGAATAATATTAGAAACCCATTCTAGAAAAGGAATAGGATAATAAATCCAGGTTTTAATAACTTGTCAATTTATTCCTTAATGGACACAGTCTTTCAAGGGTGCACAGGGCAGAGCTTTTACTAAACAGGTTTTGCATCATGATCATTTTTTATCTCATTTACTACAATAGAAGGATCAATATCTAACATTTCCTCATAGATCCAAACAAATACATCATGGAATTATTTGAACAAGGTTGTATAGGTCTCAATATCATCATGAGAACAATTTTGGCCAAGTTGGATATGTTCCATGACACTCGGTTTCACTGATATGTCAATAGGAATAGTTTGTGTGATATTTCCTAAGTTCCCTTCATATAAAATTAATTTTGTAAGGATGAGAGACTGAGGGCTTTGAACAATATCATGTGAAACAAAGTATTTAATTTCATGTTCTACCATTTGGAAATTTGGGAAGAAAGATGAACAATTATGTGAATCTTCCCATGGTCACTCATCTAAGATCATAAGCTCCATCATGGACTCGTTTGATGGAGAAGTATGGAGGAGATAATCCAATGATGGCGAAGAGGATTCTAACCAAGATGGAATAAGGTATGGATATTATTCCACCAAATGGGGATCATCAATATAAGTATGAAGATATGGATTGGATGGCATGATATGCCGCCTCAGCTGGGATAAGGGTCATTGTGTCACTAATTGACTCAAAATTAAATGCACTAGTAACTACTAAAGGATCCGGGGACTCAAAAAATTATTGTTCTGTAGAAGAAATCATATTTATCGTGGCCACTTGTGATGGTATATTAGGAGTGGATAATGAAAAAAATCCCATGAGGGAAGAGTCTTTCAGCAGCCCAACTCCCACATTCTTATAATTCAAATTTGAATGTCCTAAAAGGGGGAAATTGTTAGAAGGATTGTTATTAATACCGATGGTGCAAAATTCAAGCTAGTCAACGATGACAATTTTACCTTGGTGAGGAAATTGTACCAAGCAAAAAAATAAGGATGCAACATTGGTCATTGCATAAAACCAATTGTGACCAAGCAACAAATTGTATTCCAAAGGTGCATCGACTAATTCCACATGAATGGAAACAGTATTTCCCCCCAATTCCATGGGTAATTAAAGATGAGAAGAGTCCATAAGGTTGAAATCCTCCACAACCATCAAAAGCCGTAAGAGTAGTGGGAGATCGATTAAATTCAGGAGAGCCAATGGCTCTCTAATAGGATAGATACATGACTGATGTGGAGGCTTCTTCATCTAGAATGGTACAATTGATACTTTTCCCACTAACAGTTTTATGAATTTGAAATGCAATTTGGTGGGAAATCCTCATTTTAAAATATTCCAGATTAAACAAAATTGCATTGGATGTTTTTGGATCTACAACTCTAAGAGCCAAGAACAGGGTTTTATGCTGAGTGGGATAGTTTTGTAGAACTTTGAGAGTTGACATATCACAAGGTGTTTAGGCCAAATCCTTAATATTATAATTTTGAGTGGAATGAGAATCTAGATTAAACGTTGACCTTCAAATTGTGCTTTTTGGTGAGCACAACACTAATTTAGAAACATGCTTCTCTATTTGAAGAGGGACATAGGATGGAGGAGGAGTGGACATGGAGTTTTTATTAATAGAACCACCATTGGTGGTTGTTTTCTCTAAAAAAGGGTCATAAGTATGGGACCTAGTTGATAAATTAACCATCTCACTACACATGAGGACATAATCAGTTGAGGAAGCATCCCCTTGATGAGGATGACTTATGTTTCCACCTTCTTGGGGGGTCAGGTTTTGTGCAACCATTTATTGTTGTTGTGGAGGAAAGTGGTCAATTGATACTGGAGGTTAGGAGGTACCTTTTAGGAATTTATTTACTTCCTCACAAGGAGGACATATTTAGTATAATGATCACCTCCACAAATAAAGAAAGGAAACTTCACCTCCAATTTATGTTTGGTTTCAACATTGGTTTCTTGCATTTTAGGATTCTCCTGCTGATTTGAATGTTAGGGTACACAGGGTACTCCCAAAGGACCGAATACCAAGAATAGCCGCTTCACACAAACAGATCACAGATCAATACACCAATGTTTGTCACGTGGTT
>LPNX010486883.1:450727-476431 GCA_001517045.1 Pseudotsuga menziesii
ATATTTTTAGGATTTCCCTTTTTTTATTCTTACCTCTTAATGGTTGAGATGAAGATTATTGAATTGTGTTCACCTCGAAGTTTTGGGTGGGAGAAGATGAAGATTTGGTTTTTTTTATAGTCTGTGTTGGAGTTGGACTAGGGGCCATTTGGACTTGTCTAGTCAATGGAGTAACAAACTGATATTTCATGGAATACACCACACCATCAACATGGTATTCTAGAAAATATATCAAAGGGTCACTAGTTTGACGAGGAAAATTAGGGATCAAGTCATATAAAGTGTTGTATTGAGAATAAACTAAATTCATATATTAATCATGTATGTCATCACTTTCTCTTTAGTAATAACACCTCCCATAGATCCTTGGAAATGGGTGGAAAAAGTGACTTAGTAAACCAATCAGCTAAAGTTGTTCCATAATAGTGGATTTTATTAATAAAGACCTTCATTTCCACTCATGAATATGATCGGCTATGTGAGTGGAAGTGGATTTTATGAGCAAAGCCTAAAAGTTTAGTATTAGCTTCATATCGGATTAGTAACTGTAAATGTTTCAAAAATGCCATGGAAAGGGAGTTAAAATCAGTAAAGAAGTGTTGTGGTAATTTAATATACCACTTCAATGTTGTACCAGTAAGAGTCCTTTGGAAGAGTCTCAAACGATGGTGTCATCCATTAAGGAGTTCAAATAACACCATAGATGGTAAGTCATGACATGGTTGTTTGGATATTCTCTAGGATTCCCATCAAACTTGGGAATATCATAAGGTATTTTGGTGGGGATTGGAGGCCACAATGTGGAGTGTTGTATTGGATCATTTATCAATCATGACAAATCATGTAGGTCTAATGTATCCAAGAAAGGTAATTAACAATTGAATTGTTGAAATTGATAATAGTCATGCAACATAGGAATGTCAGTAGGTCCGTAAATTGGTTTTGTTGGAACATTAAATCTCGTTGGTGGTCCTATGGATTAGTCTTGCAGGGGTTAAGAACTAAGCATTGTGGGGTTAACTAGTTTATTGGGTAAAACTATTTGCAGAGGTGTACCCATTAGATAGTGTTTTCCTAATGGAGCATTCATATCCCTTGGGTAAGGAAATCCTGGATAAAGGACTGAAGTATAGCCGCAAAGGGACTAGGTTAAAAGGATTTTCCTCCACTAAATGATGACTACCAATAGTGGTAGGATTCCCCCAAGTCGAATACAGTGCCTCGATCAAAATCCCCCCCCTAGTGAGAGGTGGATATGGATTCCCTATCAAACCATATCTAGGAATGGACAAACCAATTTATGTGACTATCATAATGTTACATGCTTGAGGAAGGGAAGGAGGGACCAAAATACTCATTATAGGACCCGAGGGAGTACCACTGTGGGCCACTTGATAAGAGGGGTATAGTATAGAAAAACCATGTAAATCACTTGGTGTAAGCATGGGCATAATTCTAGTAGTGGGAATGTCACCAAGGTTGAACACAAGAGCGTTAGTGCGCATATAGCACAATGTCATATCCACTTGACTTGACTGGGGGATGTTTTGGGCCATCAAAGTTCCCCAAAAAGCAAAAGTATAAATGGTAGGTATGTGTTATAGTGGTCCTAGAGGGATCAAACATAGTGGCGGTTAGTAAATATGCAACAAATATATATAAAGAGTGTAGGTGTTGTTAGGTCCATGTCTGAAGACCATCTACTATGTGCACTATGCAGTAAATGATACGTCGAAAAAGAAACAAAGTATGTAGAGAGGGTATCTCTATGAGTACATGATCAATTGTCATAGTCAAATGGGGATTAATAGGAGGGATAGGACCTTCCATGATAGTTTCGACTTCATCTTCAAGTTGATCAATGAAGGGATCTACACTTCCAACTTCAGAAGGAATTCATTCCTGAATATTTCCCTCTTTGGAAGGGTGATGTGAGTGTTGTGAAGGCAGATGCTCTTTCATTAGAGGAAATTTCAACTAAAAATGGGCCTTTCAACCCTAATTCAAATTCCATGTCATCATGTGTTAGCCAATGAAATTGCTTTAAATTTGAAATACCGTATAGGTCTTAAACAATTTTTTAATATAAATTTGGGTATAGGTATCATAAAAAAAACTACTTTTTTGTTCGTATTTTCGACATATCTCCTTGTGTTTTTACTCAAATTTTGATTGAGAGATCTTGTTGGATGTGGAATTAAATTCCACATCCAACGAGTACCCACTTAGCATACTTTTGTCATCATCATGTTTTTTCAGGTATTTCTTGTTTTTGGGGTAGCGGGGTCCGTCAAAAGTACCCACATCCAACGAGCTCTCCTGATCAAAATTTGAGTAAAAACACAGGGAGATATGTCGAAAATACGAACAAAAAGAGTAGTTTTTTTCTTTTCTTCCTCCAAAATTAATAAATATTATTTTATTATTTTCCTTAGGAGGCCCATTTTGACTTGAAATTTCCTTTAATGATCCTCAGGGTCCAACCCTTGCATTCTATGAGACCTATGAAGGCCTCAGTTGGCCATGACGAAAATAAAATAATAATAAAAACAATATGTAAGTCCACCTACAAATGCAGTACGAACACAATCCTATAAAAATATAAATATGATCATCCAAGCAAACAATAGGTAAATAAATATTCCAAATATGGATCAAGCCGCTAGCGAACATCCAAGCAATAGTTACCTTCTTGGATCAATTTCCTAAGGTGCAAGTAAGTACTCATGGGAAAATACCCTCCCAGATCGCTGAACAGAAGATTGAATGCCTATCGAAGGAATTGGAAGGAACCTTCTTTGGGAAGGAATCCCCCTTATAGTCACTTGTGTGGAACCTTAAATATAAGATACTATGGTAACCAATTAACAACAGATGGTCGGGAGGGTACAATCGAAAGTTAAGACAAACAAATAGGAATAGGGATGTTAGACGCAAATCCACGACCCAAAAACTAAGAAGAAATTGTGTCACCCCAAGGATCTACTAGTTCTTCAAATCCCCAAACTTGCATAACCTCACTAGCTAAATGGAAGAGGGGATTTTCAACTAATCACTTCGCTTGACCTCATGTTTGACTCTCCTTTGAGAGGAGCTTTCTAACCACGTCAATTTCTACTACTGGATTTCTTCACTTTTTAGTGTTATACGGTCTCGTTTAGTATCCTTAGACAATTTAATCACTTATCCTAGTCTAAAGGATCTAATCCATAAGCTAATCATGGTGTGCTATACAAAAAATATGTCTAGTTTATTTTATTAGCGCATTGGTTGATTTTAAAGGTTGTTCCTTACTAAAAAAGGTAAACGAAAGTGAAACTAATGATGTGAGGACTTGACTGTAAACCATGCAAAGATAATAATATGCAAAGTCTTCACTTCAATGAACTCTATCTATGGGAGAGAGAGAGAGAGAGAGAATTTTGTTGTTTCCAATGCAAACAAGCACCCAATGCAAATGCACTTTTTAATTTTTCCTTTTTATGAATGGAAGAACTATGCCAAACTAAATGATAATATATTCTTGATATTTGAAACTAATATGAAAATAAACCCTTCAAAAAAATACCAAGGATATGCATAACTTTTTGTTTTATTTTTCTTTCAAATAGTCCTAAATGACATGCAAAATTTGAAAATTAACACTTCTTTGTTTCAATTTAATAAAGAGACTTAATGGCACCCTACAAACTTATATTGAAAACAAAGAGGGCCAAGAAAACAAGCAAGACTCAAAGGAATTCAATGGAAAAAAGAACTTCAAGACTTGTAAATTGCAAATAATCTCCAAAGTTACTCAACACTTAAAAAATCCAATGAAAGAAGACTTAATGAGATTCTTTTGAGACCTTGATGATTCACTTAAATGTGGACCAAATACCACCAAAAGTTTTGTAAAAGGCCTGTAATTTCCTGAACTAGAAAGGGATCTAAGTTTTCCTGGAAGTAAAAGAAAGAACTATTCCAAAAGATAAGACTAAAACAAACCATTCACAATATTCCAATTCAATCCAAATTATATAAAAAGGAACCAAAAGGAATTTGAAAGCTTCAATATCAAATTATCAGAGGTCTAAGCATGTACAAATGACAAAGATCAAACCAAAAGCGTGATGGATCCCTGCAAATTATCAAGATTAACCCAAGGGGAACTACACACAAGAAAATATTGATGGAAAATAAAAGCTCAAAAAGGAATCAAAATGAATGACAATCACTGTACTCAAAGCATGCAAGATTATAATCAACAAAAACTCAGGAAAAGACTTATGTGACAAGACCCATGCCAAAACTAAGCCAAAGGAGGTTAAGACTCACCCAAAAAAAGGATCATCGCTCCCCTACCTTCATATATAGAGAGATGAAGTAAAAACAATCTCCCCCTAACCAACATATATGGATATATGATCTCTATAGCATCACTTTGTAGCCCCTCATTGGGGAGAGATGAATTTTGAGCAAGTAGTGAAAAGAGACAACTAAGCTCAGGTTCAAGGCAGGGTTGAGTCTTAGGCTCAATATTATTCTTAATGAAATTAAGAGTATAAAATGAATAGAAAACAAACAAATTCAGAGCAATCAAGTATCCGACAAAAGGAAAAAGGATAAAAAACACTAGGGAAGTCCCCACTGGAGTCTCCAATTTATGTGTTGGGAAATCTACCTTGCGGACATGATAAAATTCTCTTTAACCAAACATCCTATGGTTCAAGACAAAAAGGAAACAAATGGTACCTAACATCCTCCTAGACCTAGTTCATACACAAATAACTAACCTATGGAAGAAATAAAGAAAGTAGATGACTACCTCACTTCCGACAATTGTCCTCACTCTTCCTAGCTTTGATCCAACTCCAAGATTTGAAATCCAATCCTTTGAACCTACCTACAAATAGAGGAGAACACCTTCCAAAGAAATAAGTGTAATGAACAAATATTAATTATGAATTGATAAACATATTCATACATATAACATGAAAAAACATCAAATTTGGAGAAATAGGCTAAGTTGATTATTGATTGGAAAACATGGAAATACTTACATCCAACATCATGATATGGTTACATTTCCTCCAATTATTCCTCTCCAACCCATTTGGAATCATAGAACCATAAGTATCATACTTATAAGCTCACTACCACTATCTTTGACCAAGGAAATGCCTTAATATATAGGATATGAAAGCTCAACCATCATGGAGAGTACTTTGGATCAAGGGAGGATATCATGGATCTTGAGAGGATTATTGTGCTTGGAATGTTAAGGGAGGAAGGATTCAAATAATGGACCCAACTACCAAAGATCCCACTCTAATATTGATCCTAAATCCAAGGGAAGAAGGTGGAACATTAGAGGAAATTTCAACTCAAAATGGGCCTTTTAACTTTTATTCAAATTCCATGTCATCATGTGTTATTCAAACACTTTTTTAATATAAATTTGGGGATAGGTATCATAAAAAAAACTACTTTTTTTGTTTGTATTTTTGACATATCTCCCTGTGTTTTTACTCAAATTTCAATCGGGAGAGCTCGTTGGATGCGGAATTAAATTTCTCATCCAACGAGTACCCACTCGACATGCTTTTGACGGACACCGCTACCCCAAAAACAAGAAATACCTGAAAAAACGAAATGATGACATCATCATTCCATTTTTTTCAGGTATGTCTTGTTTTTGGGGTAGCGGGGTCTGTCAAAAGCATGATGAGTGGGTACTCGTTGGATGCGGAATTTAATTCTGCATCCAATGAGCTCTCCCAATCAAAATTTGAGTAAAAACACAGGGAGATATGTCAAAAATACAAACAAAAAAGTAGTTTTTTTTATTTTCTTCCTCCAAAATTAATAAATATTATTTTATTATTTTAACTATTATTTTATTAGTTCATTTTAGGAGGCCCATTTTGAGTTGAAATTTCCTCTAATGCCAAATCCATCACTCTCCTAAAGGAGGTCATGAAGGTATGAAATGGGAGATCATCCCTCCATCAGAACTGGAGTTATGAGTTCATATCTCCCTACAAAAGAAAAGGGGGGTGATGAAAGTGAGGCTAAAATCATGGGAAAAGGGTAGTGTTTCTGCCCTCAATTATTGGATTTGAATTCTAAGTATGGATAAGGAGTGGACAAAGGATTGAACTATCCCATTTGATATCCCTAGGGAGCATAACAATAACACTTTTCATAAGGACAAAGTGTGACACCAAGGAGTGATACCAAGTGTGGTAACTTGGAGTATACTAGTTTCTAGGTTTATTCAAAAGCCTCATCAAAATTCATTGGAAAGAAGCAAACATAATTCTCATATATTTATAGTGGATAGTGCATTATGGCATTTTTTATTCTATCGGGGCTACAATTTCACTTCCTAGTTATACAAATTCTAATTGAGCAGGGGATGGCTCATATAAAATGTCTCTTGTACGGTACATCTTCTAGCTTGGTTCAAGTTTGATCTCATGGTCTAGTATGACGTTGTGAACTCTTTCTCTTTCTTCTTATGAAGAAGACTACATGGAAACTAAAGAAGTGGTGTGTATCTAACATGTTCTTCCCACGTTCTTCCATAGCTTGGATTGGTTCAAAAGTCTCCTACCGAATTAAGATGTAACAATCATAGTGCAATTCAGCTTGTGTACAATTCAATGTACCACTCCAAGAATAAACACATTGAATTGGATACTCATTACATTCAATATCTTGTTGTAGATGATGTTATTTGTTTGGAGTATTGTCCCATAGAAAAAAAAAATATTTGATATCTTCATCAAAGACATCACATAATGAAGTTTGTGTATCTTCAAAGTTTGTGGGAATATCTTGTGAATTATACTGTAAAGAAATGAAGCATATATGGAGTGCATCTCAAGTGTAAGACTGGATATTTATGAAGCATAAGAAGACAATACCTTCCCATGGATACTTCCCCATTTGTGGCTTTACCATGTATATCTGGTGTATCATTCTTTTCTCTTGTCTCTTATTTCTTAGATGATTATTGTTGCTTGTATGGATATAAATATAGACTAGTAGATTCTTGATTTTAATGTTAGCAAATGTATTTATGTATGTTCAAGCATATTCTCAATATTCTAACAACCTCAATTGTAATGTCCCCGACCCTTGAGATAAGGCCAAAGGTGCTAAAATCAATACTAACTTAAGTTTAAGCACAACGAATATAGATAAATGACTATTAGGCTGACTAACCATTCACCCAAATAATTAAAAATTTTAACTCTAGAGATTGAATTATAACTAAAGTTGTGACACTTAATAATTTAATTATGACACTAAATTAAATAATTAATTGTGACGCTCAATTAATAATTTCCAAAGTGTGAACTAAGGGTCGTAAATGCAGCAAGAACATGAATAATACATGATAAACATAAACTTTGGTGTGAATAACTAATTTATGAACATTTGGTTTGCTTGATAGCATAGTGTATAAATAATCAAGTATTAATGTCATTGATTATTTTCAAATTAATCTATTTTTCGGTATTGTTATGTGTGTGCTGTTAGTGAGGATAAAAAGTAAGGAAAAACATATATCATGGAAAATCCATAGGTTTCAATCTACAACCACATCGAAACCATAGAAAAACAAAGAACATTGTCTTCAACTACAGCCCTCAAAATCAGCTCCCAATGGCTATCCCCTACAATCATCTCTCACTAATAAAATTCAAATCAGATGGATGCCACCCTCAAGCCATCACTTACTTTTACATCTAGAATACATCACTCATCCTCAGATCTACAACTAAGAAAAAATATGTAAATAAAACATTTACAATCAAATGATAGGTGCGCTCATCTTGGCACCATAAAATGTTGGACCAAAACAAACATATCTTGGTCACTTGGAATGGTGTTGTTCATTGGAAACACTACTTCGAATGCAATGGAATAGGTCTCACAACACATAAATGAGCACAAATGGGAGAACCAGATCATATGGTTGCGCCCCTCTCAATACAATAGATCCAAAATTACAATTTTTGGTTAAGAAGAAGAAGAATTGAAAGAAGGTAACAAAAATATAAACTCAATTTCATATTATATGAGATTCGTCCTTCCTCCATGCAGATCTTGACATTTAATACATGAACAGTGAAACAACCAATCAACCACCATTGCACACATATCAAATAAAATAATGTAATGAAAACATAACATAATATAAATACTTATCTCAAAATATGGGCAACTGGCTACAGTAGGACAAATTTCTTCACAGCCATAGACACCATCAAGTCTTCCTCACTTGAACAAGTCACCCCTGAGATGAGACCATGGATCGATAGGTAGAGGATCACTTAGTCTCACTACTCTCAAAACTACCTCTTCTGAGAACCACAATGCCTCCCACTACTACTTTCTTATTTGTCTCCATTGCCTATGGGATGTGACCTAGCTCACCATTCCCATTTCCTTGCTTCTTGTGTGAGAACCTGTACTAGTATAGTGGTATAATGGAAGAAAAGGGAAACACATATACTCACTCTAAGTCTCAACACACTCTCAATAATATCAACATTTCCAACACGGTTAGATAGCATAAATCACATGGTCCAAAGCTCAAGATTAACTTCAACAAGGAGAGGGCATATGAATTTATAGCACAAGGAGGCCAACTCTAACCCAAAGGGATCAAATCAAATTAGAGAGAGGTAAGGTTTAAGCTTCATCATGGGACTTAAATTAAATTAGTGGAGCGGTGGATTAGTGAAAAGATTCCCTTTCTCGAATTAGCACCATGAGGAGGAGTTACCAAAAACTAAGGATTGGAGCCATGAAGAGCAATGGAGGCACACTAATGCATAAAGGGGGTTACAAAACATCAAGGAAGACGAAATAGGTGAGAGAGGGAATCCAATGGGTTCATAAATATCATGGAAGCACAAAAATAGGATCATCAATGCATAGTGTAAGAGTTGAAGTTACAAAATAACTTACAACCCTTAAAACTAGGAAAAGGGCTCATAAATGACCAAAAATACATAAATGTGAGGGAATATCCTCCAAAGGAGGGTGCCCTAGGAAAGAAGGTCCCACTAAGGTGAGCACAAAAAGCAATAATAGCTCCATAGTCCATAAAGATCAAGAATATGGACCGTTGTACAAGGTTTGGGTGACCATCATTGTTAATGTCACCAAGGTGCAATTTATGAACTAGGATGGACAAATTCAAGCCAACAATAAGTTATAAGGTTCTAGGGATGTCCCCATCCCCACACACTTATGGAATCCATGGTCTCCCATACTCTTTTAGTTTCCTTTGCTGAGCCATTTTTTTATTTAATAGCATAAACCATTGATGATAACAACAATAACTATAATTAAGATTAATATTAATGCCAAAATACATAATTCTCATTATCAAACAAGGATCACAGGTGATTAATCACACTAACATGTAAAGTAACATAAGTCCACAGTTACATAAAATATCATAAGGCGATAATGCAATAGAGCATTTTTCATATGAATGATCATAAGTTCGAGGCTTAACAACTGGGATATTACATCAATGCCTTCCTTTGGGCATCGAGGCACTACCTACAAATTTCTTTCTCTATTAACCAACTATTCGACTAAATTCTACTTTTGGCAATATACCAACATAGATCCATCTTAAGTTTGGCTCTACCAAGCATTAAAAGGGATCAATACCCTTTAGGTGCAAACCTTTCTTCAAAGTTAGCACTCTAAAAGGGGTTTACACAAGAAGGGATTTGATCCCTTTCAATGCTTGGTAGAACCAAACTTAAGACAAATTTATGCTGCTTAGAATTTGTTTATATAAAAACATATAATATTAGATTGGAAATTGTCTTTTCTAACCATTTACTTTTAGAAAAGAAAAAATCCTTTTTCAAAACATTTTATTAGTGGGAACATTATTTATTTATTTATTAGGTATATTTAGAAATTAAATTAAATTCTCCTTTTCATAAATAAATATTTAAAAATCTAAACAAAAATATATAAGAATGAGATGAGAAGTTGGGTACCATATTTAGATCATAGGTTCTAGCTTGCTCTATTTGCAAATAATTATGTAAAAAAAAGATCGTAGTATGCACTGGTATTTAGTAAATAAGTTCTATCTTAATCATGGAATTAATATTTTAGTACATAAGTTCTACCTTAATCCATTTGCAAATAGGTACAGTTCAATAAAATGTTGAAGTTTCTTAGTATGTGATCTGGCTAAACATATACAATTCATCCCCGAATTATTATATTTCTAGTAAAGTATCTCAAACATCAATATTAAATCTATTAGGAAAATAACAAAACTAGATAGCTAAAATGTTTAAATATGAAATAACAATCACACCACAGTCTGCAATTTATAGATGAACAAATAATATGTTATTTATATTTGAAATGAGGCGATCTTTCATTTTTTATTGAAATGGAGTGTGGTGATCTCTCTTTTTTTATTGAGTGCAGTGCGACATTATATGAGCATTGCAACATTATATGTACATATTTTTTATACTTTTTTTAGACGACATGAGCCACGCCAACGTGACAGCTATGACACATCTCACTCACTTTGACAGTAGAAAGTGCCTATTTGGCACAATAATTTCAAATTTATATGCACAAAAAAATAGCAATGAAAATAACCATGTATGGTTAAAATTTGTTCATTACACAATTGATTCCATGAATTCACTCAACAATTTACAAAAAGAAATCATTTCACACAAATTTGATTTTGAACACTTATCTGTATTGAATGCATGTGAACCAAACTAGTAGTTGAGGTGCAATTCACTACTTAGTAACTGTAGGAGTTGTCTATGGATTCCACCGTCAAGCTAGATCATGTTTCCACCATGGTGAAGGAATCTCCTACAAGGTTCTAATATCACTTAAACTAACCAATCTCTCTCATGACATAACCATTATATTCACTATTGACCACTCTAGGGCCTCATCTAGTCATCAGTCCACCATTGTACTCTCTTCTCTTTCACAACAAAAGGAAGATCTTCCTTTTCTCTACTCCATCCCTTATAGACCTTCTTCCCTTACAATGTAGGGATACAAAGTCCAATACTTTTGGTTTCCTACTTCAAATGCCTTGGAGGAAAAACATGTGGCCAAAGCATGGCATAGGTAGTTTGTCCTTTCCTCTTCTCCTTTTGCAATATCATGGTCTAGCAGTTAATTGTAAAGATACATTTTTTTTTTTAAGATATTGTTATGTATTAATTTATTCATAATTTTACATATATAACAACCATACAATAATCCTAATTCATATAATCGTGATTCATATGCATTCTCTAATCTAACTTTGACCTTCAACTCTCCACTAGAAATATGTATAATGCTTTACACTTTTATCCATATAACATTCTAATTAAGCCCACGTGAATTGACTCTTGTTCTATAATTAGGGTAATTATTACTCAACCAACTTGTCCTCACTCCGATTATATATCCTCGTTATTTAAATAATATTAAATAACATATTATATACCAAAAATAAAAAAATTAAAATGTTATCATTTTACATATCAATTTTGTAAAAATATTGTAAATTACTATCTTATCTTTTGTAAAAATATTCCGAAATCCCACCTTGAAATAGTGCCCCCGCCGCCTAAGAAAAAAAAAAAACATAATGTATTCCCATTTGCAATATCATGGGCATATAGTTACTTATAAGGCTACATTTTTTTTTATAGATATTGTTAATGTATTTAATTTGATTAATTATTTTACGTATATAAACACATCATGAAAAATATAACCACCATATAATAATCCTCACTAAATGAACTTTGACTTTAAACTTTACACTAAAATTATCTACAATACTTTATATTATTTATCTGTACTTTATACTATATATATTCTTTTTTTCATACGGAAAGACAACCTTATATTAAAAAAAAGTTGTGTCAAATATACAGTAGTTACAAAAGCAAAAAGAGATTACCACATGTACCAACATAGTATCAAAATGATCATACAAACTATCAACAATATCCCAATATCCACATATTCCTTTACTCAAGTTGTCCTTAGACAAAAAAACCTAGAGCGAGTCACCCACAATTGTCATCACAAAGGCTAAACTGCCACAACAAACACAAAAGTTTATCTGCCACCGATCATACAGTGAAAACAAAAAGAGAACAAAGACAGGGACCCAAAGAAAAGGTAGAACAGAGTCCGAAAGAGCTAAAAAACTTTCAAAACTCCTTGTGACACAGAGTTACCAACAAATTCTTTCCAATAGATTGATCCCAGAGGCATCCCTACAACTTGCTTTGACAGTGAGTCCGCCTGAGTATAATACTCCTGGAAGACATGAGAAAGCTGAAGGGACGGACTCAAGTCCAAAAGCCCATGAACCCGGCGAGTCTAGTGGTGAACAGAAAGAGACTGAAAAGACTGACGATGGAGAGCCCATTCAATAACCACTTTGGAATCACCCAAAACACGCTGAAGAACAATCCCACGAAGAAAGGCAAACTGAAGGAGACCCCCATAGTGCCAAAAGCTCTGCCCAGTTATTTGTATCCTGACCAACACCCAAGAAGAGATGATAGCCCATATTACCCATCAGCTTGATATACATATCCGCACCACAAAGACCAACAGATGTCGCCCCATCGAAAAAACCCACCACCTCAAAATCCGAGAATGAAGGGAAATAGAGAGCCCGAGTGCGTCTATATGAAGGAGGACCCATAGCATAAGAACTCTACAAGAGAATCTTCGAAAAAATGTCATCCATGAAAGGAACAGACCCATGAAATAGAATCCCGTTCCGGGCTATCCAAATCTCCCACAAGAAGTTCATCCCCAACTCAATAGAAACCACACGATGAGCAGACACATGCACCAGAAAATCCAACAAAGTGGTGAAATCCCGGGACCACAAAAAATTCAAGCCATCACATATACCCCTCCAAAGATAAGAAACGAACAGACAATCACAGAACAAATGGTCTACAAATTCAAGAGCCATCGCACACAAGACACATCTGCCAAGCCCCTGAAAGCCACGATGTTGAAGGCTGTCCCAAGTAAGAATTTTTTGATTGATCAGAATCCAAGTAAAACACTTCACTTTCTGAGGAGGAGCCTTAGATTTCTAGATGACCTCAAACCACCACTCTGGTTGTTTATGCTACATATGAGCAAGGATGGATTCATATACCATATTGGCTTTAACAGACCCCGAATGATTGTCACCAGACCACACCAAAAGATCAAGATCATCAGTAAGCATAATGCCCGAACCCATTATACTATCAACATATTCATCCCATTTGGTCACACACTGATCAGGTAAGCCCAACGAGGACGCAAAATACTAGAGCCTAGAAGGAGTCTCATTCCCCACATAAGCTTGGAAAAGCACAGAGATATTTCTCTCATTCAGAGACTGAAGGAGGGTACTAGACAACTTCCACTTATCGATCCCAACAATCGGATCGACACCCACATTAATATTAATATCATGGCCAACCTACCACTTTAAACAACGAAGGATGCATGGGAGATCCGAGCATAAACTACTCCAAACCATCGAGGGGCTAAAGAATTTGAAGTTACCAGCACTGAGCCATGAAGAGAGTGGAATACGCTTCATGTATTTAGCACTGATTATGTGCCCCCATAAACAAGTTCTAGAAAGACCTCACCATAAAATTTTAGCACAAAGAGACAAATTAAAAATACCAAGCTGCTTGAAGCCCCATCCACCCCACGAAAAAGGCAGAGACAAAAAGCTCCAATTTTCCAGATGAAATCTAAAATTCTCACTCGTCCCCCTCCATAGAAAGTGGAAGAATAACTGCTTCAAAGCAGACAAAATACCACTCGGAACACGGAACAATGAGAACCAATAAATTGGAATAGTTTGCAGCACAGAGAGGACCAAAGTCTTTTGGCCACCCAACGAAAGCCACTTGGACAACCACCTGCTAATGCGTCTTTGGAACTTCCTACCCAGCCAAAGCCAATCCGACCTCAAATAACAATTTGGTTTTAAATAGAACCCCAGGTAGGAAACCCCAACATCCAAAGACTCACCTGTAATAAGAAAAAGCTTAGAAATGTGAACCAACAAATTCTCCTCCAAACCCCAAAAATGGAAACAGGACTTTGAAGGACTAAAGGTTATACCGGAAGCTTTACAAAACAAGTCAGATAGTCCTTTAATATTCAACCATTCAGCAAAATCACCTCTCCCAAAAATCATAGCATCGTCAACAAAAAAGGGTATGGGTAAGAAAGATAGAACCAGTAATCTTCACACCTTTGATTCCACCCTTCTCCTTTGCATCGTGAAGGAGCAGAATAAGACCCACAATGACTAGCAGGAACGGATACGACGAGAGTGGGAACCCTTGCTGAATACCCCTCGACCCTTTGAAAAAAGCATAAGGGGACCCATTGATAAGAACCGCGAAGGATGCAGAATTCACACAAGACACAATCCATTACATAACCTTCAGAGGCATACCAATCTGAACCAGAATCAAATGGAGAAAGGAATGGTCAACCTTGCCATAAGCCTTTTAGAGATCCAACTAAAGAATTAACGTTGGAAATTTCTTTTGTTTTATCGAGTGCATAGTCTCTTGAACAATCCCTGTTGCATCCATAATCTAACAACCCAAGAGGAATCCAAATTACTCCGATGAAATGAACTTCCCCAGGATGTCCTATAGTCGATCCAAAATAATCTTGGTTATAAGCTTGTAGAGAAGATTACACAAAGCAATAGGTCTATATTCACCAAAATTAGACGGACGATCAACTTTAGGGATCAGAGTAAGGTAGGTCGTATTAAGATTCTCTGGAATAATGCTCGACACCCTGGTCTCTTCAATAGCTTCCACAATTTCTGCACCCATGATATCAAAGAAATGAATATAGAACTCCACAGACAAGTCGCCGGGACCCGGGATTTTGTCAAAAAAGCTTTCAGGGATCTCTCAACCTCCAAAATATTGATAGGACCACCAATCGAAAGATCCGCCTCCTCGTTTACAAAGGAAGGCATGATTTTTAGTACAACAAGCTGATTAATAATGTTGTTAGGTTTTGGGTCCTTATATAAATTCAAGAAGAAGGACACAACACCCCATTTAATAGAATCATGATCAGACACCAGATTACCAGAAGCATCAAAAGAATCCCATATAGCATTATTTATACGTCGCCGATTAGCAACATGATGGAAAAACTTAGTGTTCTCATCGCCAACAACCAACCACACAACATGACTCTTTAGTCGGGTAGTTTCTTCCTTTTGTCTCAGAATCAAGGACTTTTGAGAATATAATGCTTTAATTCTTTCCTTATTTATTGGACAGAAGAGGTCATGAACTGACTCATTCTCAGCCAAGTGGATTTCTTTTTCAATGGAGGACATTAACTCATCATTCTTTAGCTTGGATTCCATTTCCCAAGATCTAATCACCGGACAAAGCTTCTCTAGTTTGAACAAAATGGCCTTTAAAGGCGATAAGTGTGTAGGCACCTCAGAATGAAGCAATGCCCATTGGAATTTTATCAGAGCATTACAATCCTCCACCTTAAGCCAGGTCAAATTGAACTTAAAAGGATAATGGGTCTTCACTTTATCAAATTCCAACTAAAGAATAATTGCTTTATGATCAGAAGTACCAGTAGCATAATTCTAGCTACGATACCAACTAAAATCTGCACACGAAGACTCAAACATAAAAAACCGATCAAGGCGTTTGGCAATACTAGCCCCACCGCAATGCCCATTAGACCAAGTTGGTGACAAGAACGTCGAGGCTATGTCCAACAAATCTACATTATCAAATAAATCATGAAAAAAGTCAAACAGAGGGTCGATCGCTCGCCCCGAACCCCAGACCTCCTTCATAGACCAAGTAAAATTTAGATCCCCGACCAAAATTAGATTAGGTAGAGCAAGAATACCCGATAACTGAACTCTTTCCCAAAAGGATCCACAGAGGGAGTAAGGACCATAAACATTTAATAAGTGGATGGCAGTCCCATAACCCTTCAGCCTACCCCTGAGAAGAAGACCTACACATGTATGATAGGCCCAAATATCAGCCATCAAAGGATTCCAGGCAACCAAAATTTCCCCAGAGTTCCCACAAGATTCTGATGCACTAACCAACCACCTCGGCCTCAATTGCAGAAAAAATGAGCAAGCATCAGAACCACCCAACATAGTTTCTTGTAAAAACACCACAGACGGACACACAAAATCGAGTAAACGTTTAAACGCAGCATGTTTCGGGCCCCCACCAAGCCCACGAATATTAAATGAGAGCAAGTTCATCATAAACCAACACTAGAGGCTGCACATGCTCTAAGTGCCTCATGAGAGGAAGAAGGAAATACATCCGAAGAAATGACATGAACAAGCACAAAAAACTCCACCGACTGGTCACAAATAGCGTCTTTGAGACCACACATACCCCCCTTGCCCCCCTTTTTAGATTTTCAGACAGTAACAAAGCCTTAGTTTGTCCGAGGCAGCGGGAGAATATCAGCACCCGAGGAATCCACCAGAGCATAGACCAGATTAGGAGTAAAAATGCATGAAGGAGAGGAGACCAAAGAACCCCCCCCCCCCCTTTGCAGGAGGATCATATTCAATGTCCAGCGGGATGGGCGAAGAATCAACCAAAGCATCATCTTGGACCAGTGAAGAGGAAAGTGAGATATTCAGACCAGCTAGAGAAGCTGACGGGATAGGAGGAAAGGAGGTGGGACACAGTAAATCGACCCCCAGACCCGAACAACTGGTCGGAGACCCATGTGAGGAAACCACTAGACCTCCCACCCTAGATTCAATACCCACAATCGGAGAATTAACAACCCACAACCCCCCTTCACCAGACAAGACACCAGGAGACAAGACATCCTCTTCCACAACCAAAATATACTCTAGTACTTCTACAGCACTAAGGAATTTCAAAAGCAAAGGGATATGAGAACTAAACTTACTCAGGAAATCCTTAGCCAAAGCCTTGTCCAATGGGTGCAGGAAGCAGATGTCTTTCTTAAGATCCACAGGACCAGCCCCAGAGCGTGTAAAAGGCCCACCACACTGATGACAAACCACCTTGGACTGTCTCGTTTCGTGACAAAAATGGCAGTGGAAGGCCACTTTCTAGTAGTCTAGTTGTTGAATGATAGACCCTTGATCCCAAATGATTTCTAGCTCCGCGGGGAGCCCCTCAGAGACATCAAGATCAATGAGCATGCGTGGTGTAGAGTGTTCACCACCAAGTAGGTGCTCATCCTCCATAAGGATGAAACTGGCAAGAGAATTAGCCATCTTCAGAAAACCCTGTAGAGACCAAGAATGAATCGAAAAATCTGGAAGCAGGAACCATAAATGACAACGAAGAGGACGCTCTGTCCGTGGGTCAAAACCCACATGCCACTGGCCGAAGACCAAATAACCCAACCCCATAATCTAGTACTTAGACTCTACAGCAACCCTATCCTCAACAGACAGGAATTGAAATAGAACCCACCCATTCACCATTGTCACCACCTTCGGAACGGATTTGAGCAAAGGTTTCCACACATCCCAGACCCCGAAATAGTAGAAATGTTGATGGAGGAGAAAAGAAATGTAATGTAAAATGTATAAGTAATAAATATGAAGAAGATGGTTTACAATAATAATTGCCCCAGGTATTTATACCTTAAGTGGGGAAGAGAGGTGACTTTTCAAGTCACCTCTTAGTTTAATTACAAACATTTACTAAAATTAACCTAACTTAATATTTAAATTTAACATTTGTAACATTGCTTGTGTATATGAGTTTGAGGACGACATGTTGAATAGAGGATCTAGCTGCTCCGGTGTTCTTGGAGAGTTTGGATGGGGTTCATTATATATTTGTAATCTATCCAAGATGGCGGTTAAAACTGCCTGATTTTTCTTTTGGTCTTCTTGTAGAGTGAGGAAGGTATTCTCCATTCATGACGTGATTTGTGTCCAAGTCGACGTCAAATGCGGGTGAAAGTCGAGTTACCCAAATATGACGGGGACGAACGACAAAGCATAGCATGGATTAACAAAACCGAGGAATACCTAGACATCCACAACATCCATTATGAAGGCAAGAAAATTAAATATGCCTCCGTGCATCTAGAAGGAAACGCTTACAATTGGTACTTATGGTGGAAGAACACTGTAAGAATATGTTCTCACAACTGGGCTAGTTTCAGGAATGACCTCATCAAAAGATCTTAGGACGTTGAAGAAAAATATTTTTTTTCCAAACTCACAAGGTTACAACAAAAAAACAGTGTCGATGAGTACACCTGTGAGTGGGAAGCGTTGTCAACTCGAGTCCCAGAGTTAACCGATGACCAACGATTACAAACTTACATACACGGTCTTAAACAACACATCTGTGATGAACTAGAGTTACATAACATCTCTACCTTGGAGGAAGCACAATGCAAAGCTAGGATTATCGAAAAAAAATTCAAGAAATCTGCTCATACACATTTCGACAAAGACGACTCCAAAAGGAAGCCTTTCCAAACAACATACACAGGAAATCCAAGATATACACCGCCACAACTCAGGGAAGGAACAAATCCCAGTTTAGAGGCCCATAGAATAAAGGAAGGGAAATGTAAGTTATGTGGAGACAAATGGGATCCTAAGCACCGGTGCTTACAAAAGAAATTGTATGCATGTGAAGCAGAAGAAGTAGAGTTGGAAGTCGAAGAACCAATTGGGAATGAGGCAGATAGTCAACCAGACTACCAAACAGAAATCGAGGATGACACCCCAAAAATATCATTAGCCGCTATTACCGAAATCTCCCAACCGCAAACATTGAAGATTAAAGGACATATAAAAAATAATAACGTCACAGTTCTCATCAACTCTTGCAGCACCCATAACTTCGTTAATGCCAGCCTTGCTAAAATATTTAACTTATTTGCTCGTCCAGTACCTAACATGAAGGTTATGGTAGCAGATGGAAAGAAGATTGACAATGTGGGAAAATGTCACAAAGTCAAGTTACAAATGCAAGAATCTAAATTAGAATCATATTTTTTTGCGGTACCACTGGGAGGAGTCGATGTAGTATTAGGAATATAATGGTTACAAACCTTGGGTACATGCTCTGCAAATCACCAAGATCATTTTAATGAATTCTAGTCATTCGGGAAGACACACAAATTATACGGGTTCCAACCACCTCTGACACAGTTAGTTACATCACATCAAATGGAAAAACTACTTTAGAAAGGCGCACCAATGATACATACTTCAATGCTAAGAAATGGAGCTTCTAACGTGTGAAGGAGACATGGACAAACAAACAGAGATAAAAGAGTTGATTAAAAAATATCACAAGGTGTTTCAATAACTACCCATGTGTAACACCCCAGTTTTGACCCCGTTGCATTAGAAGTATATGATGTATATATTGTAAGTGATCATGGTGTGGAGCTAAAGGCCAAGGCCCCACCATTGATCGGTTATGCTATGTTTTGGATTTAAACTTGTCACCGATGGTATATCGGGGCATGCGGCATATATTATGGTTATCATCATGTAAATATGCATCTATAATTAATTAAAATGAACACAACCAGCTTCGGTCGCGGCAACTAAATCGAAAGGGGCATGATTTTCACAAGGCTAAGGATGTGGGGGAATTGTCAAACCTTGGGTCAATGAGGGAAAATACCCATGTGTCTTCTTCCCTTGTTTTTATTGCAACCACTTTCATTAATAACTGCTGCTGTTAGTTGAGGCAGTTATGGCTGGGAGTGGAGTGTGGCAGGACTGTCAGTCCATGCCCACACCCACACTCCAGCGGCAGATTGAACCTCACGTTGGGGGGAAATAATGACCACGAGGCATTCTCTTCACTCACGCAGACACTCTTTCCCCACGCGCCTGTGCAGAACATTCACGCACTCCAACTCACAGCCCTCCATTGTTTGTTCATTCGTGCACAAGCGGAGCTGTTCATCTTCACGCATGAACCATTTTTCCTGTTCATCATTCTCTCACGCACAAGAATTTCAGGGTTTTCCCACGTCAATCTTTTCCCTGCGGAGTCGTGGATGATGTGGCTGTATCCTTTTCCCACGGACTGATTTGTGGGTCCTGCATTGTGGTTGTCATTCACGCACTTCCAATTTCGCGTCTTCGGTGTTGTTACTCATCTCACGCATAGATTGAGAGTCGGTATTTCTCTCTTCCTCTACATGGTATTTATGCGTTTTCTCAGTGATTCCGTTGCCCAGGACGGGCTGTGTTCCCCACGTTTGTTGTGAGCTATGCTCACTGATACATTTCAGGACTGTTATTTTCCCACGTTGTTGGCTGTGTTGTCGTGGTCTTCCTTACATTTTTGGGACTGTTGTAATTTCGCCTGAGAGTCATTTTGGCCACGATAGGGCCAAGAATGACTCAGGAAATGTATTCCCTGTCTTAAGCTGTAAACAACTGATCGATTTCCTGAGTGAAATGGTTGGTCTTCGGACTGTGTTGGGAGAAGGGATGGGGGCTTCGTTTGCTTGATAAACCTGGTGGCTGGAAACCACACAGACAGAGCTAGAGGGCTGGCCTTCTTCTCCATCACCCCTGAATAGCACTGGAAGGGAATGCAGGGCCTGAGGTACTGTGTAGCAGAGAAGGGACTGATTCCTTGTGTTGGGTTTGTGTGGATGTCTTAGAGGTCAGGCTAGTTCTGGTGTAGGTGTTCCTAGCTCTGTAATGAGCTCATCAGCTTAGCATTGAGCCTTTCCCAACTCCTTGATGGCCTGATAAACCCAACTTTGTTGGCTTGGCTGGGTGTTTGTATATCCTTGGCTATGTGTAATCCTGCTAGTTCCCTTAGTCCTTGGAGAATCATGCCCAGCTCGGGGGTGGCAACGTTGCTGAGAGATTAAGGAGCACGTTGACCTATGGTTGGGTGGAACGTTGCAGTGATGTAGCTGGTTGCGGAACGAGTTCATCATAAGATAAGTGATCTTGTCCATTTTTACTTCTGCAAGTATATTTTCTGTTAATGAAAATGACGAACATGTTAAATGAATGCTTGAAGGAATGCACGTTAATTCCGCTATGCAAGACATATAATTGTAGCTGTGAATGTTGAATAATTGCATCCGTGCATGATAAATATTTGTGTGTGCATATTCTAGTTCAAAGTCTCGTTTAAGCATTTTGTTTCAACAATTTTTATGCATGTACATGTTCATGGGCGGTTCTCCCGGGTGGTCAAAGCTTGGGACGCGTCTCCTTTGCTAGTCAAAGGCATGGGGACGTGACACCATGGAGCTTCCACCAAACAGAAAGATTGAACACATAATCGAAATAGAACCATGGACAAAACCCGCAAGTAACAAACCATACAGATACCCGCATCACCATAAAATAGAAATCGAGAGGTTAAATCAGGATCTTCTGAAGTGTGGCATCATTTCAAAAAGCAGAAGCCCCTATGCAGCTCCAGTAGTGCTAGTATGAAAGAAGGATGGGTCGTTCATGCCGTGCATAGATTACAGAGGACTGAACAAAATAACTATCAAAAATAAATTTCCAATCCCATTCATCGATGAGTTGTTGGATGAACTTCATGGGGCTAAGTACTTTTCAAAGTTGGATCTCCGATCTGGTTATTACCAAATCAAAGTTAGAGTGGAAGACATAGCTAAAACTGCTTTTTGCACTCATGAAGGCCATTATGAGTTCAAAGTAATGCCCTTCGAGTTGACTAACGCTCCAGCTATGTTTCAAGTTGCAATGAACAAATTGTTCCATCCATTCTTAAGGAAATTCGTACTAGTGTTTTTTGATGACATTCTCATATATAGCAGAACATGGAAGGAGCATTTGGAACACTTAAGTCAAGTACTTACCATTTTGGAAGAAAACAAATTCTATGTGAAGAGGTTTAAGTGCACCTTTGGAAAAGAAGAAGTGGACAACCAAGGTCACAAAATATCAAAGGAAGGTGTCCACGTTGATCCAAGTAAAATCAAGGCAATCATGGAATGGACCAAACTTGATAACATATCGAAACTAAGGGGATTTCTAGGCCTAACAGGATACTATCGAATATTTGTAAAGAATTACACCCATAAAATCGCCCCTCTTACGAATTTATTGAAGAAAAATTCCTTCCAATGGAATAGTGAAGCAAAAAAATGTTTTGAAACATTAAAATGCATGATGTCTTCAACTCCAGTATTAGCCATGCCAGAATTCACAAAACACTTTGTAGTAGAGTGCGACGCATCAGGGTTCGGATTAGGAGCAGTTTTGATGCAAGAAGGACACCCAATAGCATTCGAAAGTAGAAAGCTCAATAAGAGAGAAAGTTTGAAGTCCACTTATGATAAAGAGATGCTGGCCATTATACAAGTTTAACAAAATGGCGACAATACCTTCTAGGGAGAAAAATACTAATAAGAACATACCATAACAGTATTCAATACCTCCTCCAACAAAAAACATTGTCAACAAAACAACAGAAGTGGATAGAAAAAATCGCAACCTTTGATATGGAGATATTACATAAAAGAGGGAAAGACAATTTAGTTGTTAATGCTCTATCTAGAAAGGATGAAGTCAAGACATATGCAATTTCAATCGTTATTCCAGAATGGTTGGACGAAATACAAAGAGAATACGCTAAAGATCCAAACACGCACGCCTTAATTGAAGACCCAAATAGAGGTTCAAAATTCGAGTGGCGAAATGACACCTTGTGGTACAAAGGAAGGATCTATTTAAACCCAACATCAAGGTTTAAAACTAAGGTAATGATAGAATCTCATGGTTCACTTGCTGCCGGACATGTAGGTCTTTTCAAAACATATTACAATTCCATGCAGTCGTTTTATTGGAAAGGAATGCATAAGGACATTCAAAAATATGTAGCCGAATGCGACACATGTCAAAGGGATAAAAGTGAAAATATCATGACTCCAGGGCTACTCCACCCATTGCATATTCCAAAGAAAAAGTGGGAGGAAATTTCTATGGATTTTATTGAAGGGTTACCCTTATCAGAGAGTAAGGATAAAATTCTTGTGGTAGTAGATCGACTAACGAAATATGCACATTTCATGGGCATAAAGAAAACTAACTCCGCTAAACAAATCGCTGAAGTGTTTTGTAAAAATATTTACAAATTACATGGTTTCCCAAAAATTATAGTTAGCGACAGAGATGCCAAATTCACAAGCAATTTTTGGAAGAAATTCTGCAAGCAAATAGGGATCACTCTTAATATGAGCTCAGCATATCACCCACAAACCGATGGGAAAACCGAAGTGGCCAACAAGTGTCTTGAAACCTACCTCTATAGTTTCATCACAGACAAACAAAACAAATGGTTACAATGGCTACATCTCGCGGAATGGTGGTATAACACTACGTATCACACCTTAGCAAAGATGACTCCGTTTCAAGCATTATATAGTTATGAACCACCCCGATGGAAATAAATCATTCAAGGAAGCACAACAGTACCCGCCGTAAAAGATCAACTAGAAGACAACCAATGAATTATGCAAACACTCAAGGATAATTTAACTATGGCACAAAATCGTATGAAACAACAAGCAAACCAACATAGAACCGAGAGAGAGTTTGAATTAGCATATTGGGTATTCATAAGACTTCAACCATACAAACAATTATCACTAAAACAACAAGGAAAGAACAAATTAGCACCTAAATTCTATGGTCCATATCAAATTATACTGAAGATTAGCAACATAGCATACGAGCTAAATTTACCAAAGACAAGTCGAATTCACAACGTCTTTCATGTATCAAATCTTAAAAAGTTGTTGGGTCAACAACAATCAATTCAAATAACACTCCCCACTCTAGATGAAGAAGAAAAACTAATCTTAGAACCATAAGCTATCATCAACATCAGAGAACGGAGATTACGCACTAGAATGATCAAGGAATACCTCATTAAGTGGAAGACTTGCCCAGAAGAAGATGCATCATGGGAAATAAAGAAATTCGTTCAGCAACACCCGTCTTTACCCTGCTTTGAGGACAAAGCAATTTAAAAGGAGAAGCCAATGTTACAAATGTTAAATTTAAATATTAAGCTAGGTTAATTTTAGTAAATGTTTGTAATTAAACTAAGAGGTGACTTGAAAAGTCACCTCTCTTCCCCACTTAAGGTATAAATGCCTGGGGCAATTATTATTGTAAACCATCTTCCTCATATTTATTACTTATACATTTTACATTACGTTTCTTTTCTCCTCCATCAACATTTCTGTTATTTCAAACCCAAGCTAAGATAGCCGAACGATGCGGCCGCACATACTCAAAACGCCCAATAAGGGCCCTCTGGGACAGAGTCGTTACCTTGTCTAGGGTAATGTCGCCACCCAAAACGCAGACAGAACGACCAGGTTTAACCTTCTCGAAGGCAAGGTGAGCCACCCTTCTAGGTGCCACTATTGCACCATGAGATGCGTGAATGACACCCACATGCTGAGACGAAGGTTTACGTGCCGCCAAATGCGAACTGGCCGTAGCCGAACCTTCACCACCTTCCGAAAGACAACTGACAGAATCAGGGGACCACTTCGAACAATGGATACTAACCAAAGGGTTAGTCCGAAAACCCAAAGGTTGGGACGGAGGAGGCCCCATCTAAAAAACCACCACTAAAAGGCCAAGAGAAACCCAAATCGCACCCACGATCGACGGAGAAAACCCGGACAAAGACAATGGAGACGACAAAAAACACAAAGTAAGTTCCCACTTTTTTAACTACAGGTTGGTACTAGGTCTGTAAACCAACAGACTTAACTCCTGTAAGACCAAACCATCGAAATAACCACGACCAGATAATAAAAAACAAAACCCATGAAGTAAAAAAAAGGATCTCAAAGAAAGCCAGATAAAAACACATAAGGGCCAAAACCCGAGAAATCAAGACATTGACATCACAAATAAAGCTCGCACCACCCCGCCAAAGACAAGCAGCAAGTCCCGTGTAACACAGGTGGGAAAAGAAATGCACGAGCCAAGCAAGCAGAATGGCTCAACCCCGAAAAAATTCTTCGCCACCCACAAAATAAAACAGTATAAAAACACTACCAAAACCATAAAAAACGGAACTCCAATAAAAATGAAAGCTAAGACCCAAAAATACTAAGCATAGAAAAGTGCCACAACCACACCAGACACTGCACCACTGCACTAAGGTTTCAAATGTGATTTACTTTATAATTAAGCTCACACGATTTGACTCCTTTTATATGACAAGGTCGTTATAAATTTATATTTTCATTATTTAAATAATATTGAGATAGCCTATTATATTCGAAAACCAAAAACCAAAATGTTATAATTTTGGATATCAATTATGTAAAAATATTCCTAAATCCTACCTTAGTCCAACCTTACTCTTTTGTAAAATACATTCCACAGTCCCACCTAAATCTTAGCTGAGTAAATTAACCCATGTCGGGCATTTACCCGTCAAATTCTTTCTCACATTTGATTGCTAGATAATGTTCGACAAGTAAAAAGTACAATCACCGACAAACAGACAAACACGCCGCTCAAAGCGCGCCATATTCGTCTACTGTGCGTAGCGTGGCTGAGTAGTACACTTGTTTCAACGAATTGCGGAAAATGGTGTCATGAGAGAG
>LPNX010486883.1:476591-490145 GCA_001517045.1 Pseudotsuga menziesii
GAAAGAAAGGAGTCGATTAAACGATTGTGAATCGACTGATTCTCCTACCATTTGAGGCCAACATATGCCGGTATTGATTTGCTACACCAATACCCACCTTGTAGCTGCATCTTCGTAATAATCTTTTTAATTTACGCGTAACAAAATTATCTGCATCTTTTTAATAACCTTGTATCTGCATCTTTTTAATTTATTGCTCATCTTCTAACAGAAGATTTTGGCTCTCCTGTAACAGAAGATTTCATGTTCTGGATTTGTTTTGCAGATTAACGACGTTTCTCATTCTAACCCGTAGACTTCCTCCAAATCTACAGGTGCTGTTGCGATTTGTGGAAACATGGTCGACATCTCCTTGCGGTGGTTGCAATATATAGTGAAATAAATGTAGATAAATGCATCCTGTGCGCTCTCAATCGCAATTGGCTTCCACACATATATCAACAAGTTGGAAGGGTATCCTATGGGTAAAGGATGGATTTTATTGGTGATCTGTACATCTGTGTATTAAATTTCAAAACAGAAAGATATTAAAATCTGCTCAGTAGTTAATTGACATCTCTTTCTAATCTTGGCATATTTTGTATTTGTCATCACTTCTCAGTTGTTAATCCACATATTTTTAATGTTGGTATACGTTTTCAATCTTGATATATGCGTCTGGGTTGTAAGCTTCGCACAGTTCACCTATTTAATCAATTTTAACTAGTACTTCTATATATATATAATTGTATTATGTATATATACATATTGGGCATACTTTATTAGCACAGTTATAGTAAGTAAAGTGACCGGTGAATGCAGATAGGTATCATTAACTATTTAGTTCTGTTACAACAAGTAAAGTGATAGGTGAACGTAAATAGACATAACTAACGACTTAGTTTTGTGAAGATAGCTTACCTTTAAACAAAGGCTAAAATATATATATTTTATATCCATTATTCCTATCAAATTGTTAGAGTTAATATAAGCACAAAACAAATACTATTTAATAAACAAAAACAAACAAACAAAAACACTGATATGATAAAACAAAAACAAATTGTTAACCGTATCTTTAACCATCCTTTAGCTTATTTAAATCTTAATCAAGATGAATTTAACCATAACAAGATACCACAACCATGAAATGAATCCCTATTATACACTTATTACACTTAGGTTAATTTTGTTGATCCTTGCAAGCAAGTCCAAAATCTGAGATAATATCTAAATGCCTATGACATAATTATGCATACCTTCATATAAATATTTAAACACTTAGTTTTGTGAAGATAGCTACCCTTAAATAAAGGCTAAAATATATAATTTTATATCCATTATTCATACCAGATTATTAAAGTTAATATAAGCACAAAAAAACACTATTTAATAAACAAAAACAAAATGTTATTTAGCTTATTTAAATCTTACTCAAGATGAATTTAACCATAACAAGATAGACAACCATGAAATAAATCTCTATTATACACTTGTTACACTTGGGTTAATTTTGTTGATCCACTCAAGCAAATCCAAAATCTAAGATAATATATATGTCTATAAACATAATTAAACATACCTTAATATAAATATTTTTATTTAATTATAAAAATATCAAAGATACAGCTTCCCAATGTTTATATATATATACCCTTGTGTTTACCCATATTCTTATACAATATTGGGATCTATTCCCGTGCTCCATATTATTTACCTCATTAATTGGTTTCTGCTCGGCAATCACCTAAGATTACAGGAATAAATTGTTTTTGAGAAGTTAAAATGGGGTAAGTTATTTAAGTATTAAAATAATTATTATTAGCATATATAAATTTTTAAATTTTGGAAAATTTTGGTGTTAGATAGATGTAAGTTTAAATGAATTTAGGTGGGTTTTAATTCTCTTATTTCAAAAGAGAATATGGATTTTTTTAGTTATTTTTAATTATTTAATTTTTTATTTTATAGATAGACATGGATTTTTTTAATTAGTTTTTATTGAATGGAAGAGGCACTTTCTACAGTCGAGTAGAGAGATGTGTATGTCCTTCAGTGCTCATCCTAGAGTTGACACATGTCTTTTATAAAAATTATAAAATGTTATAAAAAATAACATATCCCCCAATTTAGATTTAAAATAATTTATAAAACACCATATATAAGATTACAAATTAAAACCATAAACACTCAGTTCACATTTCCTCAACATTTTCACTCTAACAAAATGGTTTACACTTACAAAAATTGATCCCTTTCAAAAAGTTGATTGTAATAGTAAATTTTCTCTAGCTATTTTTGTCTCTGCGCACCAGTGATATATTGTGCGTAGAGATATATGAATAGATCATTTTTATTAATCAATCCGTACTTTTCTTAAAAAAATTCAAATTAATTTTTTTTTTAAATTGTTAATTTATAAAACATTTTATTGGCCAATCAAATGTTGATGTTTGAATTGTGAATTGTGCCTTAGTGTTGGTGGCAGGGTTACATTTTTTTTTCAAATAGGAAAAAAACCATTTTCCTGATATTCCATTAGAATCAAGGAAAATATTCCAATACAAGAGTGCAACAATGCAGTATCCCCATACTGTGCAGCAATATACTAAGTATACAGAAAATATCCTAACTTCTTTCTACATGTTCATAGTCCATACATGACCGATGATGTAGTATAAGTACATATGTACAATGATATGTGATTACAAAATGTTCAAAATGAATAAATGCCGGTAAATAACAAAAAACTGCAAAAAACTACTAATATATTGTGAAGTGCTCCCAAGTGCTGGAGACTATATCACCTATCTCTTTTAGCAGTAGTACACCCTCGCTTAGATGAAGTGCCTCTTTTGATAATGTGTCAGCGAGGGTGTTGTATTCTCTATAATGATGATGAAAAGATAGGTGCTCAAAATCTCCCTTTATAGATGTGATCTTATGAAACCAGTGCAGTAGTGCTACTTGTCGTAGGGAGTTCTTACCATTTACCCAGTCTATTATAAGCTTCGAATCACCTAAAATCTCTAGCTCTGATATGTGCAATGTCCTTGAGATCCAAAGGAGAGACCATAGAGAAAGAAGCTCAGCTCGGTTGTTAGTTCCTTTGCCTAGCCCTACTTTGAAATGATAAATCTTTCCATCAACCAATGAAATGGTGCCTCCTCCACCACTTAATTCCCCCTGCGCCGCACTATCAAAAGTACCCACAACAGTGTGGCGAGATAGTAAAGTCGGTGCATGATATCTAACCTTCTTGTGCTTGGCTTGCTGAATTGGATACAAACTAAATAAGTGTACTATCCACTTGAAAATCTCGGAAGCCGAAGGCTTGCTGTCCTCAAAGATAATGCTATTCCGATGCCTCCATAATGCCCAGTATACAATGATTGAAATAATAGGATTGAGGGAGTGTTTGAAAACCCACTACTCAAAGCTACTATGCAAGTCAAGATGGCCCCATACATGTCTTAAATCAAGTTCCGGGCCAAGCATAGACCATATCAGTTTTGTGAATTCACAGAAAATAAACAGATGGTCAATGGATTCGTCATGTGTCCAGCAAAGAACACAAATCCCTGGTCCGATGTAACCCCTTTTCTTCAGATTATCCCATGTGAGAATAGCCCTATTGAGCACGAGCCACCAGAATGTTTTGATCTTCAAAGGACATTCCCATTTACAGAGTCTTTTATGCCACCAAAGAGAAGGCCGGGGCTCCATCACAGAAATAAAGTAAGAGTATAATCCTTTTGCAGTGATGTCCCCATTCTTAGAAAGAGACCAAATCAACTGATCCTTCCTGTTACATAATCTGATACCGGCTCGAGCTAGTCCCGTAAGGTAGAGATCCCAATATCTTGCATCTTCACCAACAAGTCCCAGATCACATCTTCTTTTCCAATAACTGAGTGCTCCAATTTCCTTGTTAACAATCTGATATAAACGGCCACATCCCATGAGCTATATACGACGAACCAATGGTAATGGGAGCAAATAAGATCCTTCCTGAACGCCTACATATGGGTCTAAACCCATATGCATCAACTTCCCATCTCCGACCAACCAGCAAAGACTACCACGGATCCAATGAAAAAACCTGCATAAACTGCGCCAGAAGATCGATCCCCCTTGGAATTTAAAATACTCGAATCTAATCCATAGATCAAGTGGAATACCTTTCATGTATTTCACAAACAGAATTTTATGCCAAAGGCTAGTCCCATTCAGTACCTTCCAACCGTTTTTCAAACTCAGTGCTAAGTTAAACCAGAAGGGTTGCTTAATACCCCAGCCCCCACTGCTCTTGGGTAACATCAGACTCTACCACTTAACTAAGTGAAAATTCCTTTGTTTCTCCGATGTACCCCATAAGAAATCCATGATGAGGCGTCTAATTTTGTCAAGCACAGCCATAGGAACAAGTGACAAAGAAAACTAGTACACCGGAATAGCAGAAAGAACAGCTCTGAGAAAAGTAAGACGACCACCCAATGATAGGAAGCGATTGCACCAAGAGTGAATTCTCTTATCGATCTTCCTTAAAAGCCAAAGCCAATCAGAGGAATGGTAACAGTTAGCTTTGATCAAGTAACCCAGATACTTAAGACCAAGATCAAAATCCCCCACCGTAGCAGGAAATAAACCCAATATGAGAGACAAAGTGTCCTGTTCAATCCCATGAGGAAGAAGCAGGGATTTTTCGTAATTAATACACATGCCCGATGTAATACAGAACCTCTCAAGAATCCCACATAAGTGTCTCCATTCTTCAATAGATGCCGATCCAAATAACACAATGTCATCTACAAAGAGAAGATGAGAAATAGCCAAAGCTCGAGAAATCTGAATGCCAAATACTTTACCAGAAACCTTACCAGCTATGATCATACGGCTGAGTCCTTCGATAATGAGAAGAAACATAAGAGGAGAAAGTGGACAACCCTGGCGGAGACCTCTCCCAGCTTGATAAAACTGTGATGGAGAGCCATTGACCAGGACCGCGTAATTGATCGAGGTGACGCAGGCCATGATCCACTTGATGACTTTAAATGGCAATCCAATTTGACCCAGAATCAGGTGCAACATGTCCCAGTTGACACGGTCGTAGGCTTTTGATAAATCCAGCTTCAAAATAACAGATTGTATCTTTTTAGTTTTAATCGAGTGGACCCCTTCTTGTGCTATGCCTATAGCTTCAATAATCTGTCTTTCCGGTAGGAAACCGAACTGTTCAGGAGAGATATGCTTAGCCAGATACGGTTTTATCCTGTTAGCAATAACTTTGGAGATAATCTTATATAACATATTGCAGAGAGATATGGGCTGAAAAACTGCGAACGAGTTCGGTTTCGAGCACTTAGGAATTAGAGCAATGAATGTCGCATTCAATGAGCCAGGGACCACCCCCCTGGTGGCGGGGTTAC
The DNA here is from genome assembly GCA_001517045.1 of Pseudotsuga menziesii. Classification (NCBI taxonomy): domain Eukaryota; kingdom Viridiplantae; phylum Streptophyta; class Pinopsida; order Pinales; family Pinaceae; genus Pseudotsuga; species Pseudotsuga menziesii. Next base: position 482,000 of record LPNX010486883.1, read on the forward strand.
ATATATAGCGTTGGGTACTAGATTTTGGACCAGGATAATATTTTCATAAATTCTTCCATTAAAAGCATAATAAATGAAGGCGTCATTGATACTAGTAATTATCATGTCGAAATCTCACACACGCATTGAATTTCACTACTTGTACAGCTAGCCTCCTGCCTCCTTTCCGTGCAATCCCTTATACACATTTGTTCATGTCCCAAAATCCACATTTTAACCATTTCATTACTGTGTGAAATGTGCCACATTCCCTAACACGGGTAATTAATGCAACACATCGTAGCCTCACAATCAACAAGACTTTTCTTGCTTCCTCCATGAATTATAGTCATCGTATCGTGATACCCATCATTGAATTATTGTTGTGTTAGCTGTGTGTTTGAGTGAATGATGGCTTAATTCAGTTTCACATAGAGGAATGGAAGACTAATATTTGATCAGAGTAGACATGGGTCTTGTAAGCTGGTGAAGGTTTGAGTGAGAAATTTGTGCAAGAGTGGGAACATACCTTGATTTTGTAGTGTTGAGTGAGGAGGAGAAGATGAAGTTGAGCAATGGTGACCTGGTGGAGGTGTCCAGCGATGAAGAGGGGTTTAGAGGGGTCTGTTTTTGTGCACGACTTGTAAAAAAATAGGGGGTAGGGTACTTAGTGGAGTACATAGACCCTATGAACGATGAGGATGACACAAAAAAACTATGGGAAAGAGTAGATGAGATTCACATAAGGCTAAGCCCTCTGGAGTAGAGTAAAGATCAGTTTATTATGTATGAGGAAGTTGATGCATATGAGAATGATGGGTGTGGTCACGAAGGTCCTTAACAATCACATGTATATAATATACTTCTTACAAACAAAAGAAGAGATGATATTTAATCATGCCAAACTATGCCCCCACCTCGAATTCATAGGTAAAAAATGGGTTGAAGCTTCCAAGGTATTCACATTACTTCTCTTCTTTCACTTCACGAGAATTGGTAGTGTTTTTTTAATGAATGACAAGATTTTTGCCCTTGGCTTAGTCATCAAATGGATATTTAAGTGCTTTTACGTTTGTTTTTTTCCCATTGTTTTCTGATTTTTCTGTAATGTTTATCTCTTATTTCTTCCGTTGTCTAGGATACCCTATTCATGTCTGAAGATTTTTTTTTATTGAACACATTAGGTCCAAGTATCTTGTTGTAGGTTGGCATACTTTTAGGTTTGTCCGTGGAATTCTAAGTGGATTTTACTGTGTTGGGACCTCTGTCAATGAGGACGCTAAGGTTCAAATGTTTTCCTTTATAACGGCTATTATTGGTAATCTAGCCAGTGTTATAGATAGGATATTGTTTATGAGTTGTGAATATTAGACAGGGCAGCAATCAAGGGGTTGGTTAAGGCTGAGTTTAATGATTGTCACAATGTTTTATCTGTCATCTTAAATTCCCTAGAGACCTTAAAGTTCTTGAGAACACTAAATGAGGAATTTTTACTTTTATTAGAAGTGCAAGTGTTCTAGAATGACTAAGCATGCTCCAGTTTTATTGATATTATACTACATTCCTTGGTTATTCTCGCTAATAACCAACATTAATGGGCGTTGATTATATTCTGCTCTGAATTCCTCTTCTTTCTCCTTGGTTGATTCGCTTTTAAATTTATAGAGTTAGGGATCAATGGATGCCTCGTACATTTTAGATGCTCATGTTCTACTATGACTTGGGTGATATGCATAAGCATCAAGGCTGACAAGTAACATCCCACTCTTCCAATCGTGTGGAGTTTTCTTGAAACTAGTCACTTTGTGGTGCTAGGAAAGTGTATGAATACAATCTCTTGCAAAAAAATGTAAAACCATTGGTCAAATTCTAGAAATAAGGCACACCTTAGTTAAAAAGGCTTCAACTCAATGGAACCCAAGATAAATCACTTTCTGCAATGTGTAGAATTCACGACTGAACAAACGTTTCCTATGACATCTCAGAAGAAAGCAAAATTGACGAATACCCAAGTTGGGCAGTTAGGACTTTTGATGTAAGGTATAGCTTATTGTTAATTGTTAAAATACCAAAAAACATTTACATCATTGAAACACAACTCCAAGTTCCAATTTTATTTTGGGAAGATATCAAATGTTATTTGATGTGTTATGAACAATTCACTTTCTTATAACAATAAACAAATTTTCATGCTGTAGACCATATGCCACAAGCTTCATTTTTGAGCAAAAATATGCAACCATTTTGCAGTACCATGTTGATGCTATGAAGTAGTGATACAACATTCACTAAGCATTTAGTTCTAGCTTAGACGACTTGGTCTTGGAACAGTAATTGCTGATGAGATACATGAGTAATGTCCCAATATTGCCAAAATAATGCTGAAATTTTCTTTTATCAAAATTTCATAATCAAAAAAGGATTTTGAAGAAATTGAATCTATTTATATATTAAAAATACAAATTCAAAAAAAGAAATTTGCAATTTAACTAAAAATTTATTTAAACTACTTTTTATCCCAAATATGAAAATATATTTTTGCTGCTCTCAACCCAGTATGGAGGAGATCCTATCATGTTAGTCATGTTATGTTAGCCGACATAAAAAACATTATGTTAACCGATATATATATATATATATATATATATATATATATATATATATATATATATAGTGGATTCATTGCACTGAGAGAAGAGAGGTGCTCTCATCCCAGTATGGGGGAGATCCTATCACGTTAGTCTAGCCGACATAAAAAAAAGCATTGTGTTAACCGACATAAATAAAAAAAATAAAAAAAATTATATTGTGGATTCATATATTTATATAGTGTCCACTCAATCCAAAATCAATTCACCAAATAAACTCCAATCTACTAAAAGGAAAGGAATAACCTGGGTGCAACAAAAAAAAATCAACTAGCATAGATCCATAAATTAGATCCCTTTAGGTGCTTGATAAATCCAGGTTTAAAATGGATCTATGCTAATTTACTAGATTTGTTCTTTAGAAAATGATCATTTGTATTTTTTTAATGTTCTTTTTCAGGTTCATTTGTTTTTTATTATCTCTAATATATATATTAATAATGATTACTGGAAATAATAAACTCTTTTTTAAAAGATATTCAACCTTCTTAGAATATTCTAGCCTTTTTATTTTATTTCATTTTTAATTACTTTTAAAATAATTTAAATTAACTAACTTTCTTTATAATTAGCCATAATAATAATAAAACATTTTTTTGTAATAAAATTTAGATACATTTTGGTGTGACTTTAGAGTAGAATTTTGATATATTTAATTATGACTTATTGATTAGAATAAATGAGTGTCATCCAAATGACATTCATGAGATCCATTTGTGTTTAACCTAACACTACACCAACACCTTGCTAAAACAAAAAAGAATATAGAGAAAAACATGTCGCCTAATTTATCAAATAATAAAAACCAATAATAAAACTAAATGAAAAGTAATCAAAAGATCCATGTTAAACTCAAATTTACCAAACACTAAAGGGATCAAAATGTTTGAGGTGTAATTTTTATGAAGATTTAAAAATTTAATATAAAAATAACTTACACCTAAAGAAATTGGATCCCTCTAGGTGCTTTATAGATCTAGGTTTAAGCTAGGTGCTCTCAACCTAGTATGGGAGAGATCCGGTCACCTTAGTCACCTTATGCTAGCCCACATAAAAAAAACATTATGTTAACGGACATAAATAAAAAAAATAAAAAAAATTATATTGCAGATTCATATATTTATATAGTGTTCACTCAATCCAAAATCAATTCACCAAATAAACTCCAATCTACGACAAGGAAAGGAATAACCTGGGTGAAATAAAAAAAATAAACTAGCATAAATCCATAAATTAGATCCCTCTGGGTGCTTGAAATCCAGGTTAAAAATGGATCTATGCTAATTTACTAGATATATTCTTTAGAAAATGATCATTTGTCTTTTTATTCTCTCTAATATATATTAACCATTAATAATTACTGGAAATGCTAAACTCTTTTTTAAAAGATTATCAACCTTCTTCAAATATTCTAGCCTTTTTATTTTATTTCATTTTTAATTACTTTTAAAATAATTTAAATTAATCACCATAATAATAATAATAATTTATAATAAAATTTAGATATATTTTGGTGTGGCTTTGGAGTAGAATTTTGATATATTTGATTATGGCTTATTAATTATAATAAATGAATGTCATTCAAATAACATTGATTAGATCCATGTGTGTTAAACCTAACACTACACCAACAAGTTTGCTAAAACAAAAAGAATATAGAGAAAAACAGGTCGGCCTAATTTATCAAATAATAAAAACCCAATAATAAAACTAAATGAAAAGTAATCAAACGATCCATATTAAAGCCGGATTTACCAAACACTAAAGGGATCCCTCTCCGTGTTTTCTAGATCATGGTTTATGATGGATCTATGCTGGTATTTTTTCATTGGAAATGTGAAAATCTATATCCATGTAGTTTGACTTTTTTTCCTTCTAGAAAAATAAGAGGTATTTAAGCTACATAATTAATTTTATGTCTTTGAACTTTAAGTAAGCTAGACATATTTATAATGTATGTATATTTTAAATAACACAAGGTGAAAATATGAATAAGAAAATAATATTTTTTATTATAAAATTTATTATGAAAATCAATAATATATTCATATAGTAATCAATTTTATTTTTATTTTTTCATAAAGTATTTATAAGTTTGAACTATGTATATCAATGTATACTATTTTATAATATCAAGAAAACAAATATTGTTTCATAACTTAATTTATTATAAAACCTTATTAAAAATAAATAGATTTATGAAGAAAAAAAATAATCTCATTATGATTATAGTATATTTTATTGATAATTTGTTGATTATTATTATGTTTATTGTTAATATAAAAACAAGATAGGAACAATCACATTCATAGCGAAGGATATTTTTTCTAATTTAACAAGATAAGTGAAAAAATGATATGGCTATTCATGCCCCATTTGCAATACAATAATGGTTCACGTTATTTTATTTTTTTAAACAACAAAGGTTTTCGAAAAGAGTTTATGAAAATTGTGTAGTAAAATAAATGTTTTAATACCTTAATCAAATAACTAAAGGATTTGATTCAGAGAAGAGTAGTAGAGAATTGTGTAGTAAACTAATTGTTTTCAATACCTTAATCAAATAACTAAAGGATTTGATTCAGAGAAGAGTAGTAGAGAATTGTGTAGTAAACTAATTGTTTTCAATACCTTAATCAAATAACTAACTTACGTTAAGTGTGTGCAGTTAGAGTAAAATTATTAAACAAATAACTAAAAATTATTAAACAAATAACTAAAAGATTAAGAGAAGAGTTGTACAAAATTGTGTAGTAAACTAATTGTTTTCAATACCTTAATCAAATAATTAAAATACATTAAGTATGCACTTGGGTAAGGTAAAATTATTAAAGGCAAAATGTCATGTGTAATGTGTAGCTTGGTTTAAATTATGAATTAATTTATTTTAAGTTAAATATAAATATAAAGAATAGGTAAGTTCCAGTTCTTATCGCCATTCTTATTAACTGTAGGAAAGGCTTTGCTGTTTTTCTATTAAAACTAGACAGAATTCAATGGTTTTATTATTCATATATATACAGTATATATTTTAAAGTTACTTTATTAAAGCACCAATTAGATATACACTTTGTTTTGTATATATATGTTAAAGTTCCTTAATTATTATTTGATATAGTTATTAATGGGTGTATATAATTTAATGGAGGTGAATTTTCAATTTTTAATGTTGAAAGTTTATATATATTTATTAATGTTTTTTTTAATATTAGTTTTAAGCATTTTATTGTGTTGAAGAGGTGTATTTTATAACTTAATAGAGAATGTATATTCATCCTAAAGTTTATATGTGTTTTTAATTATTAAAATATTATACAAAATAAATGTCACCTATTTAAAATTTTTATAACTTCATAAATATAAACTATACAAATTCGATACATTAAAAAGCTTCTTCAACATTTTGCACTCTAAATAGGGTTTGCATATGGAGATATTTGATCCCTTTTGGGCCTTGGTAGATCTCTTTTTAACATGGATTTATGCTAGTAACCCACCTAGAACTGAAAACATTTTATTTTTGAGAAAGACATTACTTTAAAAATTATTGTAATTTTTTATGGTGTTGACCAATGATGGTCAAAGATGACTGTAATTGAATTATTTTATTATTCAATAATGAAAAAGAAGAGACACCTATCCAAAGAAGATTGTTGAAGAGTGTTCACTAACCCACTAGGAGGAAGGATCTGATGTAGAAGGCCAAAATGACAAATGTCAGCAACAACATTCACTTTCTAGTTGTTGCGGGAGGAAACATCCCTATAATTGTGGTCATGTTCCCAAGAAAAGAGGAACTAAGTAGGTGGCTCATTTAATTGCAAAACTGACCCAAATACCTAGACAAGCTTATATATACCATCGAATGAGTAGGGGGCTCACTACATTCTAAGAGATTACACTACTACATTTCGACCAAAAATCCGACGGCCGTCATGTCGGATTTTCGACACTTCCCTGTCGCATGTACGACACTTTGATTTTTTTTAAGTGTCGGAAACTTGTCGTCGGTTATACAACACCTAAGTAACCGTCGGTTAAGCGACACCTAAGTAACCGTCGGTTAAATTTAAAGCGTCGGTTAAGCGACAGAATATCTTCGATGGTAGTAAAAAAAATCACCTTCATGCCGTCGGTGAAGCGACGGATATATACTGTAATTGTCGGATAAGCGACATCAAGAACCGTCGCTTAAGCAACGGTAAGAAAAAGTAAGCGTCGAAAATGCGACAGGTATAACCGTCGCTTAAGCGACGGAAAGAAGAAGTAAGCGTCGGAAATGCGACAGGTATAACCGTCGCTTAAGCGACGGCAGTGAATATTTAAAAAAAAAAAAATAGCTCGAAATTGGCTTGATGTATCCCCTCCATCAGAGTAGTCCAAGCAGACTACAACTCTACGAGTATCATTAAGAGAAGAAATTGACCCTATTATACTATGATTCCCCACGGAGATGAGAAAGTTATGTGATATAACCGAGGATATGCTACGACCAACTTATCAATAGCATTCGAAGAGAAAGTATACAGCGCCAAATAGATGAGAAATAATATTAATAATACTTTCGACTCTGTGTAAGACATCGGTTCAAACTCAGACTTAAAAAGAACACTGTTACTTCCTACGTATATGCTCCTATCGTTCTCAACAGTGAAGAGTTGACTCCATGCTAATTTAAATTACATTTATGCAAAGCTTTATATTACATTTCTTCAAAACTTTCGTCCCTTGTCTGTCCCATGATGTCGAAGGTATTGGACATGTTTGCATTATAGCTATTATTTTGGCACATAACTTTTGGGGGTTATTTTTATATAACACAACCTTCGCATTTATACATATAATATATCATGTATGAGCGGTTCTAAAACATAGGTGACTAGTTAGCATTAGTTAACAATGGCAGGTTCTATTTTTCTATAATATAATTGTTCAATACTTATATTGTATGTTGGGAATCATCGGCTGTATTATTGTGGCTCTCTGCATGATAAGTTTTTCTACCGTGCTTCACATATGGGAAACAGTCATAGAGGTTTTTCTACCATGCTCCATGTATGGGAAACAGTCAAAGACAAAGCATACTACATAACAAAACACATATACCTGCAAAGTTTCTCCTCTGCAGCTTGTGGCAATTAAGGTTTTCTTGGCATTTTCCATGGATGTCCATGATCTGGCACTTGAGGTATCAATTAAGGTTTTCTTGGCATTTTCCATGGATGTCCATGATCTGGCACTTGAGGTATGAAATTTTTTTATATGCTACAATGAGCATATTGTAAATAACTTTTTAACATATATTCAACCCCTGTGCAAAAATACTCTTGTAGCTGTGCAAAATCTGCTACAACCAACATTCTATGCAATATTTTTTTCACAGGGATAGCCGAGAGAGAAAATGCATTGCTAATTAAATTTTCCAGGGAAGTGTGGTACTCCTGGTTTTCTTTCAAACCCTAGATGGCAGTCCTAGGCATACCTAAGCCTTCAAAATGCAACCTGCGCCATTATATCAA
>LPNX010486883.1:500567-512517 GCA_001517045.1 Pseudotsuga menziesii
CTTTAGCTTCCTTTTTAGCATCCACCATCACTTTTAGTGTATTTTTCATCATTTTTTGGACAAAGTGGATGCTTTTCCATGAGATGGCGCTTTTAATGGCGTTATTTGCGTCCCTTTTTAAAATTTGGCACTTTATTGGATGCTAATTAGCATCCCAATTAGCGTCCCAATTAGTGTCCTAATTAAAATCCCAATTAGAGTCCCAATTGGTGTCCCAAATAGCGTCCCAAATAACGTCCCAATTAGCATCCTAATTAGCATCCCAATTAACGTCCCTTTTTAAAAGTTGACGCTATTTTTGATGATAATTAGCATCCCAATTAACGTCCCAATTAGTGTCCCATTTAGTGTCCCAATTAGCATCATAATTATCATCCCAATTAGCATCCCAATTAATGTCTCAATTAACATCCAAAAAGCATCCCATATAATGCCCATAATAGCCTCCAAAAAAACGTCCTGAATAACATAGCACCACCTATTAATCTAGGTTTAGCGACAGGAATTGCGCCATGAATTTTGATAGGAAAAACATCCAACATAGCGCTAAGAATAGAGCAAAGAATTGCGCCTAGAAAACATCCAACATAGCTTTACGTATAGAGCCAGATATAGCACCTAGAATAATGCCATAAATTTTGAAAGAACCCAGATAGGAATTGCACTAGGATTAGAGCTAGGAATTGTGTTCAGAAAACGTCCGACATAACGTCAGATATATCAATGCCAATGTCAATGATCATGATTCATGTGATAGTACTTTTGGATCTTGAGTTATCATAGTGGCACCTAAATGATCATAATCATAGCACTTTTGGATCTTGATTAATCATAATGAAGGGTAAATTACCTTAATGTCACCTAAATTGCTCCAGTGGCATTTAAGTGTCCCCAACAACATTTGATAGACCTTAATTGCACCTGATTGGCCCTAACAACATGATGATGATGCATTACGATAATTATGATGGAGCGTATGGATATGATTTGATAAGTATAAGACTATATCATCCATTCTTGTGATGTAGTAGGGCTCCTTGCTCATTATTATCACAACTATATTATCGATGACATTGATGATGACTATGACGATGACAATGATGTTGATTTATGGTATGATGATGATGACTATGTGGATGCCAACGATGATTATGCATGTGGTAGCACTTTTGGATCCTAATTAATTCTAATGGCACCTAAATGTTTGTAGCAACATCTAAACGACCCTATTATCATCAAAATGACTGTAACGACATATAAATGAGTTTAAAAATTACATGACATGAATCCTAATGGAAATGAGTGATTAGGAACACTAATGGCATATGAGTGACCATAATGACAATGATGACAATGATTTTTTTGACGATGTACTTAATGCCGCCGATGATGATGATAATGAGGATGATGATCAAATGATGTTGATGTACCATATGGAATTGATGACGATGATGATAACGTAAATGTCCACGATGATGATGCTTATCATAATACTTCTTTATACTACAGGACTTGAGATATTGGAGTTAATAACAAGTAATAGAGGTTGTGAGGTGTTGACCATAAAAATATTGTTAGCCATTGGGTTTTACATTGACTAATACAACCATCATCATCATCATCATCGTCGTCGTCGTCGTCATCGTCATCATCATCATCAGTGTCGGCATGAACCTCTTCCTCATCAACATCTTCATCATCGTCGACATCATCACCATCACCATCACCATCATCATCACCATCATCATCATCATCATTATCATCATCATCATCAAATTGACACCAAATTAGCTATCATGACGATGTCCTAGCAAGCTATGGCTTATATCAATATTACCTTATATCTTTCCCCATCAACTAGTCTTTGAAATTATTATTGTATTAATTCAAAGAACTAATGTTTTCCTCATTAGTGCTATAAACAACACATCCCTAAATGTACTTGGAAACTTATTCTTTCATTTTAATCCAATACACATACCTCTATAGAGTAAGCTGCAGACTCGGACCAACCCTTAAGTTCATGAATATAGGACCAACCTTAAGTTCATGAATGAGATTTTCATAAAGTTTACAGAAGACGTGAGGTAGATGATGCAACTACATTAAACCCATGGAAAAAGGACCATGCATACTAAGTTGGATACAACAATCCACAACCCTAAAAATTTTAAGGAGGAAGAAAAAAATGTGAACCTTTGGGGAATAAGAGGTACACCCCTCCAAACTTGTCAACTATATGATGATGATGATCATCATCATCATTGACATCATCATCATCATCATCCTCATCAGCATAATAATAATAATAATAATAATCATCATCGTGTCCATCATCATCACCATCACCATCCTCCTCCTCCTCCTCATTGTCATCCTCATTAACCTCATCATCATCATCATCATCATCATCATTAGAATCATTGTCATCATTAGCATTAGCATCATCATTATCATCATTGTCATCATCATTAGCATAATCGTCATCGTCATCACCATTGACCTGTGATCATCATCACCATCATCCTCAACATCATCATCATCCTCTTCTTCATCATCATAATTAGCATCATCATCATCGTCATCATCATTGACTTGTGATCATCATCACCATCATCCTCAACATCATCATCATCCTCATCGTCACCATCATTAGCATCATCATCATCATTGTCGTCATCATCATCATCATCGACATCATCATCATCATCATCATCATCATCGTGTTCATCATCATCATCATCATCATCATTGACATCATCATCGTCATCGTCCTCACCATCCTCCTCCTCCTCCTCATCATCATCGTGTCCATCATCATCACCATCATCCTAAATAAGATTTGATTTGATGAAGAACTAAATAAGATTATATGTTTTTGTATAAGATAGAAGTAAAAGATATAATACTTTAAGGACTATAAAATCATAGAATAAAAAAGGAGAAAAAAATGTGTTACTTTAAATTATTTATATATCAAAGTATTTATGAATGGTAAAGACATATTTGACTTCAATTTCTCAAATATCAATATAAATATTTTTTTTATGGGGTAAAAATGAAGTCCTGGTCAAACTCATCTAGGACATGTAAGTTATTAGACAACTAAAAGGAAACAAGTGCCCATCCATAAAGAAGTTTACTAGTCCACTCCCACTCCAACATTTATCAACGTGGACTTAGATTTTGATGATGAAAAACTAGGTGTTGTCTTGACTTCTCATAGTTTTCCATTCCTTCTTCTTTTATGATATATATATAGAGAGAGATATAAGACTATTCTTTGTTTTGAGACCATTAGTGGGAATAGTATATCAAATGTTTATACATGAATTAGACATAGTGAATAGAATATTAAATTGTTAAGGAACATTATTCTCTTATCTTTTGTACATTCTTAATAGAATAATTAACCTTAAAAAGAGGAAATTGAAATTGTTAAGGCACATTGCTCTTTTATCTTTGTACATTTTTAATAAAATAATTAACAAAAAAAAAGGTGCTGGGCCCAGAAATGGCCCCTTTTTGCCCATCCTTATTCACCTCTTTTTGCCTTATCCTACCCTATTGAGCATGCTAAACAGATGTTTTCCCTTCACTCTATTCCTCAAGTCACCAAGGTATGATTGGTTATTGTCTTATTTTATTAATACTTACGATTGTGGTAATTAAGGCTTTATATCTCTCAATATGCTAACATATGATGGTTTATAAAGGTATTTTGAGATATAGAGACTGCAGGTATAGCGGGATGAACATGCTAAGAAAAGGATGGGAATTCATCGCTCAAGCTGATCGCCATCCATCCTACCATTGCCCAAATAATGTGGTCCCAGTATATTGTTCTAGGCAAAGCTGTACAAAGATAGCTGCAACAAAATGCGACCAATTTTGAGGTCAACAGTGCATGGTTACTCGTGTATAGCTGTGATATGAGAATATCATTATTTATGGGTCAATTAACAGTTTCCCTATATTTCCTATCTTCCATCCTGCCATGTTTATAACAGTTGTTGTAATTTAGGGTGCCTGAAGATCATAGATCTTCATGGCTGCCCAATAATAGGGATAGGATGTTATGATTTACATTGTATAAATACAGAGAACTGTTCTGAACCAGGGGTTGAACCCCTAACCAATTCATTATATTAGTTGTGACTGAGAGTTGTGTAATTGATCTGCCTTTTTAATACAAGGAGTTACTTCAGATCTAAGGGTTTTGACGTGCTTTATATCCAACATCTCTGTGTGAAGGCTGGGCCCACCTTCCCACAGGGATTGCTGAGTTAAATTAGGCATTTTAATTATTCTGTCGTGTGATGTTATGTTAATTTTATTTCTTCATAGGAAGCTGTAACAGTTGTGGATTTACAGTGTGTTATTAATTGCATCTCTTGGAAATCTGTAGTGGCATGGTGTGACAGTCGACTGAGTAGGTAATTATTCCTTATGAAATTGCATGATAGCTGTAACAGCTCTGTTCATCCTTAGATATTTTTTTTGTTGTTTCCATGAATCCTTGTAGTTTGTTCCTTGCTTTTATGGTTGTGGAATTTCATTCCTGTACTTTGAATTCATAGGATAGTTGGACTCAATTTCTGTACTCTGAATTCCTATACTAGCTGAACTCGATTCATGTCTTTTGGATTTCTAGGATAATCAGATTAAGATAGTTGGGTAAATCATTAGATGATTTGGTAAACAGGATCTCATTTTCTGCAAGAGTAATCTAGATGTGATTTCATGAATCTTTCAATTTCTAGATAAAGAACAGCAGAAGGTAATTGTGACTGTATTCTTTAGAAGGTAAACTAGATTAAGTGGATTCTTGGGATGAGCATAGCTGAACAGAGAATAGGATTGTTCATTTACAACAACTCAGTGTTTAAGCATATATTGTGAATGTTATCCTTGAAATATAAGACTTCCTTGGGTTGACCATAAATATTGCACACTCTGTATGTTAGTTGTAATTCACTTGCATATTGGGTGCCCAACATTTTGGCGCTGTTGCCGGGGAGGATAAATATTAAACACTATCATAGTTTCATCCTGTAATTTTTTATTCAGTCTCTTTTAGTTTTTCGGTGGAGTGATTTGGGTTGTATGAATACAAGAAGGGTAAAGCGTGATCATCTTACAAATCCCAAAACCTCACAAAATACTAACAGTGCAGGTGGTCGAGGTCCAGATTTGGGCAGAAGAACATTCATTGACAATCTGGTTAACAGAGCTGATTCTTCTACTAGGGGTTGCTATCAGGAAACACCTATCAGAAGAAGCCCTACCAATCTTGGGGTGCCAGTGTCAGGACCCATAGTGGAGAACACACGAGCAGCTGCAACACCCTCAAATACCCTTGTAGAAGAGGACAAAGTTAGTACAGCAAGATCTGTTGATCAAGGTCCAATCTATCACATTAATGGAAAGGTTGTAACTAAAGAGGAGTGGACACAGTTCCATAAGAAATTTGTTGATCAGTGGAAGGATGAAGAGAAGAACGAAAAGGAGAAAACAGAAGAAGGAATGAGTAATAGACACGAATATGACGAGGAAGAGGCAATGGGAGAAAACCATCATCATGAAGATCATTCCCTGCCTGAAGGGATAGTGGCTACACTTCAGTTCCGAATTCAACAACCGAAAGGGACAACCCCTATGAAAAATATATATCCATCGGTGTTGCCTCACTTTCATGGAAAAGCGGTAGAGGATCCAGATGAATTTCTTTTCGAATTTGATATCCTCTGTCGCAGATATGACTGCATCACCAATGCACAAAAGTTGAAGCTCTTCCCTGCCACTCTGAAGGACAATGCATTACTCTGGTTCATGAGCCTAGGAGGCAGAACTGTTACTAATTGGGACAGGATGAAACAGGTGTTCCTGGAGAAATACCAGGAATATTGCAACACCAAGGACATGAGAGAAGAACTGTTTAAAATGGTGCAAAAGGAGGACGAAAGTCTAGAAGATTTTGTTGAGAGGATTTTATACAATGTGCAAAGAGCTGGATAGATGAACATGGGGTTAGATGTGCTCAAGATAATCCTACTTCATGGGATTAGGGATGATTGCCTAGATATGTTAAGCCTTTTAGGAAAGGGGGATATCTCCAAGGATTCTTTTGAGAAAATTGTGGAATTATGTAAAAGGTACTTCAAGGGATCTTCCAGGAATAACAGGAGGGACAAACGGGACAAGCTAGAACATGATGTATTCGACAGAACTCAAAATTCATCTAATGGAGGAGCCACCCATGCAGAGATAGGAAACCTCCTTGAAAATTTCAAAACAGAAATGATGAGCTCTATCTCCTTGAAAATTGACGTCTTAAGGGCAAGGAAAAAATAGGTAGTAGAGGATCTCACACTAGGTGTGTTCTGTCCTCCATGTAGAAAGAACCACCCTCTGAAGCAGTGCCTGCTCAAAAAGGTAGAAGTGTGTCAGCTGTGTGAGCTGAACCATGACACAAAAGAATGCCCATCACTTCCCCAAGTGAAGGCTATTCTACAGGCGTCAAATCCAGAGGTGGAACCGACCTACTTCATTGCACAGAAGAAGCCCTGGCATCCTCGAAATCAAGGTATGACTCCAGACTCGTTTCCATTTTTTAATAACATGAATAATTGGAATAATATGCAGAACATGAATACACAATTTCCTTCATCTTATTCTCAATGCAACCCCTCTCAACCTTCAATGCAAAATTATAACTCCTAGAATCCCTAGGTACAACCACCACACCAACCAACTTCTTGGTCTCCTGGATGGAGGAATTTCCATCCAGGGAACCAGTTTCCTCAACAAATTCCACATCAACAACAACCATACCCTCCTCAATATCCTCAATATCCTCAATATTCCTCATTAGCAGTCGCCGCTGCAGTTGCAGAACAATGCTACCCCTAATATGCCAATACGATCTTGGCTGCCTGTTTAACCTAATCCTAACCCAAATAATAAAACAATCCATCAATTTGAGACTGTCAACATGCCTTCCAACTCCCTTTCTCCTGTGCCTTGTAACGATATTCGCTTATGATCAGGAAAGGTAGTAGAGCCTGTAATAATTGAAGATGTTCCATCCCTTGTACATGAAGAAGGGTCCACAACATCTATCTAATATGACCCCCATCATTGAAGATGTTGAACATCTGACTAATGGGTCGACTGAAACATAGAATGATATATCTAGCGACACACAGCCTACCCAGCTAATTAGGAAACCACCGTACCCCGAGAGATTAATGCTACCAAAGTTAGTGGGACAACCTCAGTTTAACCTCTTAGGAGAGTTAGAGAATATTTATGTTAAAATTCCCCTCCTTGAAGCTCTTCAAGATGTACCTATCTATGCTAGAACTGTTTGGGATCTGTGTAGAAGGAAACCAGGAAGGAAACCTGTTATACCAAAATCCTGTCACCCTCATGTGATAAGACATTTGACATACCTACTTGCCCTGAATCCCAGCTTCTGGAGTGGAAACTCATATCATTTGTCAATATTTTCATACAAATTCCCAGCACCACACTTGACCCTTTATCCATAAGCGGTACCCTTGTTTGCACTGCCCATCCCCTATTGCCCATAAGTGGTGCCACTGCTTATGGCCCTTGGTCCATAAGCAGTTATTACCAGAACCGCTCTGTCAGTGAAGGAGAAACGCGGTACCCTGGGTAAAAAGGGAAAAAGAGAAGCTTCTCGAGGATTCTAGATGATAAGCCTCGAGATATCCCTTATCCCTACTATTGTTGGTTAGTTGAGCTCGAGATCCCTCATCCTACGATCTTAGAGGCCACCTCACCCACTTATCTCTCAACCATCCCTATCCATCTAGCCTTATAAATACAAGCTTATGGCCATGGTTTAGGGGGATAATTATTAAGGTATTATTATGTTGTTGGATTGATCACTTGGTCCATACCATTGGAGAGCATAGAGAGAGCTAGAGTCAGAGATTATGGGGATGAGAATTCTTGGTTTCATGGAGATGCATGTCAACACTAAGGCTTGGTTGTAAACTTCTTCATATTTCTTTATTGCAAGTTGATTTCTGTCCCACATATATTGTTGATGTTTGATTTGACATGTATGTTGTTGGATTCCTTAGTCACTGACATAGATTAGTAGATTATATTCTGGTTGCTTTGATATGTTTTGTGTTGAGCTGATTGTAGGTACACAGGGTGACTATCAAAGCATTGCATTCCAGGTATCTATGGCGTCTAGGGTGAGTCTTCAACCTCTCTCCTCTATTTTTTCTGGATCTAAACCATTCAGACCAGTGGAACACCTTGTTTTCCGCAGGAGGTGAAATATTCCAGCTAACAAATTTGGTTACTCCACTGGGGATTGGATATATGTATCAGTTATTCTGATCTTCCTCAGTTCTTCAAATCTTGTCTGAATCCAGGATCCTTCTCCAACTCTCTTCAGTCAGATCTGCTATCTGACTCAGTGAATTTGGGTTTGAAACTTCTTGATCTGTCTAGATTTCAAATTTTTTTGACCTTTTTTGCTCTTTCTCACTTACAATCTATCAGTTTTTACCTTGATCTGGTATTTTTCTGACTTGATCTGTTGTTCTCCTTGATGTTTTGGATTTACACAAGGAACCGCACATGTTCTGTTGGCAAGGAGCAGTGCCACCGCCTGAGTCCAGTTAGCAATACGCAGTGCCACCACCTGAATCCAGTGAGAAAGGAGTGGTTCTACCTCAAAACCGTCTGTCAGCAGCTTCATCTGCGTGGTGCCAGGTAGGTCCTGTTCCAGACTTTGTATATTCATTTTTTGTGTGTTTTTGGCTTACTTTTTGATGAAAATGAAGTGTGTTTTTGAAAAAAAATGCTCCCTCATGGCCAGGAGGGGCCATGAATTGCGTATTATACAGTCTCTTTGATTGTTGTATTCCCTCTGCATTCAAAGAGAGTTTGTGTTTCTTGCATTAGATTTTACATTATTTTCTTTGATTGAAACCTCTTGCTCTTTTCTGTAGATATTATTCATTGGAATTGGAAACATACATTTCATTTTCATGTGTAGGATTTGGTTTGTTTTGGACTTGGAATGCATGTGTGATCCATGTTGTTTTGAGTCTTTCTTTGCTTGGGGTGATTCTTGTTTCCTTTTGCATGCTGATTTTTTCAGTGCTTGGTAGGAGAGATTGGTTCTTCGTTTCCTTGTCTATTTCAAAGAGAAGTTTTAGTTTTCTCTCTCTTTTGATTTATTCGCAAGTTTGTTGAACAATTTTCTTCTTGTTTTGTGCATGATTGTTTGAAATTCTAGATCTTACTTTCATCAAGAAGAAATATCTGTTTTCAGCTTTGCGTACATTAGAGTTAGTTTTGTTTTGAAACGTTAGTGAAATCATCTTTCCATTGAGTTTTTATGCATCTTTTTCAAGCATGAAAAGATAGGAAACATTTCTGGTTTATTTATGTTAAATGTTCTCTAGATCTCTTTTTTATTTGCTTTGAAGATTGTTTGGGGTGCATTGATATTTCACTTTTCATTCAGAAAGGTAGAATTGCATTTGCATTTGGGTGTGCATTTTTGGGAAGAAAAGTAAATCTCTCTCCCTCTCTTAGGTAGAATTTCATTGAAGAGGAAAACTTGCATTATCATTTAGATCAGTGTGCATCTTCTTTAATTTCAAGTTTTCACTCCATGGTTCCACCTAAACGCACAAGATAAAATTAACGGTAGTATTAGGTTAAAACTTTTAGCAATTTGAGTCATAAGTTAGAGACATGTTCGGGCGTCGTTAAGCGTAGGAGCTATTGTGACTTGTCTACATTACATCCCAGGACTCGTGCGGTTCTTCCACGTACCGTCAGTATATCGAATTGCCTTTCACGCACCCTTGAGGTATATAGAAAGTTACTTCATGTACTCGATTGTATATAAGAAGACCCCTGCTGTATGGTTATGCATTAGACAACACTACTACCGATTTGAGTTCCCTCATACCTTGCATATATCAGGAGACCCTTTTAGGAATTCTCAAACCATCTGAGTTATCCTTTTGGCCTATCCTATGAGGTTCCTGACTCTTATCCACTCCTTTCACATGTTTGCTTGTTGATTTTATTTTGAGTAGTACTTGCTTGTGCATGGTAGTTAAGGGGTTATTAGAGATCTTAGAGATGGCATCTTCATCTGGGACTACCACTCAAGAGGTCCCTTTCCAAGGTGTACCTTTTGTATTCCCTTCAAGTGAAGGTATTGGTCCTCCCTTTATTGCCACTCTAAATCTTCCTGGATTAACTATAGGATTACCGGTCTGGATTTTTAATTCGATAATTTCTGTTACACCTAATGTCTCAAATGTCACCTCTCCTATGGGAGAGGATTGACCTCAACCTAATCCCTCTCCTTCTTCACTGGTTGTGGCTTCATCTCTTTTTTCTTCTTCGCTTGACCAAAGCTCTATGGTTAGTAGTCATGTGGATAAGAAGAAAAAGAAAGGGAAGGGTAAAAAGAATAAAGATAAGAAAGAGAAAAATCAGCAACCATCTGCTCTTGATGGTGCTCGTTCCAAGAGAACACTCGAAAAACCCAACTTCCCTTGTAAGCTTTGCAAGGGGGACCACCTTCTTAAGGAGTGTCTCGGTCTCTCCCGTGTACAAGAAGAGTGGTCTAAAAATTCCAAACCATCTGTGTCATCAACCTCTAATCATCATGTTGACGATACTCGCTCAACCAGTGACCCATTGGTAAAAGATCGTAAGGGTAAAGTCTTGTATCCTTGTTTGATATGCAAGGCTATGCATCGTACTTTTCTTTGTCCAAGCATGGATGAAGCTTCGCGTTGGTTGGAAAATATTACTGATCATCAACAAGTTATTCCAACAAGTGATAGTAAGTTATCCCTCGATCCCCCACTAATTGACCAAGTGGTCGATTTGGATTTATCTATGGTTGACCCCACTCTTCCTTTGGAGAGTGAAGTTAAAGTGGTCGAGTCGGTATCATTTCCATCCGATCCCGCTCTTTCATCAGAGAGTGTTAAGACTGAAGTAGTCTCTTTGACCAAATCTTCGTCTTGTTCTTCTCTTCTAGTAGATAATGAACCAAAACCTGTCGAAGTTTTTATGCTTCGTTTTGATTGTTCTCGACAAGAGGAAATTTTGTCTGTTTCGACAGAACCCTCTCCGAGTAGTGAGGTTATTTCCTTTGACTGGAGTAACCTAACAGAGTCTCGTCTTCATTCAAGTGTTCCTTTCCATATAGTTTTGAATGTTACTGCTAGGAGGATACTTCACACTATTGTTGACGAAGGGGATTCTGTTAGTATTCTATCCTCAACTACTTGGCAAGCTTTAGGTTCTCCTTAGCTTGTGCCAGCCATCGATCAGATACTAGCTTTTAATCGAAGGCCTACTACACCTTTAGGGACCCTTCCTTATTTTCCTATTACATTGGGAGGGAAAATTGTTTTATTGATGTTATGGTGGTCCAAGGTCCTTTAGATTTCAATCTGCTCCTTGGACGCGATTATGTTTATGCCATGAAGGATTTTGTGTCCACACTCTTTAGAGTTATGCATTTTCCCCATGATGGGAATATTGTGACTATTGATCAACTTTCCTTTGTTACACCTGACCATCGCATTACTCCTAGTAATTAGGATACCCTAATTGTGCCGCATGTTCTTGTGGTTCCTTCCCCTTCTTCTAGTTAGCTTCTTCCCATCGTAGGTAAAATGGGGGGTGTGTATCTAGTCTACGGACTTCATAATGGAGCTAAGCCGCTAGCTTTTATGTAATGGGGGAAACCTACCAACCTCTGGATGTCATGTTGGTAGGAGCAGGTTGTAGATCATAGTTTACTTTTGGTTCCAAGCTCGTTAAAAAATAAAACCACTCCTTAAGCATAGTTTACCTTTTGGTTTCAAGCTTGCATAAAAATGAAACCATGTCTAGAGCATAGTTTACCTTTTGGTTT
>LPNX010486883.1:512651-523314 GCA_001517045.1 Pseudotsuga menziesii
CCTTTTGGTTTCCTGCTTGCATAAAAATGAAACCATGTCTAGAGCATAGTTTACCTTTTGGTTTCCAGCTTGCATAAAAATAAAACCATGTTGAGCGCATAGTTTACCTTTTGGTTTCAAGCTTGCATAAAAATGAAATCATGTGCTAAGCAAAGTTTCCATTCTATGTCAAGCTCATTAAAAAATGAAATGGATCTCTTCAAGCATAGTTTACCTTTTGGTTTCAAGCTTGCATAAAAATGAAATCATTCTTAAGCATAGTTCATTTTCTATTTCAAGCTCGTTAAAAAATGAAGTAGGTTTCCTTAAGCATAGTTTACCTTTTGGTTTCAAGCTTGCATAAAAATGAAATCATGTTCCAAGCATAGTTACCTTCTATTTCAAGCTTTAGTGTTAGAAATTGAACCTTATTTTCACCTGCCCGATTCTTGTTCTTCCTACCCCCCTGGCGAACATTTTCACATTAGTAACCAGGTTTTTAGGTTGGGTATGGAAGAAGAATCATCCGATGAAACGAAGCTTGGGGACATGTCGAGCTGCTAGCAACCATGCTAGGGGTAAGCTTCACTAGCAGTCATGCTGGGGGTAATATTTCGACCTCTGTATATCATGTTAATGGGATTTTTCAAGCATAGTTTACCCATTGGTTTCAAGATTGCATAAAAATGAAACCAATCCTTGAGCATTCTTTTAACTGATCTTCGAGCTCGTTAAAAATAGCAAGATGGTGTTGAGCTTACTTTTCATTTTTTGTGCTCTGGTTAAAACATGAAATTTGGTTTGAGCTTAGTTTATTACTTTTTCATGCTCTGGATTCAAACATGAAAAAGTCTAATGGAGTCCTCTTTAAAATATTTTTAGGCTCCCTAAATACGAAAATATTGTTGAGCGATCTTGTCTTCTTCACGCTCATTAAAGTATTTGAAGAGTCGTCAATCCGACAGTAGGTTATCTCTTCTTCAGTTCAGACAGGACTATTTATGAAAAAGGAACACTCCAACCAATCATGACTGGAATAGTTCTCTAAGGTATGATTTTATACTTTTTCAGGTTTTAGAGACTAAATCATACGAAAAAGGACACCTTTGGAGTCTACTTCTGTATTCGTTCAGACTCTCTAAACATGAACGATACCGAGTTTTCTTTCAGTAGACTCGTTAAATCAAACATTGAGAGACCTGTTTTGGGAATGAACCCCTCCTCTCTCAGGTTCGTAAAACATATGAGTCTGGACTTGTCTTCTGACAAGCTATATCGAGTGTTTGTTACCCTCTTTGAACTCGTAAAATCGAAAAGAAGCACTCATCGATCATGATGGGGGAAATGGGAAGGGAATCATTTTACAAATAATGGCAGTTGTTTGTCGTTACCTTTGAACATGGCACTTTTCTACACAATCATGTCAGTCAATTGGGTATTCAGTTGATCTCTGTGATGATCCACTTTCATGAGTCATGTCAATCCTTTGAGTCTTTCAAAAGAATGCATTGTCCACTGTCGCATTGTGTGTCTGTCCCGTTCTAGTCATGTTGCCAAGTCTTTTGTCATGCCGCCTGATATTCAGAGGAGATTTGAAAAAGTTTTACCTTTGTAGTCTACACAGTCTTTGTGTCAGTATATTTGAGTCAGTCATATGGTTACTACATTCCCATAATTCCAGAACTATGTTCCAAGTTTCGTGTCATCGATGTGGGACTCATCATGGCCCTCCTTCGATGAGACTATTCCCGTCGACATTAGCTCATTATCCGGGAAATATTGTTAGAAACAATATTTAGTACCTTGAGATATGTATGCCTTGATGATAGATTCTCTTGCTCTTGACATAGGTTCAAATCATTGACCTTTGATCGAGAGAATCGATTGGGTGTTCGACATCAGGACATCTATTCACACTCAATAGATTGTACTAGGGTACCTTGGGAATCATAGACATTAATGGTGATCTCCCTCGCACTTGTTAACGGTTCACATCATTCACCAGTAATCAAGTGGTTTATACCATGTTCGACTTCATATCATTGTAATCACATGGATAGAATCATGCTTTGTGGAAGATGAGACGAAGACCCTGGGTGTTAGTTTAAAGTGCTCATTACTTTTACCCAGGTTGCGATGGAGTTTTGTATATCTAGCATGGATCCACATTTGTATGGTCGTGGCTATGCTCAAATTTGCGTCTGTATGACATAGATCTACATTGTATGTCTGGTAGCTATGTCCAAGTTTGAGTCCTCTATCACATGGATCTACACTATATTCTAGTAGCCATGCTTGTTTATTCCTCTCATGGATCTGCCTTGTATTGGTCTGAAGCCATGAGTTTGGTTACTTGTGTCTATGAGTCAACATACTGATGTACTACAGATGCCTACTTGACGACATGCTCCAATCGAGCCAACATTTTCATCTCATGGTGACAACTTGTTCTCTCAAAGCTCTCGTTTATCGTATCCCTCTAAGACTCATGCTTTGGGGGGCATCATGTTATACCAAAATCCTGTCACCATCATGTGATAAGACATTTGACATACCTACTTGCCCTGAATCCCAGCTTCTGGAGTGGAAACTCATATCATTTGTCAATCTTTTCATACAAATTCCCAGCACTGCGCTTGACCCTTTATCCATAAGCAGCACCCTTGTTCACACCGCCCATCCCTTGTTGCCCATAACTGGTGCCACCACTTATGGCCCTTGGTCCATAAGCAGTTATTACCAGAACCACTTTGTCAGTGAAGGAGAAACGTGGTACCCCGGGTAAAAAGGGAAAAAGAGAAGCTTCTCAAGGCTTCTAGATGATAAGCCTCGAGATATCCCTTATCCCTACTGTTGTGGGTTAATTGAGCTCGAGATCCCTCATCCTAGGATCTTAGAGGCCACCTCACCCACTTATCTCTCAACCATCCCTATCCATTTAGCCTTATAAATACAAGCTTATGGCCATGGTTTAGGGGGAGAACTCTTAAGGTATTGTTATGCTGTTGGATTGATCACTTGGTCCATACCATTGGAGAGCATAGAGAGAGATAGAGTTGGAGCTTATGGGGATGAGAATGATTGGTTTCATGGAGATGCATGTCAACACTAAGGCTTGGTTGTAAACTTCTTCATATTTATTTAATGCAAGTTGATTTCTGTCCCACATATATTGTTGATGTTTGATTTCACATGTACGCTGTGGGATTCCTTAGTCACTAACATAGATTAGTAGATTATATTCTGGTTGCTTTGATCTGTTTCGTGTTGAGCTAATTGCAGGTGCATAGGGTGACTATCAAAGCATTGCATTCTAGGTATCTACGGTGTCTAGGGAGAGTCTTCAACCTCTGTCCTCTATTTGTTCTGGATCCGAACCATTCAGACCAGTGGAACACCTTGCTGTCCGCAGGAGGTGAAATATTCCAACTAACAAAACCCAGATATCCTCCCACTAGAGTAGCATTAGATGCTGCGACAGTTGAACCCAAAGATGACAAAGCCATGGCAACAGAAGAAAACACTAAGATGGTGACCATTAAATCCTCACCTAAATGGGGAGGAACCTTGATTGAGGAAGAACACCCCGAAGAACAAGAAAATGTTGGAACTGGGGATATCCCTTCCACTTCAGCTGTAAATCTAGAAACTCCAGCACCACAGACAAAAAGGAGGGGATCAAAGGATGAAATTAAGGCATCTCCACCAATAAGAAGGAAAATAACCAGGCAGTCGCAGTAGCAGAAGCAGCAAGGGAAAGATGGGAAACCTTAGAAGCACAAATTGAGTTCCCCATTCTTAAACCCAAACCAATTGATGCCCACTGGGCCCAATTGAAGAAGAACCTCAAATTGAAGGAATTCTGTTCAAAAATAGGCTATTAAAAGAGGAAGTCCAAGAACTCAGAAAAGAATTGGAAAATTGGAAAGAAGCATGCAGAAAACAGAGTGAAAGGAAGCTACAGTTCAATTGGAAGGATCAAATCCTACCGAGGTTGGAAATGAGGAAGAAAGAGTGGTCTGTCCTACCTATGGAGAAATATTTGATGAGTCAGGTTATAAGGTTATAATTCGCCTTTACAACACAACAGTATGCACCTACAACTATGGAAGGACAGGGACAACCTGATTTGAGAGATGATGGAACTACCAAAGAGAAAATTCATGAGAAGGAAGTTGCAGATGAGTTGGATGCTATCACACGAGAACCAACGTCTTTAAATATTCCTGATGAAGTTACCAATTTGAGAAGTGGTGAAATTCCCCAAGAGAAACTTTAGAAGAAGGAAGCTTCAGATGAGCAGGATGCTGCCACACAAGAACTAGCATCCTTGAATATTCCTGTCAAAATTGCCACTAACCTTGGGACAGAGGAACCAGAGGATGAAGTTGTTCCTAAATTTATGGATGAAGATTGCACTGAGACCTTGAAATCCTCTCATGACACAGAAATAACAGACATAGAACTACAACAAGAAAACAATGATGAGGTTGAATAGGATGCTGTCACACAAGAACCAACATCCTTGAATGTTCTTGTCCAAGTGGCTGTCCAAGTGAGAGAAGAAGAACCAGGGACTGAAGGCACTCTGGAATTTAATGAAGAAATTTCTACTATGACCCTAGAATTGTATCAGGACATAGAGATACTGGAATTGGAATCACAACAATAGGGAGATGAAGAAGTAAATTAGGATGTTGTCACACAAGAACCAACATCCTTGAAATTTGCAGTAGAGACTCCTGGGATGCAACAAGAGGCCAACCCTGAAGTGGATGTCATTCCTAATATAGATTTGGGTGAAGATGAACAAGTTCAATCACAACCCTCAAGTGATACTAAAATCCTTGAGGAACAACTGCATACTGAAGAAGACATCCAATCCCAGCAGCATGAGGAAAAAGAAGAACATGGCACTATCACACAAGAACCAACAATCTTACATTCTCTGGCTGAAATAGAAGCTGATGATTAGATAGAGAATAAGATTAGAATTCAAGAGTAAGTTGCTCCACAAGAACCAACATCCTCACAGTCAGCTGCCAAAGTTGCCAATGAAGAACCTCAGAAAGAAAATGATGTTACACAAGAACCAACATCTCCAGAAGTGGTGGAAGTTGTTGCTGAAGAAATTCTAGGAGGGGTTGTTGTTACACAAGAACCAACACTCCCAGAAATAGCTTCAGATGTGCAGGATGTCCAATGTGGAATATCAGGTGATAAGGTGTGGACTGAATCCCTTCAAAATTTTATTGACCTGGATTCTGACAAGGATGAGTATCCTGAAGAAGAAGAAACTCTGCAACCCACAGGAGAAATGTCATTTTTGAGAATGGAGGTAATAAAGTGGAAGAGCTAGGTGGAAGAATACCAAGAAGGGATGGTTTCCCTCACTGAGCATAAAAGGACCATCAGGGGACTGAAGGAGAAATGGGTAGAAGAATGCATGACCCAGAGACTTCAAGAGGAATAACTACAGAAGGAGCTAAGGGAGCTGAAAAAGTTCCAGTCTATGCAGAAGGAAAAAGACTAGATGTATGCTCTTTCTCAAGAACTCCTGGGCACTAGGCTACCTTCCTCTTCTTACCCTGTCTTTTTATTTGAACAATTTGTTTGGTTTAAGTTAAGGGCTGTGAAAGAAGGGAGATCATTTGAGATAACAACCTCAGCAAAATTCTTGGAAACATTTTTGAGAAGCAATTTTGAAGACCAAAATTTGCTGTGTGAATTGTATTTGCATGAGATGGCTTGTCCACTGGACCACCATTCAAATCCTGTCCCTTTTTCAGGAGATGTTCAGTTGAGGGCTTTTGCTTCTTTTGTGAGAAATCATGCTCAGTGGGAAAGGTATTTTCAAACCTTTTCTCACAATGAATCCCAATCTAATCTGTGGGTCCGAAGTGAGCCTCAAAATCCTCGTATTTTTCTTGCTTGACATCGGAGTTTACTCTCATTCCCTATCCAGACTTGGCATATAATGGAACTGCAGGAAGAATTTATTTCTACTTGCATCATCCAGATCTCCATACATCAACAAACAACTTTGGAAGGCAGTAAGCACAGGTGGCAGGTTGCCTCTCCTTCCCTCAGGAACAGAGACCCCTATTCAATTTTAGAAATTTTGAACAGGCACTTTCCAGGGTTGAGGGTTATGTTGGATGTATCAGGGAGTGTGGGGCCAATTGGTTGGGCCTGAAATTTAAATTTCCCCTCATTTGGTGGCCAAAAAAACCATAGGGGATAGATTTCTCACTGACCAAGGCAGAGGAGCAGTAATGTTGGAGATATTGGGTTAACCATAGGGGGTTCATAGAAAAAGAAGGGACGTCTGAGTTCCCCTACAACTTCTCTTCTCTCCATGAATAGAGCATAGTGCAAGATTCAGATTCGGAATAATGGAGGTTGTTGCATGAGGACATGCAATAGGTTAGTTGGGGGGAGCTGTTGGGCCCAGAAATGGCCCCTTTTTGACCATCCTTATTCACCTCTTTTTGCCTTATCCTACCCTATTGAGCATGCTAAACAGATGTTTTCCCTTCACTATGTTCCTCAAGTCACCAAGGTAGGATTGGTTATTGTCTTATTTTATTAATACTTATGATTGTGGTAATTAAGGCTTTATATCTATCAATATACTAACATATGATGGTTGATAAAGGTATTTTGAGATATAGAGACTACAGGTATAGCGGGTTGAACATGCTAAGAAAAGGATGGGCATTCATCGCTCAAGCTGATCACCATCCATCCTACCATTTCCCAAAGAATGCGGTCCCAGTATGTTATTCCAGGCAAAGATGTACAAAGATAGCTGCAACAGAATGTGACAGATTTGGATGTCAATAGTGTGCTGCTGCTCGTGTATAGCTGTGATCTGAGGATATCATTATTTCTGGGTCAATTAACAGTTTCCCTATATTTCCTATCTTCCATTTTGCCACGGTTGTAACAGCTGTTGTAATTTAGGGCGCTTAAAGATCAGAGATCTTCATGGCTGCCCAATAATAAGGATATGATGCTATGATTTACATTGTATAAATATGGAGAACTGTTCTAAGCCAGGGGTTGAACCCCTAACCAATTCATTGTATTAGTTGTGACTGAGAGTTGTGTAATTGATCTTCCTTTTTAATACAAGGCGTTACTTCAGATCTAAGGGTTTTAACGTGCGTTATATCCAGCATCTCTCTGTGAAGGCTGGGCCCACCTTCCCATAGGGATTGCTGAGTTAAATTAGGAATTTTAATTATTCTATCGTGTGATGTTATGTTAATTTTATTTCTTCATAGGAAGCTGTAATAGTTGTGGATTTATAGTGTGTTATTAATTGCATCTCTTGGAAATCTGTAGTGGCATGGTGTGATAGTCGACCGAGTAGGTAATTATTCCTTATGCGATTGCATGGTAGTTGTAACAGCTATGTTCATCCTTATATATTTTAGTTGTTGTTTCCATGAATCCTTGCAGTTTGTTCCTTGCTTTTATGGTTGCAGAATTTCATTCCTGTACTTTGAATTCATAGGATAGTTGGACTCAATTTCTGTACTCTGAATTCCTAGACTAGCTGAACTCGATTCATGGATTTTGGATTTCTGAGGATAATCAGAATAAGATGGGTAAATCATTAGATGATTTGGTAAACAGGATCTCATTTTCTGTAAGAGTAATCTAGATGTGATTTCATGAATCTTTCAATTTCTAGATCAAGAACATTAGAAGGTAATTGTGACTGTATTCTTTAGAAGGTAAACTATAATAAGTGGATTCTCGGGATGAGCATAGCTGAACAGAGAATAGGATTGTTCATTCACAACAACTCAGTGTTTAATCATATATTGTGCATGTTATCCTTGAAATACAAGACTTCCCTGGGTTGACAATAAATATTTCACACTCTGTATGTTAGCTGTAATTCACTTGCATATTGGGTGCCCAACAAAAGGCCCCATCGCTCTTTTATCTTTGTACATTTTTAATAAAATAATTAACCAAAAAAAAAGATATATAAGATATAAATTACAATTTTAATGTCATTATATTGTAAGTTTAGGTTTTAGTAAATAATAAATAGTTTTAAATTATGGGAATATGAAGTGAATAATCATTTTTATTATCCTTGATATTGTAAGAGGGTTACACTTGTGATAAATCAAGCTTGCATGATGATTTAATGTATGGACTTGGGTACATGTGAACCTTGGCTTAGAGATGTTACTCTTCTTTGATTGATTTGATAATGAGTTGTTGATCGTAGCAATTGGATGAGGTCTCTTCATGATATTTTGATGGATTCCATAACATGTTGTTAATAGATAACATATTGATCAGCTCTCTCCTTTTTAACAATGTTGGCATGCTTGGAATATTGTTTGCTTAGCATTGATGGAATTATTTAATACTTTGTGCATTTTATTGAGTGGGAAGCCATCAACTTAGGGTCTCCCTCAGTTTTAAAGTGTTGATAATTATGCCTTGATGACATGAATGCCTATAGTTTGTACTTTGCTATGTTTGGCATTACTCAGTTAAGATCACCCTGAATGGTTCCAACAAGATTATTCATATACTTATGTGGGTTTGAAGTCTCCTAGCTAAAATGGCTTAACATATATGAGTAAATTTCATACATGTTCCTTCAAACCACATTATGTTTAACATCCCTTTATGGAGAAGTAGCCTTGTGCACACTTAATAAGAGTTATTTGGGTGTATCCATCCTTGGTTGAACTCTATTTGACCACATGGAGGATTAATACAAGACCAACCTATCTCTTTGGAGTGGTATCACACTTGGAAGATGATGATTGCAAAATAACCTTTGGTTTTCCATGGACCACCCTCGCTTATAGCACATATTTTGATCCATTCACACATGTTTTTCTTAAAATGTTGGCACATGTTACTAGGGTGCATTCTTCTTGTTCTCATGATTTGAATACCTTATTTCTAGGGTGCATTCTTCTTGTGCTTATTGTAGCAGGGATTTCTCCTTGCTAGAGGGGCACGAATGGCTCCCTTCTGTCTATAGGACAGAAGGGTAGGTTCCTGCTAGTGGGTAAATGCAGAAAATAAAAACGGAAACGAAAATGGACAGAACAATAAACTAATCTATGAACAGAAAGAAGAGAGAAGCAATGGTGAACCCATCTATAAACACAAGTTAGGGTTCCGCCTCCAAAGAACTACAAATAAATCCTAAGTTACAGTAAAAACTGCAAAACAATGTTAAACATAAAACCTGCAAATGGAAACAAGGGTTAGAAAGCAAAGAAAACAAATAAACATGACATGAAAGACAAGTTATACCTTCTCTGGTGGAAATGGGCCACCATGCCCTAGTTTATGGAAGCACCTCTCTTGGATGGGGAGCTTTGGCTCAATGGAAATGGAGGAGAGGGAGTGGGTGGCTTGAGAGGCAAAGGTGTCTCAAGGCATCCACGGGAAGCATAGCAATATGCAAGAGAGAAGTTGTTTGAGAGTGACCCCCCACCCTCCTTTTATAGCTTTTTCAAGGGGTTTTAGGGTTTGAATCCCTTGGTCAGGAATTTAGCCCCTTTTTTGGGCTTTTAGCCCCTTCCGCCCTAACTTTATCTCCTTTTAGGGGTTTAGCCCCTTTTTGGGGGTTTTAGCTCCTAGGAGACTATTTTGGGCTCCTTTTTGGGGTTTTAAAGCTCTTTTCTTCATCCTTTAGCTATTTTGAGGGTGTGGGGGTCTAATGGAGTGATATGAGGGTCGTGAGATGGTGTCCTTGGGTGGTGTAGGCCATTGAGAGCTGAGTGGGGGATTTTTGGGTTAACACTTATGTTTCTAGGGTGCATTCCCTCATGCATTTCTATACCTTATTTGTTAAAAAAAAATTCTTCCTTGAATCAAGGAATCTAAGAAACCACTCAGCTAGCACTGTAATCTCACACCAGACCAATAAACCACGTGGTAAGGCCATCCTAAATGTTGGATGTAAGAACTATCTATCCAACAATAGGTAAAACTATCACTGTAGTCACATGAAGTTTTGAAGGGTTTCTCACTTAATGGTTGAGTGTGGGTTTCCATGGAAAACAAAGGGAAAAGAAAAAGTAACCCATATATTTAAGGGAAGTAGGAATTTAAAAAACAATAACGATGTCAATTATGAGTGAATGATTTGTTTGCATAAGAACCTAATAAAAATATAAAAACGAGGACCACTCAAGGTGGACGTGAAAATAAGTTTGGATCGCGTTTATATTTATCTCTTACGTTACAAATGCAGAGCTTTTAGTATTTGTTCGTGCATTCTTTTATTTGGGTGATTCCATGAAGATGGGTAACACTTTTTGGCCAAATTTGGCGATGAAAACCTGATTTTTTACTTATGTGCTAGATAGAAGCCCTCAAAATGCATATATGCCATGTGAATTTTGACTTGCAGTAAAAAAACAAATTGTAGAATATTATGTTGGCTTCATAGTGATATTTGTTTTAAAATATTTCGATGTCATTTAATGTGTGAATTTTTGCATTTAACGAACTGTGTGACCTTAAAAATTTGAAGAAGCTAATAAGTGGCTCATGTCCACGTAGAGTAATTCAATCTTACATTAATAATTTAAAAAAAATAAATATATGAGCATGATCTACATAAAATGCAGTGTGATGTGCATTTTTTTTTGTTAATTTTTTTCGCATTATACAATTATTTATT
>LPNX010486883.1:529999-544388 GCA_001517045.1 Pseudotsuga menziesii
ATTTTATATGATCACTTGACTATTAGTACCCTATCCTAAGTCAACTTAACATTATTTTATGTTATGTTTGGTAACAACCCTAAAAGATAGGGGTTTGTGGATTAACCCTTCTACAAGGCTTGTTAAGATTATAAATTCAAGTCTAGGGTTTGCTGCTGCTAATAGATTGACGTCTAGGGTTTTGTTTCTATCTCTAAGCTGCCACCACCTCTCCTCTCAGCTTGCTAGTGTTTTCATCTTCTTGTTCAAGTTGTTGTTGTTATGAATAAGTCGTGTCAATCTTCTCAGCTTGTTAAGGGTTTCCTTGACGTGTGTTGATCTTCCTTGAGATGGGCATAATATTTTGTAGGATGCTAATTCTGATAGAAGCCCTTCTTGGGGAGGCCATGACTAATAAACACCTTTCTGTTAAGGGTTGTGACTAATAGAATCCCATTAGGGTTGGGACATGAATGATCTAAGCCCCTTAGATTTGAAATGTGATTGAGTTGCTAGTTGGGCCATGACTATGTGGAACACTTCTTGAGCTGGGTCATGACTAGGTAAAACCCTTCTTGGGTAGGTCGTGACTGTTTGACCTTACCTTAACTGAACCATAGAATGTTGATGCTTTCTCTAACAGGTTGTGACTATTGGGTAGGTCGTGACTGTTTGACCTTACCTTAACTTAACCATAGAATGTTGATGCTTTCTCTAACAGGTTGTGACTATTGATGACTTTTTTGAGCCCTCTTGGACACATCGTGACTTTTTTGTGACTTCTTAGATTGGGTCGTGATCACTGTTTCTTTTCCAGGATGTGACCCTTCTGCTGTTTGTTAGAGCGAATCGTGACCCTTGGGACTTGGGGTTTTTCAGACTTGAGCTATGACTCTTTGATGCCACCTGTGCTGGGCTGTGACCATTGTGTGTGCTCATTGAACTTGAGTTGTGACTTCTATGAGGTGTTTGTATAGAGCTATGATTCTTGTGGGTTGTTAGGACTTTGACTTGACCTTGCTGGGTTGCTAATATCTCAGTTGTGACTTGTGTTAATCTTCTTGAACTGGTTGTGATCCTGCTGGTGCCTAACTGTGTTTGGGGCTGGGTATCACTGTTGGGGTTTCCACACTTGGCGACCGAGTCATATTGACTGCTACTGTATGTGCCTAACCTTATTCCTAACCTTTTCTCTCTCAATGTATGTCAACTGTTTCATTGTTGATCTTGTCCTTTTAGTGACAAGATTTGATCCTAAAAGTATCTGAGTATAAGGCTGATTCAAACCATATATGAACCGACATTGTTATTTATTAATTGTCAGTCATTAGTTTGTTTTGTGTACTATATTATTATTTATGTTCTGTACATTGCATTTGATGAAGTGTATATCAAGGACCAACTTTAACACAGTGAACCTTGGAGTGTTAAAGTTACAAGAGATGAAAGTTATGTTTTCTAAATTTATCTTGCCTTGCTACAGTTGTACCAA
Source organism: Pseudotsuga menziesii (assembly GCA_001517045.1). Taxonomy (NCBI): domain Eukaryota; kingdom Viridiplantae; phylum Streptophyta; class Pinopsida; order Pinales; family Pinaceae; genus Pseudotsuga; species Pseudotsuga menziesii. Next base: position 531,471 of record LPNX010486883.1, read on the forward strand.
TTTTGGGGCTGAGTATCACTACAGGGGTTTTCACACTTGGTGACTGAGCCATATTGACTACTACCCCATATTGATCTACCCCATTTAGATCAGTTTTTCGTTGAGCAATATGTAATTTTTTAAATTTCTGGTTGTTGAACATCTGCTAGATTATAAATTGTTTTTCTTGGATTCAAAATTTAGAATTCAGAGTTTAAGGACATATATAATGTAGTGTGTATATGATTGCAGAGAATGATAGGGTTGCAGCATAGAGTAATATAGAAAGTACTTCAGATCCATCCCATTTGGATTATATTTACTGAACACTTTGAAGTGGGTGACCAATAAATTGTTTGAGTAGTTGGGTTGATGATAGTCAACAACTTAGAGGAATGAGTGGAACTACAATAGAATTAGGAATTGAGGATAATTTAATTTCTCAGTTATAGAGGGCTCAACTAGTTGATGACACAAAATCATATTAGGCCCATGATACCACCAGATCACAGGAAAAAGGTGATGCTACTGCCTCACAAGCTGCAGATGTTGGTACTATAATGATAGAAACTTTACAATCATAGGATAATGATATATAGAGAATCAAGGAACGTAATCAATCCCATGTTGAAGATAATACAATATATCATCCTTTGTCGACCATTAGATACTCAAAGTTGTGTATTAATATTTTTTACCATTATAGAGAACTATGTAAGTTAGGTTCCCAAATTCTTAAAGGGTTCTAGCTCAATGGAAGAGCGCTTGCCTTACAAGCAGGAGGTTGGTGGTTCGATTCCTTCATGCCCTAATGATACTATAATATCGGTTAAAAACAACTAAATTAGTAAGCAAGAAATAAGAGATAGGTGACCCAAAAAAATGACCAAAACTTGTATATAAAATTACTAAAAATGACTAAATTAGTGACCAAAACATGAGATATGTGAAACTAGGCATTAAAAAGGATGCAACACGTGGTGCTAATGATGAAGCGAAACATGGCGTTGATATGGTAGAAAAATAAGACGTTACTTTGGATGCAAAAGATGGCGCTACATAGGAAGAAAAATATGGTGCAACAATAGAAAAAATATTTGGCGTCGTTTTGGTAGCAAAACACGATGCAAAAAAGGAAGCAAAAATTGATGCAAATTTGGAAGCAAAAATTGGCACATATTTGGAAGTAAAACATGGTGCCAAATGGGATACTAAAGTGGTAACAAAAATGGATGCAATATTGGATGCTAACATGGTGCTATTAAGGATGTAAATATGGCACTAATGAGGGTGTCATTTAAGAAGAAAAAGCAGACACTCGCTAGGAAGCAAAATATAACGTTATCTAGGAAGCAAACATCGACGTTGTTTAGGAAGCAAAGTTGGACGCTATTCTAGAAGCAAACCTCGACGTTGTTTAGGAAGCAAAGTTGGACGCTATTCTAGAAGTGAAAAAAGAGACGCTATTTTGGATGCCATAAAGGATTCTATTTAGGAAGAAAAGAAAGGCGTTTTTTGTGACGCTTTAATTTTTTTTCATGACGCGTCCCATTTAGCGTCTAGTTTTACCACTCAATGTAAAAAAAAATTACACTAAAAAGGGACGCTAAATGGGACGCTAATTCCAGGATTTGTTGTAGTGCACTTGTATTATCTAATACAACCAAATGGATTAATTGTTTTAATAAGCATACAATATCTCTATAGCCAAAAGGCTTAACATTTACAAGAAAAAAATGAACTAGGATTTAAGACTTACAAACTAACACAGAAGTTGATTCAACGGATATACCAAATAAAGACTCTGTATAAAATCACATTAGAGTTTTACAGTATAAAAACAATTTCCATATAAGTCACTATCTAAGAATGTTTAACAGGTCGAGGTTTCAAGGCCCGTAAGTCCAATGTTACCAAGTATTTTAAATAATAAAAAACTACAGCTGAGTACCAAAGGCTTAACAGCAAGGAAAACACTGTAACCCAAACCAAATTAAAAACCCACAATGGCAAGAACACAATAAATAAACAATATACAATGAAATATTTTTCTTTCAAAACGTTATGACAAATTTTATAGAGTAGTATCGAAGGTTTCCAAAAACTTGTTTTCAAAACAAATTCTTCCACTATTTATTAAAACAAAATATCACACAGACAGTAATGAAAATTATAACGATTCAGATAATATACAAAGAAATATTAATAATAGTATCGAAATCATAAAACTGAGATAAAAGCTATTTTTTTACAACGGCTTATTTTCCCTTAAACTTTATAACAGTTTTACAATAAAAAGCTTCATTACAATTTCCTAGACTCCATGGTCTGTAAATATAATAGAGGGAATGAAAACTCTATATAATTTTCCCCAACGCAGCACAAAGGCATTTAACATCACCATATATCTCTTCCAAAACACAAAGGAGTATACCATCACGAAGGAGGCTCGTAACTTCCAAAACGTGTCCAGGCCCTAAAGAACTTGGGTTTCCAACTTTTCCTTTTCATTGTTTTCACACAATAGAAGTCAATGGATCATAGGGTTCCAAGGTCATGGGTCTTACCAGAACCTTCGTTTCCAGGTACCCTCGACCCAAGTTTTTTGTCGTTAGACCAAGCTCCTTCAGCAAACCAGCTTTTGAAACCGCCTGCCATGACAACAATGGACAGAGGTTAAAACTTGACTTTTGATAAATGACATAATTTATTTTCTAGAACATAAAAACAAAAAACAAAACATGAAAACATCTTACCCTCAGTTCAGAAAACATAGCGAGGGAACCAAAGGTGGCGTCGATATGAAGGATCTCGTGGCTACATATTGGCAAGAAAAACCTGTGGATAACTGAACACATTTTTTTTCCAACCACTGAAGGGCCGAGAGCGGTCGAGAGCCTCCGATCTCCTCATCTATGAACAATGCAGAAAAATGCAGATGTTTTTAAAAATCCTAAGTTCCTTTCGTTAGGGTTTAACAACTGGACAACACTTTAGAATACTTCATGTGATTGCATTTAAAACTCCCACCTACCTCCACGTCAACTAATTTTCCTTACCCACTTCTCTATAGTCAAAAATTAGTTTTGAGTTGAGGTTCATTTAGACCATGGTATAAATGTTTACTCTAAGATCGAAAGCCTTTATAAAAAGTCTTTTCCTTTTTATTTTTAAGACCACCCTTTGAAACCTTGTTTCTTAACCTTTGCTTGTCATCTTAGGATTATAGATGATATGGTTGCTTGGGATAGAATGAGCCCCTTTTTTTAAGGACACTTGTGTTATCACCAGATTAGAAATGGATTAGATTACAATAAGCTAAGTAAGACCCTAAGACCCTGTAAACCTTAGCATCGAGACAGGGTTGTAAACAAAAAATTAACAATTGTTGAATCCACACAAAACTGTAACATATGACAAGGTATGCATGACACTTTTAACATGATGATGCAAGCCCGTCAACTGTAAACCATGACAAGCAGGCTTAAGAATTAAATCTTTACAATCAAACAAGTAAATTTGTCTAGTTTTGTTGTCATACTTGAGATGTCTTTTTCGATTTGTTAAAATCATAGTTTAAGCTAAGTCCTAGGATGTAAGTGGAATGCAGGATTTTACCATAAATTTTCTTATGAGCTATGTTGTAACCTAGGTTTAGATCTCTTACCTAAATAAACCCTAAGTAACAATTTTTTTTACTTATGGATTTTGGATTTTTTACATGTAGTATCATAACGAGTTTTCAACACTAGGCCTGAAGTTGGCTCAACTCGGATACAAAACAGGAAAACAAAAATACCGACTATGTTCAAAAATTGTTTATGTACAGAAATATAAATTTTTATTTTGCAGTAAATGGAATGAGTAGCGAAATCTGTTGAAGATGGATCACATCATAATAATCCATATAATATATATGTGGAACTAAATAATCAACCATCGGAATTACTTCAAACTATAAAAGACTTAAAAGCTGAATTACAGACTGTAAAGGAACATAATGAAAGGATCCTAAGAGAACAGGAAGAATTAAATCAGATACTACTGGATAAATTACATAACGAAGAAAAGGATAAAAGAAAATAACATGAATATGAATATGAAACTATATCCTACAAGCGTAAAGGAAAGAACTTAAAATTTTATGATAATGAAAGTAATTCCTCTTCAGGAATTAAGGTTTGGTCGCACAGAGAAAAGCATAAATATTCCAATGAAAGTAGTGATAGCGACAACAATCCTAAAAGAGAAAATATAAACCTTATGAAGAAATTCAGGAGAGTTTAAGAAGATAAAACCCCCTATGTCTAATGGTGAGCTGGAAAAAGGTGAAGAAGTCGAGGCATGGTTGTTAGGTATGAAAAAATATTTTCAAATTTATAATTACTCAGGTAGGCTGAAAGCTAGAATGACTATCTATAACTTAACTGGAAAAGCTGATATATGGTGGCAGGATATAAAAAGAGTGAAAAATATTAAAGAAAAATATGTAACTTGGAGGACTTTCAAGAAATACTTTAAAAGAAAAATTGTATATAAATAGTATTATGAAGAAAGAGATAAGGAATTTTATGATCTTAAGCTAGGTTCAATGTCAATGAAGGAACTAAGTAGTAAAATTTTTAAGTTTATTACACTATGTACCTTATATTATCGATGAAAAGCCTACGATACAGAGGTTTCTGACTTGTTTACCTCTTAGATTCAAGGACAACATTGAATATGACAATCCAAAAACTATTGAGGAGGCAATGAGGAAAGATGATTTCTGTTATGAACAAAGAAAAAATAAAAAATAAGACATACCTAACTGGAAAAGTAAAAGAACAAATAATTTTGAACAAAGAAGAAAAGGCTTTAAGGCCACCAGAAATTTCATAAATAATTCCTGAAACCATTCTAAGAATGTTTATCAAGGAACATATAATAAAAGTAATACACATCATAATTTTACAGCAGCTAAGAGCAGGGACATACCTAAAAATTATGTAAAAAATAATGAACAAAGAGAACCTGCAAAATGTTGGGAATGCCAAGGACCTCACTATGTAAAGGACTATCCAAATAGGAAGAGACATTTTAGCAATGTGCATACAATACATGAAGAAGCAATTGTTGGTGACGTAGCGAATGAAATGCCCAGAATTAATGCATCCTTGAAGAATCGACATGATGATCACCAAACATCCATGGTTGAAATAGAAGGTATGATACAAAACAAACCTATTTCTATTTTGATAGACCCAGGTGCTAGTTTAAGCTATGTTTCACCTAGTATAGTAGAAAGTTGTAACTTGTGTTTGAAAAAGTTTGAAAAATCTTGGTTGGTTCAGTTAGCTACATGAACCAAAAGAAAGGTAGTTAGCTATGTTGAAAATTGTGAAATGTTTTTTAGTCAATTCAAAAGTCAAGTGAAATTAAATGTGTTACCGCTAGGGTCATTTGATGTTTTAATAGGTATGGACCGGCTGGAAAAACATGGAGTAGTTTTAAATTGTTTTGAGAAAACATTTACATGTATTGATGAAAAAGGAGAAATAATTACAGTAAAAGGAATACCTAGAAAAGTTTCTGTTAGACATATTTCAACTTTGCAAATGAAAAAGTTTGTACGTAAAAGTTGTAAAGTTTTGTTATGCATGTAATGAATGACGAACACATGAATAAAGAAGATAAGTTAAAATTCGATGATATACCAATATTAAAAGAATTTTTAGATGTATTTTTGGAAGAGATTCCAGGATTACCTTCGAAAAGAGAATTTGATTTTACTATTGAATTAGTACTAGGAGCTGTACCCAATTAAAAATATCCTTATCATATGAATATCCTAGAAATTAATGAAAATTAAAACTACAACTACAAGAGTTGATAGATAAGAATTACATAAGACCAAGTGTATCCCCTCGGGGAGCACCTGTCTTATTTGTTAAAAATAAAGACGATACCTTAGATTTATTTATATATTACCATCAGTTAAACAAGATGACAAATAAAAACAAATATCCATTTCCACGCATAGATGATCCGTTCGATCATATACACAATGCAACGATATTTGCAAAAATAAAATTGAGATCTGGATATCATCAAGTCATAATTAAAGATGAAGATATTTTTAAAACTGCATTTAGAACCCGTTACAGGCATTACAAGTTTGTAGTTATGATATTTGGGCTAACAAACGCTCCAGCATCTTTTATGTGTTTAATGAACAGTGCCTTGAGTAAATACTTGGATAAATTTGCAATTGTCTTGAAAGATGACATACTGATTTATTCAAAAACAAAAGAAGAACATGATGAACATTTACATATAATGTTACAAGTAGGCTAAGAGAGCACAAATTATAAGCTAAATTGAGTAAATGTGAATTATTTAAAGATAAAATACAGTATCTAGTTCATGTGATATCTAAGCAAGGGATATCAATGGATCCTAATAAGATAAGAGCAAATATGGAATGGCATGTTCCTAAGGACGTATCAAATGTACGATCGTTCATGGGGATTACAGGTTATTATTGAAAATTCATACAAGGATTCTCGAAGATTGTAAATCCCATTACATCCTTACAGAAAAAGGGAAAAATATTTGTATGAGATCTAAAATGTGAAGAAAGCTTTAATAAGTTAAAATATTTTTTAACTGCTGCACCTATCTTAAAAATAACAGATCCAAATAAGGACTTTGTTGTATGTACTGATGCATGTAATGAGGCCTAGGAGGAGTATTAATGTAAGAAGGTCATGTAATAGCATATGAGTCAAGAAAGTTAAAAATACATGAAAATAATGATGCTACCTACGATTTAGAGTTGGCTGCCATAATACATGCCTTGAAAATGTGGCGTCATCATCTAATCGGTAGAAGATTTTTATTAATGTCTAATAACATAAGTTTGAAATACTTGTTTGATCAACAAAATATGAATGCGAGAAAAGCAAAATGGTTAGCTTTCCTTAGCAAATACGATTTCAAGATCAAACATATAAAAGGAAAGGAGAATAAGGTGACTGATGCCTTAAGAAGAAATGAAAAATTGAATTTTATAGTTGTTGTTAGCAGATATAAAATAGAATTGGAGGATAAGTTTGAATATAGAGTAAAAATGGACAAAGATTATCAAAATTTAAGAGAAAAAGTTACAGAAAATAAATCTGAAAATATAAAAATAGACTTCAGTTGGAATGAAAAAGGTTTAATGTTGTATAAAAACATATTATATGTACCTAATGTACCAAAAATTAAATTGTTGATCTTAAGTGAAGTACATAAAAGTCCTTACTCAAGACACCTTGGTTAACAAAGGATGTTAACAATGCTAAGAAACGATTATTTATGGCCTAATATGAAAAATGAAGTAGTTGAATATATAGCTAGGTGTATAGAATGCCAGCAGGTTAAAGTTGGGCATCGACACCCATCAGGTTTATTGCAACCATTACCAATCTCATATTGGAAATGGGAAATTATCATCCTTGATTTCATAATAGGACTTCCCAAAAATCAAAAGAAAAATGATTTTGTAATGGTAGTGGTAGACAAACTTAGCAAGGAAGCTCATTTTATACCCGTTAAAACTACTTATAAGGCTGCTAATATTGCCGATATTTTTATGAAGGAAATATTTCGCTTGCATGGAATTCCTAAGGTGATAATTTATGATAAGGATCCTAATTTTAATGGTAATTTATGGAAGTCATTTTTTAAAGAATTGGCCACTAAGTTAAATTTTAATACTGCTTATCATCCGCAAACGGATGGACAAATAGAAAGACTAATCAAGTTTTAGAAGATATGTTACAGATGTATGTTAGGGATCATCCAAAGAAATGGGAAGAATATCTACACTTAGTCGAGTTTGATTTTAACAATCATTATCAAGCTTCAGCTAAACTTAGTCCTTTTGAAATACTGTATGGTAGGAAATGTAATACTCCCATTTCATGGTGTAATCTAGTTGACATATTAATGTTAGGACCTAACTTGTTAAAATAAATGGAACTAATAGTGAAACAGGTACAAAGCAATAGGAAAATTTCATAGGACAGACAAAACAGCCATGTAGACCTTAAAAGAACTCAGGAATAATTCAAATTAGGTGATCATGTTTATGTCAAGGTAAAACCCCAAAAAAGCTCCTTTAAGTTGGGGAGTTGTGCTAAATTAGCACCCAGGTATTATGGACTGTCTGAGATATTGTCAAGAGTTGGACCAATGGCTTATCGGTTAGCTTTGCCACCTAATCTCAAAATACATAACGTATTTCATATTTCAATATTGAAAAAGCATGTGCATGATGCTACTCATGTAATCTATTGGATTGTTATTCAGGTAGAACCAAAAGGATATTTTCAGGTGGAATAGGATTGTATCCTTGATAAGAGAGAATTTTTTCTATGGAATCGCACCATTGCACAAGTAAAGGTGCAATGGAAGCACCTTAGTCCAAATGAAGCAACCAGGGAATTGGAGAGTCGTATGCGGGAGGCATATCCAAATTTGTTTCAAGAAGACTCAGATGATACTCAACCAACATCGAGGACGATGCTAAAATTCAAAGGGGGTGTTTGTAACCCACCTAGAACTGAACACATTTTATTTTTGAGAAATACATTTCTTTAAAAATTATTGTAAAATTTTATGTTGTTGACTAAGGATGGTCAAAGATGACTGTAATTGAATTATTTTATTATTTAATAATTATAAGAAGGGACACCTATCCAAAGAATATTGTTGAAGAGTGTTCACTGACCCTCTAGGAGGAAGGGTATGTTGTAGAAGGCCAAAATAACAAATGGCAGCAACATCATTCACTTTATAGTTGTTGCAGGAGGCAACATCCCTATAATTGTGGTCATGTTCCCAAGAAAAGAGGAACTGAGCAGGTGGCTCATTTAATTGCAAAACTGACCCAAAGACCTAGGAAAGCTTATATATACCATCGAATGAGCAGGAGGCTCACTACATTCTAAGATATTAGAACCTTGTGGTTTTGCTGGAAATTGAAAAGTTAAGCACATAAGAGGAATTCGTTGAGGGGAAAGCTAAAGTGATGTTGCTAGAGTTTAACTGCAAGTGTGACTGTTAAGTGACAGAGAGTACTGAATAGGATTCTACACAGTATCTTTGTCCTGGTGGTTCAGTGAACAGGCTCAGGGGTCCTAAAGCAAGTGATATTGGATTCTTTCAAGAGACGGTTGGGAGGAACGGTCTTCTTTGGGTGTTTTTCCACTTCGTTAGCTATCAGGTTCTAAGTTGTTCTGGTTATTATTATTAACCTTAAATTTATTTTATGTTTGTATCTGTAGGATTTATGAATGATAAATATTTTCCAAAACTATTATCTGTTCTGTAATAAGTAGGAAATGTTTTTGTTTACCTATAAATTTATGAGTTTATGAATGCTACTGTTTATACAAAATTTCATAGTAGAATCAGTAAGCTATTGTATACTTCTTTTTAGAAACAATGTGATAATTTTATATATAGTTTCTTCTGAGAATAAATAGTATACATAGTTAAATAGTAATTAGTATTTTCTTTAGTTATCTTTTATAACCTTGGAGTTTAATCAAAAGGTAAAAACATAGATATCATCATTTAAATTAAACAATGAATATTCTTACAGCTAGGTCTAGCTCTTTTTCCTTGGAATATAGTAAATCCCTCAAAACAAACAAACTCTTTTCTTTTAACAATATATATATATATATAGTCTAAAAACACATGACTCTGCTAGACAATAGATCTAGGTCCGAAACCTATAAAGATAATAATGTATATATGTATTTAAAATATCTTTCAAGTATTATCTAATAGAACCAAAGGACTTAATTGTTTTAATAAACATTCAATATATCTATAGCCAAAAGGCTTAACATTTACAAGAAAAAAAATGAACTAGGATTTAATACTTACAAACTAACACGAAAGTCGATTCAACCGATATACCAAATAAAGTCTATGTATAAAATCACATTAGAGTTTTACAGTATAAAAACAATTTCCATATAAGTCACTATCTAAGAATGCGTAACAGGTCGAGGTTTCAAGGACCGTAAGGCCAATGTTACCAAGTATTTTAAATAATAAAAACCTACATCGGAGTACCCTAGGCTTAACAGCAAGGAAAACACTATAACCCAAACCGAATTAAAATCCCATGATGGAAAGAACGCAGTAAATAAACAATATACAACGTACTATTTTTCTTTCAAAACCTTATGACAAATTTTACAGAGTAGTATCGAAGGTTTCCAAAGAATTTTTTTCAAAACAAATTCTTCCGTGTTGTTTATTAAAACAAAATATAATATAGACAGTACTGAAAATTATAACGATTCAAATAATATACAAAACAATATTAAGAATGGTATCGAAAACTTAAAACTGAGATAGAAGCGATTTTTTTTAAATCGGCTTATTTTCCCTTAAACTTTATAACAGATTTACAATAAAAAGCTTCATTACAATTTCCCAAACTCCATGGTCTATAAATAAAAGAGAGGGAATGAAAACTCTGTATAATTTTCTCCAACACAGCACAAAGGTGTTTAACATCACCATATATCTCTTCCAAAACAAAAAGGAGTATACCATCACGAAGGAGGTTCGTAACTTCCAAAACGAGTCCAGACCCTAAAGAAGTCATGTTTCCAACTTTGCCTTTTCATTGTTTTTACACTATAGATGTCAATGGATTTTAGGGTTCCAAGGTCATGGGTCTTTCCTTCGTTTCCAGGTACCCTCGACCCATGTTTTTTGTCATTAGACCATTCTCCTTCAGCAAACCAACTTTCGAAACTACCTACAAATAAAATGATGCACAAAGGTTAAAACTTGGATTTTTATAAATGGCATCATTTCTTTTCTGGAACACAAAAACAAAAAAAAAACATGAAAACATCTTACCTTTAGTTCGAAAATCATAGCAAGGGAACCAGAGGTCACATCGAAGCGAAGGAACTTGTGGCTACATCTTGGCAAGAAAAACCTGTGGATGACTGGACACATTTGTTTTCCAACCATCGAAGGGAAGAGAGTGGCCAAGAGCCTCGACTCTCCTCATCTATAAACAACACAAAAAATGCAGATGTTTTTAAAAAACCTAATTTCTTTTCGTTAGGGTTTAACAGTTGGACAACACTTCAGAAGGCTTCATGTGATTGCATTTAAAACTCCCACCTACCTCGACGTCGACTGATTTTCCTCACCCACTTCTATATAGTCGAAAAATAGTTTTGGTTTGAGGTTTATTTAGACCATGGTATAATTGTTTACTCTAAGATCGAAATCCTTTATAACAAGACTTTTCCTTTTTATTTTTAAGACCTCCCTTTAAAACCTTGGTTCTTAACCTTTGCTTGTCACCTTAGGATTGTAGATGATATGGTTGCTTGGGATGGAATGAGCCCCATTTTTTAGGACACCTGCATTATCACTATACTAGAAATGTGTTAGCTTACAATAAGTTAAGTCAAGCCCTAAGACCCTGTAAACCCTAGCGTCGAGATAGGGTTGTAAACAAAACATTAAAAATTGTTGAATCCACACAAAACTGTAACATATGACAAGGTATCCAAGACACTTTTAACATGATGATGCAAGCACGTCAACTGTAAACCATGACAAGTAGGCTTAACACTTAAATCTTTACAATCAAACAAGTAAATTTGTCTAGTGTTGTTTTCATACTTGAGATGTCTTTTTCGATTTTTCAAATTCATAGTTTAAGCTAAGTCCTAGGATATAAGTGGAATGTGGGATTTTAAAATAAATTTTCTTATGAGATATGTTGTAACCTAGGTTTAGATCTCTTACCGAAATAAACCCTAAGTAAAAATAAAAAAAATTACTTATGGATTTTGGAGTTGTTACAATGCTGGTTTTATTTTATCAATTGGCTTTCCATACTTGTTGTTGGCTGGTAGGACATGTGTGCCTCCAATTGTTGACATGTAAATTTTTTGACATATCATACATGTGTTGGGTTGTAGGCATTCCAAACTCTAGATCGAGAGAGTTCTTGGTTGTTGGCATGTCAAACATGTGTTCAATTATTCTTTAATTCTATAGTATCTTATAGTTTATCTTAAAAAACAATGAGTTAAGTTAGTATATTTCCCCTCGACCTGGGTGATTTTCATTGTAAGCAGCTCAAGCATTCTAGGTTGTTGGCATTCCTATGTGATACTATGCACCTCTCCTCCATTCTAGTCATTTGACTATGAATTCATGAGGGGGCAAAGCACGGGGGATTCACTCAGTGAACTTGTTACATAGCACAAATGTTCATAGGATATTAAAGAATATCACTAATTTCAATAAATATTGGAAAATTCCTCCTAAAATTGTATTGTTGAACCTCCCCTCCCAATATACCTTTCCAATTAAGAAAACCCCTAGTTTCACTAGATATTGTAGATATCCAATTTTACAAACCTATTTTTAATACAATCTTTATATCATATTATCAATTTGTAAAAAACATGATCCCTAACACATCTTAGGATAAGCAAACATGATGCTTATAAAAATAATAGTATAATTCTAATAATGATCCCACTGGGATCGCAGGGTCGACTGATCAATTTGTAGAATTGGATAGTGGAAGAACCAACAAATTATTAATGGGGAAGCCAAAATGCGTAAAAGACAACCTATTCAAGATATCAATGTATAAAGAATGTAAAATACGGATAGTCCAATCGTTAGTACAATGCTTAGACAATATCAAAATTGCATATGTTTCACCTAAAGCCTACCAATCTACCAATTTTATATCATGTAAATACAAGTATAGCGAGAGAGAGCTCATTTTTTCTATAACCTTAATAAATTAAAATCCATAAAAATTCAAAATTGAAACCCTTTCGTGGATGGACTTCCCTACCTTCCTATCAAAACAAACATCATTGATGTTTGAACCCAAAT
>LPNX010486883.1:544461-576741 GCA_001517045.1 Pseudotsuga menziesii
CTCCTACTTTACAATAACACCATATGATCATGTGCATAGCTTGAATTTGGGTCATTCACAAGATGAAATGAATTTCGTCCACTTCCTCTACATTTATTCACGCAATCAAGGGAATTAACAAAATTTAGTTACCTTTACTTGGGTTATATTTATTTTTTTTAAATATTTATAGGAGAGGGGAAAATATCCATTGTTAAGTTTCCAGCATGCAATAGTTATAAACATACACAAATGATGAAACTTATATGATATCATTTCATGGTAATGATAACACATAGGGTATCTAAATAAGGATTTAAATTTTCAACTATGTTCATGTCAGTTCCAATACAATATTAAGACAAATGACTTGCATATAAGAATTGAAATTACAATTATGAATGTTCCAAATATAACTCAATAGAAGAATAAAAAGGGTAGAAATAAATAATTAGTCAAGAAAGATTGAACTAACTTTTCTTGGTTCTAGTGAGCCAAAAAATATTGATCTCAATTTTCTCGGTTGTCGTGGAGCAAGGTTTGATTAATCCTCATTACCCACCTAAACCCCAACCTAAAAAATTATTCGAAAAAAATAGAATACTTTATAAGTCCTATGATTTGGAGGTATAAATATATCTTATGATTTGGAGGTTATTCCTTAGCATCATTTAGGATTGATATGAATTCATCCCATGTTTTGGAGGTATGAATCTAGCCCGCGATTTGGAGGTTATTACTTAGAAAAACCTATAACTATTATATATCCAACCTGCAATTTGGAGGTATGGATTTAGCCCATTATTTGGAGGTATGAATCCATCCCACGATTTGGAGGTTATTCCTCATCCCACAAAAATCAAATAACCCCCAATATTTATATTACTATGTCAATTTAAAAATCCCCCCTTGACCCCTGAATACGAAGCAATATATTTTTGAGGTTTTTAGGAGTATTCAAACCATCAATATAAATGAACGTGGGATGGTATTCCCTCTCTAGTGAACTCCCCGTAGGGAAAAGTAACAACACTTGCAAGTTATAATAACTTTGGCAGCGTGGTCAATATCAATCAACTTTAATAACTTTTATTTAATACTAAATTTCTACTATATTTAAGAAATAAATGGCCAATTATAATAGTGCCATCATTTTTGTAATAAAATTAGTAATGCTAAATCCAGAATCCAGTTGCTTTGTAGGCGCCACTCTTAATATTGGAAAATTCAAATCTATAACATCATATTTACAGTGTTTGTTAAACATGAACATGTGAGCACTTTATTACATCAAATCGAAGATTAAGCAGTTCCAATTGCATCATGGAATCTTGAGTTGCATTCATCCCAGCCAATGGGGAATATAAGACATTATGATACCCAATGGGGTCACTAAAACTATTTTGACCAGTTGTATATATAATTTTTTTGGGGGATTAATAGTATTAGTGACAACCGTATTTTTCAACAACACTTTCATGACTACAATATCCTAATGGTTTTAGAGGGTATACATATTACATGTGTGAATGCCTTGTGTCATATATGTTAAAATTAATATCTAGTTGTCATCCTATGAAAAAAGCTGTAAATCACAAGAGAGCTCAACAACAAATTTCAAGAAAAATAAATACCGGAACAAACACACACACACAAAATAGAAAACATGACCAGGTCCCATGTTATAACTTATAAGTATACCATAGATGCATTAGTGCATGTGCATTGCAACTCAATAGGATGATATTATGGATGAAAAATTGATAATTATTGAGCAATTGACCTCTAACTGGAAAACTGCCAATCGTCACCCAATTTCCCATCCTCAACAAACTATCAAGTAAATATTCTAAAACTATTCTATAGGATGCACATCCATCAAACTTATGAAGTGTAAATACTTGACAAACTCTCATTATAGTGGCTTGGTCAATTTTACTTTGGAGCAGAGAATCAAATAACCCTTGAAGGTGTGGCATCCCCCATGAATTTTAACTAAAAGGTCAGTTTAAAGATATCATAAATGCCAGTTTCAGTAACACTATACTATGAATGCATATTCAGGTTCTGCAACAAAAACAAGGTTGAGGATGAAGAAAGCATCTAAGATGCTCATACAATAACAATATTGGTGTAACTACAAGAAAATTGAAAGCAACAATATGTTGCATCCCGACTTCCTACTCAAGCTGAGCGGAAATACAGATTCCTAGTCAAAGTGAGTACCTTTTCAATAAAGAGAGAAATTACAGATCCTAAATCTACAACACGTAGTTCATACATAACAATGGGGATTGATTATGTCGATCCATGAACACCATAATATAATTTCATTGAATTTTTGAAATCCAATAATGAAAATCCTTGATCATAGAGTGCTGTTGTTACAGTCCTATAGAGAAATGTAGGTTGCTTGAATCCTCATCACAATCCACCTTATCTACAGTCATCAAATTATTCCATTACTAATGGAAACAACTCATAATTATTCCCATAATGATATAAACCTAATCATTAATATCTCATAAACATTTCACTCATGGAAAACAAGGAGTGTTGAAGAAAGTCTTACTACATGTATATAAAGCTAAACATTTCTTTATTAACTTAAACCTGCCCGCAAACCCAAACTGAACAAATTTCATAGCTAAAACTGCCTTTAATTTTTCATGGAGAGGCATTAAACCCTTTTAGCATCCCACTTTGAAGCCATTAGATCCATTGCACTTTACCATCATTGTTAACCCTTCTACAAATGGGGATTGACTTCATGGGGTGCCAAATTACATTTAGTGGTGGCATTCTTCTTCTCTAAGGTCGGCCTTTTTTCATAGTTTCCTACTATATAGAATCGGGTAACTAGTTCACTTCGATTGAAAACCCAAATCATCTCCATGAACATCAATTATTAGGTTCCATTAACATTAATTGCTAGGTTGTTGAACATAACAATAGCAGGATTGAGAATTGGATCAAATCTCATGATTGGTATGCCTCTCATCCCTAGCATAAATTGCTAAACTAATTGTTAAACTGTCGAATACTTATTGCACAACGAGTTCATGAACTTCAAGAACAAAATTAGATTTTTACTGGATTGCACACTTGTCTATTTGGCTATGTATATGGATGTGCATAAAGAAGAGGCAACTTTTTCTTATTTTAAGGGAAGTAAATAAGGTTGTCGCGAGTAAAGATATAATCTGTACACTTCAGAAATATCATCGGGACTAACTAATGTTCAACCTTTTAACGAAATCTATTCATACTTTGTACTGTAAAAATGACACGGACAACCCTAAAATTCCCAAACATTTCAACAATGTGTCAATAAGGTAAACAGTGAACACATCAATCAAATTGTTGACATTTTGATTGAAGAAAAAATGAAATTGATCGTACTCGAAGTTAAAAATATTGTAATTAGTATTTAATAATCATTTGAATTGTGATTTTTTCACATGAACTAATTTGATCAGGTTACATGCCAAGTATGCTATATGCCAGTATTCAAATGTGTAGTGATCCCAACACAAACAACTGCAAGAACAACATGTACATAATCTTCTAATTCTGAATACCATTTGAAAGAAATCATGAATCAATAGTTAGTGTTTGACTGAGGAACAAAAAACAAGATAAAAAAACGATGCTATAAAAACATTGCCATTAAAAGAAAATAAAAAATAATTCATGATTGCCTAAAACACATAATTAACAAGAGCCACTAGGTAGCGCATTGGCTACTGATTTGTAGCAGCAATATGATGAAATATGTTATAACAACAAAATTCATAACTATATTAATTCCATCTTCCCCACCTGGTCATAGTTTTGTTTAGACAAATTAGTCCATGAAAATACCCGCATACAACATTTATATATACAACATAAGTAATAGCTCCATCACATTTTATTTTTTGGGATATTTATACCATTATATAATGGATTGTTAGTGTTTTAAAAGTTTTAATGTTGTTGATACAATATTTATAACAATAATTTTATTTTTTAATTACAATCTAACTAAACTTTGAACGAGCATAACTAAATTGTGAATTACTCTATGGAATTTTTTGTGATATAAAGAATCATTATCAAACTTCACACAAATTTATAAAATAAACTTAGTAATTAAAAGAATTTATTATTAACATTAAATAATTCTCCTATATTATATTTTAGCGGAACAAAGTATGTGTATGGCCTTAGTGAGTAAAAGAATGTAGAAATTTGAAATATGTCACTTGGATTATTGAATTTGCTATGATTCACTAGTACATATAGCTCAAAAGTTCCATGAAATATTGCCTGCACGAATAAGTTAAAATGGTAATTTTCGTGGATAAATTGATAAATATTTTGAAAAGAAATTGTTATGGCCCCCGATCATCGTCGCTATTGCGACGTAAATGACAGTTTGTCTCTATAGGGATGATGGTTCGTCTCTATTGCGATGAAGAGACACGTTCGCCGCTCTAGCGATCGAACTCTAAACATTTGCAAATCAACGGTCATCACAATAACGGTCATTGACCTTTTCTTATTGTTCAAATTTGACCGTTATGCATTTTCGTTATAACTGCCACGATCATTGATCTATAAATACATGTTCTTAAGACATATTTCATCAAATGTTTTGCTATAGTTGCAACACTTTTTCTACTGATTGTTTGATCTATGATTTCAAGATTCCATTACTGGTTTAACACATCGAATTTTTTATCTCCTTTGGTTTCCAGGTTAGTATTTTTAAATTATTTGTCTCCTTTAATGTGTAGGGTCATATATAAAGTGATTCGACTATTCATTTTCTCCTCAATACTATCACATCCAAAACCAACATGGTAAGAGATGGATGATTAGGAGGTATTGATTTGAATGTATCATGATAGAGTACATAATTTTGTTAGGGAAGGTCCATGAGAAATAATGGGTTCGTCTTAGATTAATGGGTGTTTTAGGTAATTTCAAAATATTTGTAAAATTTTAGTTTTGCATTGAGGTTTGTGGTTAGTGAACTAATATTTTTACAATGAGTAAATATAATGTCATCAGGATTTGTCTCTTAATCATTGTCTGATTAAAAAAACATGAAGATGAACTAATTAGGGAAACAAGATCATTGCTTTTGAAATGTTTTATTTGTTTAGTTTCTTATTTATAGAGGGGTAAACTAGCATGTGGTAATATCCTATGTGAAAAATTGTTTAAGCATTGTGATCCTATGTGGTTGTGAGAAATCATGTTTCCTAACTTGGGAGAACATAACCGTTGGGGGGAATTTAAATTTTATGACTAAATATCAAAAATATAGTGGTTGGTGGTAAGAATAGACCCCCATACTAACTTATTCCTTAATAATTTGGAAAGGAGGGGTGTTGTTTGTGATATGCAACATGTCGAAGTAAAGTCAACTTGGATTTACTAATTAGATTTGTCACTTTCCATGTCACGTCCTTTAATTTTCTGTCTCCTTTAAGATACACACACACGCACACACATATATATACTCTATTTAATTTACGTATACATTGACTGAGTTTTTTTTGTTCTTATATGCTATTAGAATGTCAAAGAAATATACTTGGGAAGAAAATAATAAGAGGTATGTTGAGTTTAAGGTAGCATTGGAGGTGAAGGGTGATGGAAAGTGTTATTTCCCTTGCAATGATTGCAGGGGTTTGCGAACAAGAAGAATTTTAAGAACAAGTGCTGATAAACATTGTAAGGAGAAGGCGCATGATGAAGGGGAGTTTGAATATAGTCCCTTGGTAAGACGCTATTCATTAGATAATGTACTTCTTGTAATAGTACTGATCATGTATTCAAAAAATGTTTTATCATTTTAAATTTATGTGTTGTATATTATACACTAATGCTATTACATTTGTAATTATAGAGACAATGCCCCCTAAATGTCGACCACCAGAGAGCTATTTGCCACATAAATATAGTAGAAATACTACTTCACAAGGTGAGGAACATGGATATCATAATATTGAAGATGAAGTTCTTAATGATCCTATGGACGAAGATGACATTATTGATACAAATGACGAAGATGAGATAAATATATTGATCCAAGACACATTTTCTCCATTGAATGAGGACAACCTCCATGATATTCATGATGTTCCTCTTCTCGAGAAGTCCCAAGAACCTCTTTATGAAGGCTCAACAAAAAATATTCTATTTGCTATATTGTTGTTGGTGAACTTGAAAGTTTTGAATGGTTTGTCAAACACTTTGTCACGTCCCCAACCCTTACTCGACGGAGAGGATGCGACATCATCTATCAACTTAAGAAAATTAAGCCCCATGAACATAATATAAAAATTGCTTGAAAATAAAACATTAATACGTATAAACAGATGCGTAATGAAATGTACATGATATATACATCGGAAGAAAATCATCCATTCAACACATTCATGCATTCAACATGTTCGTCATAATTTCGTAATAATTCATAAGAAATATAGTTGTAGAACATAAATACATAAGAATACTTATCTTTGAAATAAGCTCGTCCCGCAACCAGATATGTCGCTACAACATTCACCCAACCATAGGACAGTGTGCTATTTAATCTCTCAACAACACAACCACCCCCGAGCTGGGCATGATATCCCCCAAGTAATAAGGAACATTAGCAGACTTCACCCATAGCCAAGGATACAATTAAAATTTAGTCAAGCCAACACAATTGGGTTTATTAGACTTACATGGGTAGTGGTTTACACTTATCCAAATTCACATGAGACACAACCAATCCAACATATGGGTTTATTAGGCTACCAGCCAAGCCATCCTTCCAGTTGGGTTTATCAGGCTGTTAAGGAGGTAGAAAGACTAACTACTAAGCTAATGAGCTCAACCCCAGAGCTATGAACACTCACACCGGATCTAGCCTGATTTCTAAACAATTACACACCCAACACAAGGAAGTATTCCCTTCTCTGCTACACAGTCCCTCAGGCCATGCCTTCCCTTCCAGTGTTATTCAGGGCATGCAAAGAAGAAAACCAACCTTCTAGATTGGTCTGTGAGGTTCTTTCACACACCAGGTTTATGAAGCAAGTCTAGACATTAATTCTATTCCTTCAATCAAATCAAATGCCAGACATGTATGCACACATAAGGATATCAGTCCTGGGATTTATCAAAATGTAGCAAATGCCAGGGATTACATACACACATGAAAATTTACAAATTTCTGAACATTGCCGGTGCCAGACCGATGGCTGCAAAAATGCCAAAATGAAAACGTTGTCGGTCTTTCAAAACAAAGGCACAAAATCAGATTCAGGTCATTCTTGTTTAGGAAATCGACTAGCACACTGGAGAAAATGTGGACAGAACAAATACACACAGGAAAAAGCAAAACGTGAAAGGAAACAGATTGCCGAACAGGGGAAAATCGTGAAGGGCTCAGACTCAGAGTCGTTTTTGCTTGCTGGCTGCCGCATGAATGTAGAATTGGTTTTCCAAAAATGTTTTTTTCAATCCAAATCATGAGGGAAGGAGAAACACTGCCGCATGAGGGAAAAATGGACTTTTAGTGTTTTCTTGCCCAAGAAATTCAAAAAAAAAATTCCCAAAGTGGGGCTCTGCCCAATTCGAATTTCCCCACTCTTCCAATCCCCCACTCCCTCATCTTTAGGACAAATCATGCCCCCATTTCATTTAGTTGTGTTGACATAGCCGATTGTGGGTTTTAATTAAAAATTGCAATTTAACATGGTGTCCAAATTTTTAATGTTTAGCTAGCATAAAAAAATACCATCGTCCCAACTTTAATTGCCAAAACATAACACTAAATCAATGGTGGGGATTTTTCCTAGCTCCACACCACAATTATTTACATCATTTATTTTAAATGCAAACAAGGTCAAAATCGGGGTGTTACACACTTGTTTCACACATATCCTAAGGTATGTAATGTATTAACTGCATCTTCACATGGTCTATTGAAAATTTCACCATTTTCCTCTATTTTTAGTGTTAATTAATTCATAAATTAGGGATAAGCAATATTTATGATTTAGGAATGATACAGTATAGAAGATCTTGGAGTGACATGAAGGCCTAGAGCAAGCACGATGGTTAAAAGGTGTTTGTGATATAGGGTTGGGCCGCACAGGTTGACGCGTGGTTGGTGTGATAGGGGAGCCGCAAATCACCTGGTTTCGTGTTGATATAAGGTCAGGACCCTTGATGCCTGGGGCTTGAGGGAGGGGAAGGGGGGGAATGAGATCAAATGGAAGGAAGGCGACGGGTTGGGCAGAAGGTCGGGGTCAGGAGGATGTATGCCGAAGACTCGGTCTATTCGAGCCACCCAAATAATATCTGAGGCGGTAAGAGGCAAGATTGAGTTATGGAAGGAGACAACCCTCATTGGGAAATTTGTGGGGATATGGCCTAGGGAAAGGGACCTGGTCCGGTGGATTCAAACAGTTTGGAACCCTAACGGACACTATGATTTACAACTAGGGTCTAAGGGTTTCTTCACTATTGTATTTCTCAACCAAGAATATAGGGATAGAATCTTGGAGGGAGGCCCATACTTCTTTTTCTCGTTTGGGTTATATCTTAGACCTTGGAAAGAAAGATTCAACCCAGAAACTGAAGATGTCACGGTTGGCCGGTTTGGGTCTGTCTTTTCTCGCTTCCAAGAAAGTATTGGGATATGGATACCCTAAAGGATATTGAAAACACCCTAGTGGAATTTATGAAGGTGGCTGAGCAAACCAAAGCCCAACGATACACAACGTTTGCTTGCATCTGTGTCTATCTAGATCTTTCGAAGGAACTCCCAGAAGCAATCAGCCTGAACTGGGAGGATGAGGAATGGACTCAACCCATTGAAGGAGGAGGAGCTTCAAACACCGATGGAAGGTATTGAAGAGGACGGAATTAAATAAATGGAGTTGGGGGAGTTAGATCTGGATGTAATCGAAGCTGAATGCAATAAGAAGGGGAAGGGCTATGTCTCCAGAAGGAAGTTAGAGCTTCCCCAAGAGGAAATTATTAGAACGGGAGCATGCCAGAACCTGGGAATTGAGCCAAACCAAAAAAAAGGCAGCAAGTGGAAGTCCCCAGAGGATGAACTACACAAGGGAAGGAAAGCAAACAAACAACGTATCGCGAAGGTAGGTTTTAAGCTCATCGAATCAGGTCAGTACCCCACGATCAGGGTGGCATTTTCTGAGGTTAAAATTTTTTGTCAATGAAGATAATATCCTGGAACATAAACATGTGTAATCACCCCAGAAAGCGGAAGACTCTAGCTAGGAAGATTAAGCAGGAAAAAACAGATATTCTTTTTCTTTAAGAAACTAAGTGCAATTCTGAAACTATGGAGAAAATCAGGGGGAGGATCTGGAAGGGTAGTAGATCCATGTCTCTTGATGCAGCAGGAATGGCTAGTGGTAGCACAATCCTATGTAAACCAAATTTTGTGGAGATCACGGATTGGCGAGCTACCCAATTCGCACTAATTACATAATTCAAACTAATGAATTTAGGAACCAACGGTTTGTTGATGAATATCTATGGCCCTAGTTCCTTTATTTAGAAACATGCATTCTTGGATTTCTTAGGATGGGTAAAAGGTCTAACAGAGACCCAAAACTGGGAAATAGGAGGAGACTTCAATCTAATTGCCAATCTAGGGGAGAAGAAAGGGGGCAAATGATCCCCAGATAAGTATCAGGAGGATTTTTACAATTTCTTGAGCCAAAGCCCAGTGATAGATATGGAAACGGGGAATGGATGGTTCACCTGGAATAAAAAAAATGGAGGTGAACACCTGGTTTCCTCACTTCTTGATAGGTTCCTGGTCTTTGAAAACATTGTTCATGGTATGGGGGAAATTAGGGATGACATTCTTCCTGCATCCGAATGAGATCACTGGCCCATATGCCTCAATTGGGATTGGTCAAACACTACCATGAGCAAACCTTTTAGGTTTAAGAAATCCTGGTTGGAGCATAAGGACTTTAAGGAGTTGGTTACTGAGTGGTGGTAGGAATTGGTCCCCTCCATGGGTACATTAATGTATTGTTTCCAGCAGAAACTCAAGGCCATGAAGGCCAAAATATGCATGTGGAATAGGGAGGAGTTTGGAAATATATTTGAGGATAAAAAGGGTTGATAAGTGAAATTGAACTGATCAATCAGAAGGGGGTGGATGACGGGTGGGATGATGACATGAATATTAAGGAGAAGGATCTAGTATGTCAACTAGAGGCCAGGGAAAGGCATGAGGGAGTTTATTGGAAAAAAAACTCTAGGGTAAAATGGCTCCAGGAGGGGGAAAGGAATACTAAATTCTTCCACAACTCAGTCCTCCAGAATAGAAACAAATCAAGAATCCACAAGCTCAAGAAGATGGCTGGAAGCAAGGTGGAGATTCGGAAGAAAATAGAGGAGGTTCTTACCCAGCACTTCTCTGATATCCTTACTGAGGATGGAGGAGATAGGAGTAGAGCCATAAATAGGATTAGTGATATGATCCCTAGGACTGTGACCAAAGAGAATAATGAAATGCTACTTAAGTCAATTTCTATGCAAGAGGTTGAGGAAGTTATCCACCAAATGGCTATAGGGAAATCCCCTGGGATGGATGGCTTTACCTTGAATTTCTTCCACCATTTCTGGGATTTGATCAAGGAGGAGGTCTTGGATATTGTGGAAGAATCCCGAAATAAGAGAGGTATTTTCAAAGATTTCAACGCAACCTTTCTCACTCTAATCCCTAAAGAGGTAGGGGTAGACAGCCCCGATAAATTTAGACCCATAGCCCTGTGCAATGTGATTTACAAGATTATATCTAAGGTCATAGCTAACCTCTTGAAACCAATCCTACCTAGCCTTATAAGCTCTGAATAGTCAATATTTGTGGAAGGAAGGCATATTTTGCATGGTGTCATCCTTGTTCATGAGGTGCTTCATTCACTAAACAGTACCAGGAAAATAGGTATGATGATCAAATTGGATATTGCGAAGGCCTATGACAAAATCATATGGAAGTACATGGACAAGATTTTGGAGGCCTTTGGATTCTATCCCCAATGGGTGGAGTGGGTGATGGGCCTGGTAACAACCTTTTTTTTAATATCATGTTGAATGGATCCCCAACTAGATTGTTTCAGCCCTCTCGAGGCATAAAAAAAGGGGATCCTCTATCTCCTTTTCTCTTCATTTTCATGGTTGAAGGGTTGAGTCACATTATTCAGTCTCAAGCAAGGAATGGGGATCTACGGGGGCTTAAGACCCATGAAGGAACGAATCCCCAAAATCACCAATAGTTCATAGATGACACCATGCTCATGGGGCACCCTTCAGTCCAAGAAGCTCATAGCTTCAAGAAAATTCTAAACCTCTTTGCTAGGGCCTCGAGCCTAGCACTCAATACCAAAAATCTCAAGTCTTTTTTAATGAATACTACTCCTATTGTCCAGAGGAATATTGTAAGGATCCTCAGTTTCTCCCAAGGGGTGATGCCTTCAAAATACTTGGGAGTCCCCCTTGGGGTTGGGAAGCTGAAAAAATCCTCGTGGTAGGAGCTCCTAGATAAGATGAAACAAAAGTTGTCTAGCTAGGTTATTATACCTTTAAACCTCCCCAATAGGATGGTTCTGGTAAAATTAGTTCTTTAGGAAATGCCAATCTATCTCTTCTCAATCCTATCGGCTCCTAAGTCTATTCTTCATGAAATAAGAAGTATCCAAACAAATTTTCCCTGGGGTGGCAGGGAGGAAAAAGCCAAATTTTCTCTGGTAAGTTGGGAGGGAATTTTTTGACCAAAGGAGCAGGGAGGGTTGGGGCTTAGGGACCCTGAAGTTATGGCTGAAGTTCGGGGTGCAAAAGTATGGTGGAGGTGGTCCAATTACTCATGTGAACCTTGGGCCAAGTTATGGAACATTAAGTATGCCATAGATAAGGTCAAAGATCAACTGGTTTGAATCAATGATGACCAACCTAGATCTCCCATTTGGAGGAAAGCGGTGGGTGGTAGATGTTTGGTACAAGATCAATGTTTCTAGGTGATAAGGAATGGGGAGAGTGCTAAATTTTGGGAGGATTCCTGGAATTGATCCAAGATGGAGACGCTTGTGTGAAAGAAAAATAGAGGAAGGAAGGGTTAAAGTAAACCATTATTGGAGCAACTGAGTCCCGGAGGGACAAAGGCAATGGAACTATTAGGTAGAGCCTAATCCAGCCAACGATGCTGACTTGAGGTATTTCTAGGAAGAACTTCAATAGTGATTCATAAGGGTTATGGGGGAGGCGATATTCTACGATGGGGCTATTCTGAGAAGGGATCATTTAGAATAAAAGAAGCCTACGACATCAGGGTTCGCAGTAACGAAGAGGAGGATGGAATCTAGAAGAAAAACTGGAATACCAACTCGTGGCCAAAGGTGGATACTTTCTCTTGGCTAGTATCCAAAGTTCGAATTCTCATCGGTGAAAACCTTAGGAAAAGAGGGATCCAGGGTCCTTCACAATTCCCTCTTTGTTGTTGGGAAGAGGAAACCACGGGTCACCTCCTGGATTGTTGCCCCTTTGCTACATCCATATGGGACAAAGGAGCCTTGAGATTTAGAAAAAGTGATCGAAGGAGAGGGCATCCGGCTCAAACTCTGAAGGACCGGCAACCCAAGGCCTTTAAAAATTGGATCATCCGCACCATGTGGGAGGATTTCCTAGGAATGACAATGTGGTGCATTTGGAAGGAAAGTAATGGGAGGATCTTCAAGGACAGGAGGCTTAATGTTGATGATGTTTAGTTGATTCTACAGGAGAACCTTCTATCTACGATACACAACAAACAACGGTGTGATGAGGATAATATCATCCCTAGGGAGGAAATCCATGTTGCGTCCAGCTAGGGTTTAGATAAAGTTCATATGGATGGGATTAGGTGCAAAGAGAAAATCTGCAAGCCCTCTAGTCCATCTTTGTGGTCTCCTCCCTTTCCCCAGGTCTTAAATCTCAATTTCGATGGGGCCTCGACGGGCAACCTGGGGCTAGTAGGATATGGAGTTGTTTGCAGGGACTCCAATGGCAGGATTCTAGTGATTTACTTGATACCAATAAATCTACTGAATTGGAGGGCTTGATCCGGGATTTTGAGTGTCTGATAGATGGAGGATGGCTTCCTGTGATCATTGAAGGAGACACTAACATCCTGATTCAAATGGCGAGGGGGTTGGAAAACGAGAATACTAGCAAGAAAATTTCAACTGGTTGATGCCTTGCTAGTCATCTAGACACCCTCCGGTACTTGGTTGGAATACACTCGGTGGTGTCCTTCGTCTACGTCCACCGCGAAGCCAACAAGGTGGCTGAATCGATTGCAAATGTTGGAATGGAAGGTGGGAGAGGGAATCAGAGGGGTACTATGGATGATTTTCATAATGAATCCTAGACCCAGCAATACCAACAGGTGGTTGCATGTGACTATGAGGTTAGACCATAGACAGAACGTGTTGAAGACAAAAATGATGGTGGTAACAGAGGGTGGGAGAAGGCCCAGGAAATCCATTTGTCTTGACATGCAGGATCACGTGGTTTAAGGCCCCTGGTGGGTTAGGTCAGGTTAGGGGTGTCATGTCGAAGTACGGGCTCAAGCGCGATGGGATGGGAAAGGCAGGTTGGGATCAGTAGAGAGATTTGGCCTTAAATTCTGAAAGGATGGTTGGTACCAGACTCAGTATGAAAGATGTTGGGAGTATGATTTGGATGATGTATACAGGGTATAGGGTGGATTTAGAAGTGATGGCTTCCTTCTCCATTTATCTGGGGCAGGATCCACCACCTTCCATTGTTTTTTGTTGAGACATCGTAATGCTGTTCAATTTGGGGGTGGGGTCTGTGTTTGTTCAGAGGCAAGCTGGTAGGATGGAGGTTCTTGTTCTTGATTTCGGTGGAGATAATATTGGTGGCTCTATGCTCATGCCCCCCAAGCGATCCCTAAGGAGATAGGCGGTGCTAGCAGAGGCCTCTGGCGCCATGGACAGAAAGGGTAAGGGGGTCATAAGGAAGAAGGAGGAGAGACGCTAAGAATCATGGGCTCAGCTGCAAGCCCATGAGGATGTGGAACTCTAAAAAGAACATGTGACTATGGCCATCCATTTGGAAATTGATAAGGTAGTCAAGGACTTGTGGGAAGATTTCAAGGTGATGCCCATGGAGGATCTTCGCAAGGAGGTAGTAGACTGTGTGGTAGACCTGAGGAACACGACGTGATAGGCGTCAACGTATAATCGTTTATCGATGATGTATTGGGTCAACATGCAACTAGTTAGACACTCCTCAATTTCCTGAGAAGCGAAGTGAGAAGGCGATGAGGAGCCTGCTAGAGCTTGGAAGAAACACAATGGATATTGTCACCTGATGCACCGGAAATTAGATGTGGTGGCGGCCCATTTGGGCATTTCATTTTTTTTGGTAAGCGGGATGCAGGAGGAGTCTGTAAGGCCCCATGAGAGGGGGATTGGTCATGACAAAGAGCAACGGGCCGAGCCGGTGGGAACTGCCTTGGGGCCAGGAAAGCCTTCTGGTGCGTCCATTTCTGTGTGCCCCAATAGGGGAATTCTGTTCAGAATCGGGATTGATCCCTGTTCTCTTATGTGCTATGGGTCTTATTTTCCTTTTTGGTTGTGGGTTGTTAGTGGTTGCTCGGACCAGTCGGCCTATTTTTGTAATTGGGGGGGTATAGTACTAGATGCGTCCTTGTGTTTGTTTTGTGGGGGTTTGGGGAATCTACCTGACTATGTGGTAAGAATGTATTTGACGAGATTCGAGGAATTTTGTGAAGGTCTATTAGCAGGATTGTCATAGAGAAATCTTTGCGATGTAATTAATCCCTTTTGATGTAATACAATGCTTTATTTACAAAAAAAATATTTATGATTTATATTGTTTACATTTCATTTTTTTGTCAATGTTGCAAATTGTTGGGTGATTTCTATTACCACCATCACATAATTTACCATGCACATGTTGAGAGGTATTCTTGATTATGAAAGAAATTGGAATGGACTATCAAGCTATTGATGCATGTCCTAATGATCATATGGTATATTATGGAAAATATGCATCAGAAAACAAATTCCCACAATGTGAAATTAGTAGATATCGAACTGATCAAGTAACAAAAAAGGTGCCTCACAAATTTATTCGTTATATTCTCATAATTACACTTTTCCAACAGTTATTCAAGTGCCAAAGTATAGCAGAGTTTATGGATTTCCATGCAAAGAACAGAAGTGGATATGGTGTTCTTTGCATGCCTGCAAATGGTTCTGCATTGAATAACATCGAAGAAAAATGGCCAATTTTTAAAGATGAACCTTGTAATGTTAGACTTCCATTGCCAGCTAATGGTTTCAATCCATTTGGAGAGCTTCGTTCTACTTACTCAATGTGGCATGTTTTCGTCATAAACAATAACCTTCCTCCTTGGATGTCGATAAAGAGAGAGCACATGATGTTGGCAATGATTATTCCATGTATTTTTTTGAAAGTAATTATATTATTTCATTTCTTTGTTTCATTTTTGCATGAGAACACCTTTGATATATTGGGAAACATAACTGAATAGCTCTTATATTGTTGAATAAATTAGGTAAGTACCAAGTTAAAGATATGAATGTATATATTGAGCCTCTTATCAATGAGCTATTGAAGTTATGGGATGTCATCACTATGTATAACATCTCTATACCAATAGGGCATAAACAATTTCATCTCCATGGAATACTTGCATGGACAATTCATGACACTCCCGGGTTAACACATTTTTGTGGTATGTAAATTTCTGTTGCACTTTAAATTAATATGTTTTTAAGGTAAATATCATGCATTTTTTATTTAAATTAAAAATGTTTTGATGCTTATATAACATTAATACATATATCTTTCAAGTCTTCAAACAAAGGGAAAATTTGCATGTCCAGTCCGTGGTCCTAGGATAAAATCTTGGTGTTCAATAAGTTTAGGAAAGTACGTGTTTTATGGGTACAGGAACTTCCTCCGTAAGAACCATAAGTGTCGAATTACCAAGAAAACAAAATTCAATGGTAAAGAAGAGAATGGGAAGAAACCGCAAAGAATGACACCTCACCTATGGAAGTTGGAATATAATAGACATCGTCATGATATGCAAATTGTATATGTAGCATATAAATATAATATTATGAATTTTATTTTTTTATTGAATTTTCTCTACCATGGGTGTCATGAATTATTGTTAATGTGTTTTCGTTTATGTTTAATATTGAATGTCGTGAAGTAATGAATGGGCTTCCACGAGGAATGGAGATTTATCCCATACAATTCAGTAGGTTTCCTTCCTACGAGCACCTACAAATAGCTCATTTGTTCGATACAATGCATATTGGGAAGAATGTAACATAAATGATATGGAGAATCTTAAATGGAAGGACTGGAAAAGATAA
This sequence comes from Pseudotsuga menziesii, assembly GCA_001517045.1. Taxonomy (NCBI): domain Eukaryota; kingdom Viridiplantae; phylum Streptophyta; class Pinopsida; order Pinales; family Pinaceae; genus Pseudotsuga; species Pseudotsuga menziesii. Next base: position 560,916 of record LPNX010486883.1, read on the forward strand.
AATTGGAAAAAATTGTAGTGACATTTCAGAATCCAATCACGCATTGCAAAGTGTAATTAATTCCCATGCCGGAGAGGTGTACCGAAATATTATTCTTCCATGGTCATTGACAAAGAAACAAAGCAAAATAAGGTTTTCGACTGGGCTTTCGTCGAACATGCAAAATATCTTAACGAAAAAAGGTGATTTTGGTGGTGTTAAGACTCATGACTAGCATACATTCATTAAGGCAATTATTTATGTATATAATTTTCATTTAGTAAATACTTTTAGTAATTGTTGTCTCTTATTTGAAAATTAAATAAATAATGATAATTTTCTTTTTGTTACAATACGTTCTACCTCTATCTCTCCCGGATAGCTTTGACAACAGCATAAAACAAGTTATATGTGATCTTGGTAAATACATGACGTAAGCAATATGTTACATGCATGAAAATGTTTATTCACTTTGTTGCATATCTTATTGACATATTGTGTTTTACAGTTTGGAACTTTATTATATATGCCTCAATCTTGTTGATCGCTGTTATTTTCTTACATCATTTGTAGGTGGATTTCATCTAAACAAATCCATAAAGAAGATATTAGGGATTGGAAGAGAGAAATTCCTCGTCTAATGTGTGAAATGCAGAAGTATTTACCACCAGTGTTTTTCAATGCACAAGAACACTATCTCATACACCAAGTTGAGGAGATTGAATTGTGTGGACCTATACACACAAGATCAATGTGGATGGTGGAAAGGAATTTGAAGTCATTAAAGGATTTCGTTAGACAAAGAGCATGTCCTGAGGGTTCTGTTGTGCAGGGATATATGGTATATCAATCCATGGTGTACATTATCCAGTATCTTCCAAATTTAGCTAAAATTATCAATCTTCCTCGCATTTGGCATGTCAAATCCATCAACAAATTTGAAGGGGAGGTCCTGTTGGGGAAAGGTAGAACAAGGAAAATGAAAGGTAATTAGATGCTGTAGATTTAATTTATGATACAATTAATTTTTCAATTTCATATATATCTTACTCATGTAATTTTTATTATTCCATCAGTATTGTAAGGTAAATTTAATTGTCTTTAATAATCACTAATTTACAATTCTTAATTGTTATTTTTCATATAGTTGGTCACGTGTGGGATGCAATACATTTATACATTGCAAAAAATATTGATTGGATGGAGGAATGGATAGAATGATGTTTAGAATTCTATGGTACCTTATCATGGGAAGCGGTGAGTAAATTGATTAAAACAGTGCATCGTCATCGAGAAGAATATTTCAATGAACTTACACAAAGGGAAATTGATTTAGAATGTGGTTCAAAAGATAATAAAAAAAGGCAAGTATATTTTATACCTTGATCATTTTTTTCGTTGTTTCCCATTATATAAATGTATTTCTTTTGTTTATTTCTTCTTATATATTTATTTGCTGAGTCGGGCATGATGTAGTTGATACACCACAAGGCTATGTGGTCCAATGGTTGTAAATTTCGCATCAAAAATTTGGGTGACAAGAAGAAAACATTCGATTGTGGGATAACTACAGTTTTTCAATTCACTAATGTTTCCTCTAGAAGTGACAAGCATCGAGAAGTATCTGAAAAAATGTACTATGGTTATTTGGAAGATATAATTGAGTGTGACTTTAATTCTTGTAAAATAGTTCTGTTTGAGGTCAAATGGTATAGGCTACGAATGAATGAATGTGATCCTAAAAGAACTATTATTGAGCATGCCAATGGATTTACCATGGTTAATACAAGGGCACTTGAACCAGGTACATAGGCTTATGTTCTTCCAATTCAATGTGAGCATATATTTTACTCAGAGGTGCCAGGTAAAGCAGGTTGGTCATACATTGTTAGATATGATCCAAGAGGAAGATCGGCCAAGTATAATCCACTAGAGGAAGAAGACAATGTCGAAGAATAAGGTGATGAAAATTAGGAGCAGTTGGTCGCTGCATATGTGTCATATGAATAATCTAATCAAGAAGTTGATCATCCAAATGACATAGCAGAGTATTTTGTACTCGGTGATGATATTGATGATGAATATATAACTGAAAATGACGTTGATGATGATGATTATATGAGAGATCCTTTCAATGATAGCTATTATGGACTAGATGATGATATAGATAAAGAAGTTGATGATGATGATATTGATGACGAATAATAGAAATCATCATCATCATGTCATCACCATTAGAATAATCACAACCATCATCATCTTCATCTTTATGATCATCAATGGTATCATCATCATCATATTCTTATTCTTCTTCTTCATATTTATGATCATCAATGGTATCATCATCATCTTCATCATCATCACCATAATCACCATCATCGTCATCATCAAAATCATAATCAACCTCATGTTCATCTTCATCGTCATCATCATGTTCATACTCATTAGAATAATAGGAATCATCATCATCATGTCATCCTCATTAGAGAAATCACAACCATCATCATCTTCATCTTTATGATCATCAATGGTATCATAATAATAATCATCATAATCCTCATCATCACCATTGAAATCATGATCAACCTCATCATCATCAACTTTATAATCATCATCGTCATCCATTTTATCATCATCAGCATCAGCATCATGTTCATCTTCATCATCATCATCATGTTCATACTCATTAGAATAATCTCAATCATCATCCTCATTAGAATAATCGCAACCATCATCATCTTCATATTTATGGTCATCAATGGTATCATCGTCATCATTGTCATCATCATCCTCATCATCACCATATTCATCATCGACATCATAATCAACCTCATCCTCATCCTCAGCCTCATCATCATCAATGTTATAATCATCATTATCATCAACGTTATCATCATCATCATCATCATCATCATGTTCATCTTCATCATCATTATCATGTTCATACTCATTAGAATAATCACAATCATCGTCATCATGTCATCCTCATTAGAATAATCACAACCATCATCATATTCATATTTATGATCACCAATGGTATCATAATCATCATCATCACCATCTTCATCATCGACATCGTAATCAACCTCATCCTCAGCCTCATCATCGTCAATGTTATAATCATCATCACCATCAATGTTATCATCATCATCATCATGTTCATACTCATTATAATAATCACAATCATCATCATCAACATGTTCGACGATTTGTTGTGGGAAAAATGTTCACATGTACTAGTGATAGTTGAGAACCATGACATAATTGATATGGAGATATATCCGAGGAACTTTGTTCATCATGTACTATCTTCATTTATGTGTGCATTAATGTGGTGGTGCAACTAAGGGGTTATAAAAGTTAATAAGTTAGTAGTTGTAGTAATTACGTAATACTAATTACTAGGTTTATAACCCCTAATCATTGATAAGACAAAACCTTGCAACCACTATGCTTTTAACTTTGATAATCCCTTATGACACCTTTAATTCCATTGTTTTTCAACTCAACAATAAATAACTTGTCACTCCTAATAATTATTAAGTTTTAAGTTATAGATCTTATCACCTAATACCCTTAATACTTGAAAAATGTTTATAAATACTAATTCTTAAGCTTGTAAATACTATAATATCTAAACCTTATACCTTATAAACACTATTTCCTAACCATTAACACATGTAATCCATAATTTGCAATTAACCACTCTAGGATCTATTTAACAAGCCTAATTATTTAAAAAAAATGGTTTCTATTTTAGAAGAAATTTAAAAAATAATAATAAGACAAGAAAATTTTCATGTTCAATTTCCTATTTATCAAGGTTGTAATTAAATGAATTTTACACATTTTTAGGATTTAAAGATTTGTAAGAAATAGATTGTATTATACAATGAATTCTATCTAACTGTATTACTTACTTATGCTAGTTGTCTCAATTATTCTTGATAGTGGACTTTAATAAGCATTCTCTCTGTGTCAAACTTCGAAATGGTCACCATATTACACTCATATGACAACTTTTTTTCAAGAAAGGGTCTATTGAAAATGATGTTCTCTATGATGGGGATGATGGCCAGAAAGAAAATGATCATGATAACCCTGCTGACTATGGCGACAACGATAATTTCACTATCAACATCATCATCATCATCATCATCACTAATGATGATGATGATGTCGATGGTGTTGTTTATGAAGATGATGACGATGGTGTTGTTTATGACAATGGTCATGATGATCTGACCCAAGAGGATATTGGTGGCCACCCACCTATTCCTATTGGACCCCCACCATTGTTTCTTTTAGTTTTCCAGTTTCCTTAATTGTAGCACAATTTACTATTTTTGGCAGTTTTCGGGTCCTAAACTTCCGGAACCGTTTTGAGGCCCTAAACGACGTTTTTCGACATCGAATGGTCAGGAAAATATGAGTTCGTTCTAGACTTAATGATTGTAATTTATGGATTTAGTCCTTAAATAGATATTTCTAACGATGTATAATGCGCGTCAAACGAAGGTAGTATGCTAAAGTTACGACCCCGAGAAATTGATGTACCAAGTTACCCAACGAGGCCCACATTCTGACGTTTCACCACCTAGGGTTAGGTTTTTGGATGTGTAGGGTTTCCATTGTTTCTCAATAATATATAGGCCTTCAAGCCTCATTGTAACATAGATTTCAGAGGCATATAGCCGCCACATCTCTTCTCAGAGATATGCTACCAGCACTTTAGCTAGTTTATTTCCATACTATAAACAAGTTTTAGTTATTGATTAATGAAATGAAGTGTTATTTCTGCTGCATATTTATTTCTATGGTTATTTTTGTATTCTGTTGCATTCCTGCATAAATCAGGATCAATGGTATCAGAGCAATATGCTCTTTCTTGATCCTTCTTTGCATGTCCCCAACGAGGGCGAGGTATAAAGAGTTAGGGCTCAATCTGGTTGAACCTTTGCAAGATCAGCCTCGCAAATCCCGATGGCCACCCATGGGGGATGAAAATAAAGATGAGGGCACAAAATATCCTATCAAAATGTTGCTCGAGGAGGCCCTTGAAAAAAAAGGAACGCGATGACAGATAACTTCACCCAGATCCTTCAACAACTTCCCACTGGTGGCACATCTGCATCTAGAAGCCACTCTGGAGGCGCAACCCCTTTTAAGGTACAAGTAAACTTCAGTATTCCCATATTTGATGGCCAAATAGATGCAGATGCCATAGATAGATGGTTGAATCTATTAGAAGGATATTTCTCAGTTCATGACTTTTTTGACCGAGAAAATATTACTTTTTCTCTACTCAAAGCCGCCCCCCATGTCAAGGACTAGTGGGAAACCTACTGTGAGAGAAAGGACGAGGAGGAACCTTCTTTGTTCTCAGTCATACCCACTTGGAATTCTTTCCAAGATGCCATAAAGGGACAATATTATCTGGTGGGGAGCTATGAGGACAAGTACATACAATGGACTACGCTGTGGCAGCAAAGAGATCAAGATGTGCATGAGCTGACGAATCTGTTCCATACCCTATGCAGCAAGTTGGGTATCAAAGATTCAGAGAAACATTTGGTGCTGAAGTACCATATTTGTCTGCACAGATACATTCAGGAGGAAATGGAGTTCCTCGACATCTCCTCACTTGGTACGGCATATCGATATGCTGCCAAAATTGAGCAAAAATTCAAACAGAAAAAGCGAGACTTCGGATCTGTGAATCAAAATCAAGGGACAGGTCCCCAAAACCATAGAAACAAGGACACAGCCAAGGAATGATGACTCAAGAAAACTTTCCAAAGCCACAAGCAAAGATCAATACTATAAATCCAAAGAAGGAAGCGGGAAAGTGGTGCGAGTTCCATAAGATCCCCACTCACAACACAAGTGAGTGTAGGGCCAAGCAATATCTGGTGGCCGAGATAAAGGCTTATGAATCAGATGCATACTCTAACACTGAATTAGAACCCAAGAAGGGGAATGAAAGAGGGAAGAAGATTATCGATGTAGAGCCCAATTCCACCGTTGCCACCATGAATATCCAAAAGGAAGAACCGGAAGATTCAGAGGAGGAGGAGCGTATTTTCCACTCCAAGATGTGGGTAAAGGGTTCCTCGCTACAGTTCATTGTCGACAATGGGAGCCAAAAGAGACTGATTTCAGTAGAGGTTGTGAAGCAGCTGGGTTTGTTGACCACAGCACACCCACATTCGTACACCATCGGGTGGATTCACCAAGGATGGGATCTCTGCGTCAGCTAGCAGTGTCGCCTTCCATATAGCATCAAGCCCTTCACCGATGAGGTATTATGCGATATTTCTCCCCTTGATGTTTGTGATGTATTATTAGGTCAACCATACTTATGGAAGCGACATGCTATGTATGAGTCTTGGCCTCACACTGTTATTATTACGCTGGGAAATAATTTGTACAGGATACTAGAGGTACCACCTCCTGCTGCTATCTCTTTGGTTACTGCAAAACAATGTAGTAAGCTCATTTCCAAAATTGGGAAGTTTGTTTTCTTGATGATCCGCCCTCAGGGAAAGAAGAATATTGTGGCCACAACCTCTAGAGAGGGCCCCTCCACACGAAAAAAACAAATGGACAAGGTCGTTGAGGAGTATCAAGACATATTCACCTCACCCACGGGGGTGCCTCTCCACTGTCAGGTCAAGCACCCCATCGATCTGACACCGGGTGTGTCATTGCACAATGGACCAATCTATCAACGCTCTGTTCTGGAAAATGATGAAATCAAGAGGCAAATTCAAGAGCTGTTGTAGAAGGGTCACATCCGGCCAAGTTCATCACCCCGTGGGAGCCTAATTGTGTTGGTACATAAGAATGATGGGACTTGGAGACTCTGTATTGACTGTCAGGCGTTGAACAAGATCACTGTCCAGAATAGGTACCTGATCCGACGGATTGATGACCTCCTGGACCAGCTTAAAGGGGTGAAATATTTTATCAAGAACGACTTAAAGTCCGGGTATCACTAGGTATCGATCGAATCGACCGATGTGTGGAAGACTACCTTCACATCCAAGGAGGGCCTTTTTGAATGGTTGGTCATGCCTTTCAGGCTGACGAATGCTCCTGCAACCTTCATGAGACTTATGGATGACATCTTACAACCATTCACCAACTCATTTGTAGTAGTGTACTTGGATAACATCCTGATCTTTAGTCAGACTTGGGAAGAGCACCTCCACCACATCCGACAGGTCCTCTAAACATTGCGGCAGCACAAGTTGTGTGCCAATTTGGACAAACGCACTTTTGGCATGACCCAGGTTCAGTATCTAGGATATATTATTGATTAGTGTGGGGTACATGTGGATCCAACCAAGATCCAAGTCATTCGGGATTGGCCAGCCCCAACTACTCTAACAGAGCTTCACAGCTTTCTGGGCCTTTCTAATTTCTACCATAGGTTTGTGTTGGGATTCTCTCATATCACTTGGCCCTTGAGTCAAGTCACCAAGGGAGGAGAAAAAGCAAATTTCTTTTCGTCAAAAAATCAACAGAAGGCATTTGCAAAATTGAAACATCACCTCTGTTATGCCCCAGTGCTCACATTACCTGACTTGCAACAGCCATTTGAAGTCGATACAGATGCCTCTGACTATGCTATTGGGGTAGTCCTTACTCAAAAAAGGAATCCAGTGGCATATCACAGTGAGACACTGTCCGACACAGTCTAAAAATATCCCACTTATGACAAAGAGATGTTATCCATTGTACAGGATTTTCGACAATGGAAGCATTACATTTTGGGGAAGGAAACGATCATCCACACAGACTACCAACCCCTGCAGTTCATGCAGACACAAGGGAAGTTACAGAATGATTTCCATCAGAAGTGGTCCACATATCTACAACAGTTTCATTTGAACATCAAGTACAATAAGGGAAGCACCAATAATGTTGCATACTGCCTTAGCCGACCACCGATCGTGGCGATAACCACCATGCTCAACTCTTGTAGGCATGAGACTTCTGATTGGCCGCTTCTCTACAAGTGCAATCCAGAATTCAGCCACACATACCAGCCACTCTTGGAGGGAAACCAAGTTCCAAAATTTCACCTCCAGGATGTACTACTATGTCACATGGGACACCTTTGTGTTCCTTCAAGCGAGTATGCCAAGATGATTTGGGAATCACACTACAGTTGGGTCATTGGGAATTTTGGGGTCGAGAAAATAGTGGTAGTAGTGTAGAAGTATTTCTATTAGTCGAACCTTCGACATGACGTCGAGAAGTACATCTAATCCTACACTACTTGCGCCATTGCCAAACCATCCATTAAGAAGCAAGGCCTCTATACTCCGTTGCCTACCCCTAGTGGACCTTGGTAATCCATCTTCATGGATTACATGTCGGGCCTTCCTTCTACTAAGCACGGCAACGACGGTGTGTTTGTGGTCGTTGACAAATTCTCAAAGATGGCCATAATGGCGGCCTGCAAGAAGAATATCACAAAAGAAGCCACTGCTAAACTCTTCTTTGAATGAGTGTGGGTACACTTTGGGATCCCACATTCTATAATCTCAGACTGGGACAACAAGTTCCTTGGTACATTCTGGTCTAGCCTATGGTCAATACTAGACACCAAGCTCACAAAGTCCATAGCTTTCCATCCCCAAACTAATGGACAGACAGAGAACATCAACAGGATGATCGTACACATTTTGTACATGTACAACTCAAAGCATCCACGCACATGGGATGAGAGCCTCCCCTATGTACAACACAGCTATAACCAGGCCCTCCATAGCTCAACCAACCATAGCCCCTTTCAAGTGGGCTTGGGATTCCAGCCACTATGTCCCATTGATGTAGCCATTCCATTTGTAGCTACTCAGGCTGATTCAGCTCATATCCATTCTAAAGTTTCCAAGGAAAACAACTTCATTGAGCGCATTCAGCACATTCGCCAATAGGTTCATGACATATTGGACAGATCTAATTCTAAGTACAAGTAGCAACATGATCAGCATCAGGTGTAACACAACTTTCAGGTGGGCAACAAAGTGTGGCTACATTTGCAGAAGGAGCGCCTCGCTAGACCCCACCGAAAGCTTCGCCCGCTTCAATATGGGCCATAAACCATCACTAAGGATATCAGGGACAATGCCTTCGAGCTCAATATTCCACCATTCCTTAGTCTACACCCAGTGTTTAATGTGGACCACCGTCGACCCTACTTTCCACCTCTACTGGACACATCAGACGTGGCAGAACAACTCACACCAACAGAGTTAAACCCCGACTGCATGGAACAATCCACAACTAATCGGATTATGGACACATAGATCAAGAACACCCACCAGCAGAAGATCCAGCTATATCGATTTGTTAAAGCAGGCCAACTCCTTCACTAGGGAAAGTGGCTCACCAAGGATCAAGTTCAACAGAAGTTTCCTCATCTCATGGAGGAACTCAACGCAATGGGGACCATTACTTCCTAAGGGGGGAGGAATGATCCAGGAGGATATTGGTGGCCACCCACCTATTCCTATTGGACCCCCACCATTGTTTCTTTTAGTTTTCTAGTTTCCTTAATTGTAGTACAATTTACTATTTTTGGCAGTTTTCGGGTCCTAAACTTTCGGAGCCGTTTTGAGGCCCTAAACGACGTTTTTTCGGCATCGAACGGTCAGGAAAATATGAGTCCATTTTAGACTTAATATTTGTTGTTTTTGGATTTATTCCTTAAACATATTTTTCTAACAATGTATCATGCATGTCAAACGGAGGTAGTATGCTAAATTTACGACCCCGAGAAATTGATGTACCAAGTTACCCAACGGGGCCCACATTCTGGCGTTTCACCTCCTTGGGTTAGGTTTTTGGATGTGTAGGGTTTTCATTGTTTCTCAATAATATATAGGCCTTTGAGCCTCATTGTAACACAGAGTTCAGAGACATGTATCCACCACATCTCTTCTCAGAGATAAGCTACCAGCACTCTAGCTAGTTTATTTCCATTATGTATGTAAACAAGTTTCAGTTATTGATTAATGAAATGAAGTGTTATTTCCGCTGCATATTTGTTTCTATGGTTATTTGTGTATTCTGTTGCATTCCTGCATAAATCCAGAGCATGATCATTGATGATGACAATGACAATGACAATGCTTATGATGATGATGTTCTTGATGATGATGATGATGACAATGATTATCATGATGATGACGATGATCAAGATGATGGTGATGCTCATAAGTATCGATGTCGTCAGTTTCATCATCATTGACAATGTCATTAAATTTTTAATATAGTACCTCGTATCCCAAACAAACATCTCTCCTCTTAAGTTTAACCTGGTTGTTCTGCTACCTTGCCTCCGTGTTGCTGGAATAAGTCCCTAGCTTTATCCTTCCCTGAAGGGATATAGTGGACATATTGGATTCAAGGAAATTAATAAATCACATTAAAAAAAATAAACATTAAAATAATAATAAACATTAAAGTACTAAAAAACATTAAAATATTAATAAACATTAAAAATAATAAACATTAAAAAAAAGCAAACAGTTAAATCTATCCATCTTACCTTCCCCCTGTTGCAACAAACAAATTTTAAATCTTTCACTTACCTCACCTACGAACTAGGCCTGAGGTCGCAAAGGAGGTTCCAAGGTTGTAGAGGAGTTATTTCAGTTAACTCACCCACGAACTAGGCCTGAGGTCACAGAGGAGGTTCCAAGGTTTCATATGAGGTTTCACACTTACCTCACCCATGAACTAGGCCTGAGGTCGCAGAGGAGGTTCCAAGGTTGCAGAGGAAGTTACAGGGTTGCAGGGGAGGTAGCTCTTGTTCATTCAACGAACCCCTTCCTTCACACAACCAGAAAGCTAGCTTGTGAGCATGGCAAAACCCTTAACCTGCAGCAGATAAATTTCTTGTTTGAAACCATTTTTATAGTACAGGTTCTTCCTACACACAGCTTTTTATTGGGTGGGCATTCAGATGCAACTTAGGTTCTTCCTAGATTGGTACGCAATTTTAATGGTATCTCAGCTTTGGGGGTTTTCTATCCTCAAGGATATCCACCCCCTTCATCTCCAAAATATACGCAGAGGTACATTGGCATATTGAGGTCGAGACCCACAAGAAAAGGTGAAGGTCACTAAGGCATCAGGAAAAGCATAGGCTAAGGTAGCTTCAGAACCATGATCTAGTATAAGTATATTTTTTGCTAGTAGATATTTCTTCGGTAAGTCCATTGTTTTCATTTAATCCATTAACTCCTTTCCTAGTCAGGGTTTTATTGATTGATACAGTCAATAAATTACAGTCGGGGTTTTATTGATAGATACAGTCAGGTTTTTATTTTTTTGTATGTTTATTTCATGAAAATGAGAGCTCAGGGAAATCCTGAAAGCGAACATCTCCACTATAGGTCAACATTCCTAATGCGTAGCTCTTTTACGATGGCTCCCCCTACCCCCAACACAAACTCCATCATAAATCCCATCCTCGAAAGTAATACCTATGATCAAAGCATGATGTATAACATGAATGAGAAGAATAAATGAGTGAGGAAGAAGGAAGAGAAAGTTGAAATGGGGATGTGAGAGGTATTGAATGCGAATATGGAAAGAACAATAAGGGATAAGGAGCCGAGTGAAATTGGTTGTCCAAGGAATCCATTTCGTAGTCAAATGATGAGTCAGAATTTGATAAGAAGTCTGATATGAATGATTATGAAAAGTCAGAAACCGAGCCTAATACTGAGAAATTAGAATAAGATGAGGTCGATGATAAGGATGGCAGGGACGCCTCCACATCATATGCTTCAGCTACTCCCAAGAGGTGCTCTCTAGTGAGTTGCGCCTGCACGGTCGCAACCAAATGGGACAGTCTATACCTAAATGAAACCATATCAGTGAGTTCCCCCTGGTGAGGCGATAAGCCAATTTGTTCAGTTCCATGAACTTTTTTCCTAGGATATATATTGAGAGATACAGTCAATAAATTTTCCTTCACCGATTGATTGGGATGGATGTTTTTATAAAAAAGATACGTCACCTACTTCCTATAAACCCTGCTAATACATACCCTGACAAACAACCCCTCTTATGGATAGATGATAGATATACAATGTGGATAGATGCAATCAGGATTTTATCAATAGATACAGTTAGGGTTTGCTCCTATATTCCCTCCACCGATTGATTAGGATGGATGCTTTTATACAAAAAATACTTCACCTACTTCTCATAAACCCTGACAATCAACCTCGCATATGGATAGTGGATAGATATATAATGTGGATAGATATATAATATGGATAGATATACAATCGTGTCTTGTCTTGTAAGGGATTTCACCCCTTGTACTATTTGGCCAGATACCAGTTTAGTTAGGTATAAACATTAAAATAATAATAAACATTAAATTAATAATAAACATTAAAAGGTTTACACAACACATAAGCTACAAAATAGTCTGTGCATTGTTGTTACGACTGATTCAGGGGAATAATTGACCTATTGTTTCTCTATGATATAGTTATAATTTGGGAAGTATTTAATTGTTACAAATGGATTGATGAACCTTTTGAATAAAGAGAATGTTTTTTATTCCTATCTTAGGTAAAAATGAAGTTCAAATATTAATTTAAAACTAGTAGAAGGATCCACACTATCCATTCTTGTAGGTGTAAGTTGTTGAAAAAGTAGGAATACCAGTTTGTAAGAAAAGGCCTATGTTTGGTCTTATCTCTTTGAAATTTTTATAAGGTTTTTCATTAAGTGGACTTTTCAATGGGTTTTGAACTTTAATGAATTCCCACATCCCTTCTTTGAAATGAAGGGTAGTACTGATCCTTGGTAGAACTTTGTAATGTATCCATGAATCCTTTCTACAGGTCTGTTTATATGACTGAGGTTAACTACTAGAAATTGCCTCAAAGTATTTCTTAGGTGTTTCTTAGGTATTTCACCAACAATGGGTTTTTTGCTTATATTTCAGTCTTGATGTAGGATACCATATGAGGGTGATTCTTTCAAAGAATTACCTTAGAGGGCCTCTCCCCATGCCACAAAAGTGACCAAAACAAATCCTAAACAATTCTACTCTCTCATCACTTGCTTCGATGAACTTATAACTTCCATATTTAGCAAGCGTGTACCCTAGTTCCTAAACTATCACCAAGGAACATTAGGGAAATGTCTCATGGTGGAGGTAGACTGCATGTTAGGGCTCTTGTAATTATTGCTATAAAATCAATGCTTCCACCTAGAATAGTCATAGTCATAAAGAAATTAATTTTCCACCTATTGCATGTTTCTATTCAAGGCTATAAGTATTCCATTGAAGGTTATAAGTATGGAATGAATGTCCCACCAGGACTGCACATAAAAGAATAGACCTGAACATCCCAAGAATTCCTTGAACCTTCCGATAGATCATAGATAGATACCTTAAATTCATGTTGTATGCAAGGTTGGACTTATATTACTTAGACTACCTATAATTCTAGGAGGGATGACCTTGAAATATTCTCCCATCATACCTACGCCTTGGGGACCTCATATTATAACCTATGTATTTGAAACATACTTTTCATCCTTCCTTTTTACCCACCCCATGAATCACACCTACAACTTAGGAACCTCCTGAAACTCTTCCTTTGGACCCTATGGCCTCATACCTACTCTTTGGGACTAGACTTGGGAAATCACACTTGTGGGACTATCCTAACCTATGCATCAGACCTAAACCTCATACTCATTGAATTTAATCAGCCTATTATGAACCCTACTGTCTGTATGGAAAAGCGTAAGCGAAGCCAGAGCACTATAGGTTATTTGAACCGTACCGTAAGTAACTATAAGAAGCTAATATAAGCTAAAGTATATCTAAGCTAATAATAAGATTGTACTTAAGGGATGGGGTTCTTGCATGTAAAGAGTTGGTACAAGGGGATGGGGTTCCTAGCATGCCATCCATCCATACTAATGTTCTTATATGTCTCTTCTAGGTCTAATGACTATTCTCTGTCCACTCACTGACTCAATACTCCTAGGTTTCAACCAAAAGCTCTCAAAATGTAGGATATGAGATTATCAAGATAGTCCAACTAGTCCAAATCTTGTAGGTAATGTAAAATCTAATGATTAGTCCAAGCTACCAAGTTAAAAGAGGTATCCTTAAAGTTTGAGAATAGAACATGACTTCATACCAAGTTATATCTATATGAAAATATTCCAATATCCATGCAATATATACAATACAAAACTTTTAAACTTTTAAACAAATATTTCACTTAAATATGTGAAATGACTCTTTGATAGCTTGACAAAGATTAAAGTCCTTGGTCTTGCCGGTCCTATGGGTGAAAGGGCTTGGTTATCAACCTTTATGGTACACCTTGGTATTATGGGTATGAGGGTTGCCTTATCTTCTTATTGTCACCCCCCTGTGAGCATTATTCAAGCCCCTTGCAGGGATATCCCAAGCCTCTTGTGGGCATTATTGAATCCCCTTGCGGGCGTTATTGTAAACATTGTACTGGCATATTGTAAATACCGTGCAGGCATATTGTAAACATTATACAGGAATATTTTAAACACTGTGATATTTCAATATGATATCATTCTTATTATATTATAGCAGGGGGGTACTCAGAACACGCCTACAGATTCTGTTAAGGTAAGCGTGATTGTCACATTAACACTAATTTTTTTCTTCATTAATAATGTTTATTAGACATGGTTCAATTTTTACTTTTCAAAATGAAATTTTGTTGCTTCTTGTATTGTGGCAGGACGACCGTGGTAAATCCCCAATGGTGTCCCATCAGGGAAATGTTAGCCTAATAGTACCTAAACATGATTAAAGTAATTTTTTTTATTAAATGCATGTTATTTTTTTCACGTGAATTTTTGTAATGATAAAAATAAATTAACTACTTTTATTAATTGATGTTTGTAGAGCACACCACATCACGATGATGAGGTGGTCACTGAGGAAGATATATTTTATTCAAATACCCAATGGGAACTATGAATAAGGCTTTAAAAAAAGTCCAATCAAGAACTTCTTACACTGATAAAAATCAGACCCATGACTGAAGAAATCAAAGAAACAAATTGGTGACTTGAGGTAAACAATAGTATAGTACGGGGTAAGTGGCATCTCTGAAATATTTTATGAACTATGACATATATTCATTTATGTTATTTTAGTTCTCTATTTTTGATATGATCTAATTAATTAAAGTTTTCTTTTTTGTAGGAATTTTTGGAGACAACACATGTGCATCAAGTGTAGTATGTAGATGTCGGTATTGGTAGTAGCGATGGTTCAACACAGCATCAATACACAGTACCAATGAGGCTATTTGAATCTCCTGACAACAATTCTATTTAGATGCAATGACCTCGTCAGATGTTGGATATCAGCAGGGCCCTTCACCCAATACTACTTCACGGGATGTTAGAGAGGAGAGTAGCATCAAATGTGAAAGTTGTTATCCTGGAGCAGTACGTGTGGTTAGCAAGGGATCATTGTCTGTTACATTCTTGGTGGACAAGGACTGTGTTCCAATCAAGATACCAAATATTGAAGGTATTAATTAATTAATTCAGTTTTTTTCATGTAATTCAAAGCCACATACCTCAAATTATTTTTAATTAATGATCATATTGTTTTTGCAGGAAATAATGTTTTTTATACGAATCTGCATGAGAAGGATTTGGATATTTTTGGGCCCACAATTTGTACACGGTGGAATTCCCAAAATGATAAATTGAAAGATGATTTGATGAACCACATGGTTAACTTGTTTGGTGATACCTTCAACAAAAAAGGTGTCACCGCAATAGC
>LPNX010486883.1:579603-594299 GCA_001517045.1 Pseudotsuga menziesii
ACCCTAATCGAATTACCTTAATTAATATACAACCCTAGATAGCCTAATCAACTCTAAAACCTTAATTATTCTAGTGGAATTCTCTTCGTATCTTTTATTCCTATCCTCCCCTCCCAGGGTTTATCAGTTTTTCCCCAAAATGGAGTGGTGACTCCACTCCCTCCTTCCTATTCTAGTAGTGGGGTGCCTCACTCTAACTATAACACTACAAAATCTATGTAATGTTAACTTGTATTTGGATTAAATGAGTGCAAATTAGTGAAGGCTCCATTGTGTTAGTTTATTTCATTATGTAATGCTTGCGATATAAGTTGTAAAAAAGGGAAAGATGCCCATGCATTTTAATAAAGAAAGAAAGTGCATGATTACTTAGAAGAGATAATGGAGGGAATGATTCAATCCCCATCCAATTCTAGCCTCTTGCTTGCTAATGGACATACTATTATATATTATTTTTCTTGGGACTTGGTCATTTATGAGCCTTCTTCTCTTTAGCACTCAACTAGGAGTTTTGACCCGATTTTTGGGAAGATGCGTCCTCCACCTTGAGTTCTCACTCAGTGGATTCTGCCACTTGTATTTTCCTCTTGTGCATCAAGAAACACTCTACAAAAGTTATTCCACTTATGTCCCTTTCAATATCTTTTATTAATAAAGAACAATTCATTACAAATGTTTTATTTTTGACTTTTTGTCAAAAATATAAAAATTATAAATAAAGTTTTTTCAGCATAAATTAATAATAAATTATTACACTAAAGGTGTTATTAAGGGGACATCCCACCTATGGATTTCTTCATCTTTCGATGGCCTATGGGGAGCCACACCCTGTCCACCGCTTAAATTCCCTCAAAACATGTTGACCACTTTATCTGGCGCTCCTTTAATTGGATGTTCCTATGCTTGCTTCGCCCCCTTATGACCGCCATAATCTAGTATATAAGCCTTCCTTCACTCTGATGGAAATGAGGTGAGAGCTGCTGGGTTGGATCGAGAGCAGAGTAGGTGGGAGCATAGCTGGATGAACTGGGGAAACAAACTGAGCTGATGGATAAGAAGCCTTTGTTTGTAGGGTAAGGGAAAGGCTTGGGAGTATTCCGATGTATATCCTGAGGTGTGGGAGAACTTGAGCTGTCGGTGGTTAGAGAGTGAACGTTATTAATAGTAGGGGATATAAATTGAAGAGATAATGTTATATACTCGCCCAACAGAGAGCACTATCCAGAATAGAATCTGCCCCCTATCAATACATATACGACGGGCATCCTAACCAAAACGAGACATTGCGACTAGGCCCGATCAATATGTCCCAACACGGTAAGGAAAAATATGTTTAATAGCAGGGGAAGGCATTGATATTGACCAGCCCGAGATAGAAATGCGTTGGGAGGGTTGGAAATATACCATTATACCATTATAATCAGTGTCATCCATCGATTTAGCTCGTTCTGTATAGGAAGCAAACCTGCAACCAACAACAGGCAGTTTATTGACACACGGGTTTTCTAGTTGGGTCAGCTGATAAGATTAAATTATTGTCGTTGATAGGATTGCAACGCATGGACATCCAAGCACCGAATTAAATAACTTTTTGCTACTCATGGACAGTAAAATGAATGAAAACAAAATCTAGTACCTCACCATCAATATCAACATCGAGAGAGGAAAACAGATAAAACATCATACCGTTTTTTAAAACTTGCGCATCAATATAGCATATTTCTTTCTCAGAACCCTTGTGTCCACGGACTGTGCTACTTAAAATCATAGAAAAACAACATAGCCAGCTCCTAGCTTGTACGGCAATTTTAGTGGAAATATTAAACAAGACTTAACCTTGAACATATTTTATGAGCGACAGATTAGAGGAACCCTAAGACACGATTTTCCAAACCACATATGAAAATACCAATATAATTCGCTCATTAAAATTATCCAGGCATTAGAGACCTCCCCACTATAAATTCATATGGGCAAACTAAATGTTAAAGGGAAAAATAAATATTTGGGAGATTCAAAACCTGGACTCATGGAGTTACTAGCTTGTCCTAAACCCTGCGAGGCGAAGGGATTGTCTTTCAATCATGTTTTCAACAACTCATTCCTGAAAAAATCGTATGGGATTGAACGATTAATGTAGCGTAGATTTCTAAAAGCTCACTTTTTAATCTAGGGTTTCAAAATATTTTATATTTGGATTTATTTGGGAGAACGCCATGTGTCACTTTCGGACGGTTTAGCTGTCACAATAGATTTTGGTTTACCAAAAAAAATGGTGGATGTTCTTTATAATGATAAATTTGTTGGATTTATAATTGTCTTTCACAACACATCCTCTGCTCTTTGTGTTGATCAGTGGATGAAGAGTTTTTTTTTGTGTTGATAGCATAATTAATTGTTTTGTCTATCCATAGTCTTCATTATAATTGTAATTTTTTTGAGATTTGGATTCATCTTTCACACCACATGTCGAGATATTTTGGTGTGTATTAATGGAAATCGTGAGCCATCTGAGCTTCTAATGATGATCAATTGTACCAACATAAAAAATGAAATTAAAATAGATCTCACCTTTTAATTTCAATGGAGTTCGGAGATATGTTAAATTTCTTTCATAGTATATTTCTTAGAACGTGACTCAATATCAGAATAGGAATAAAGTGCCATTGATGAAGGTAAAGATAAACTCAAGATGTATCTCTTATCCCATGGATTATCTGATGATGAATTTTCATGTAGTCTAGGACTATCTGACAATGAATTTTCATGTAGTCTGGTTTTTGAATAAAATAAAATATTATTTATTTAGGGTTATTTAAATGAGTAGGATTTAGTAAAAAATATTTTATGTCTGAACTTAGTGTAATTTTTAAGTACAATGTAGCATTAGATACACATTTTTTGGATTTCTCTTTTTGGTTTATTTGATGCCAAAGGAAATTACATATCTGGGAGATCTTTGATGGACTCGATATCAGATTGTAGAATAGGAATATACAACATTGATGAAGGTTATGATAAACTCGATATCCAAATGTAGAATAGAAAGATACAACATTGATGAAGGTTAAGAGAATATTAAGAGGTATGTATCATCCTTAGGTTTCATAATTTGAATATATGGTCTATGTTTGACTATGGAACATCTCGTTCATAGTTGTAGATGGTGTCTTCTCTTTTATGCAAGAGATCTCCAACAAATATGGTATTCCTAGGGTTGCCTTCTAGGAACTCAGTGCTTGTGGTTTATTTTCTTATTTCCATATGCCTTTGTTGGTGGATGAATGTTACATTTCCAATAAGGTACACAATTTTACTCGATTTTCAATAGCAAACCCCATTACCTTTTGAGAAGAATTTAAAAGTAGAAAACAATGAGAAAGAGATATTCAATACTAAAATTATATTACTACCTCACTACCATAATCCAAGAAGATTACAAACCATTGTTGGCTCAATTTTGTAACCATTCAACCCATCTGATGTTAACCAATAATTGATAACTTCATTTACAAACGTTATCCTGCTATAAATTTTCTTGTGCTAATACTTGGTGATAGCTATTTGAACAGAGGAGAAAGATCCACGTTATCAATCCATCCAATGGCCAACTCATGTCTTGTATTCCAGGGATGACAGAACTGTGATTGAAAGATTTACCCACCTTCCTGAGAGTAATAGATTTATCGGATCTCATGTTTCAAGACACCAAATACGAGGCACAGAAGATGCTCAAGACTTCTTTGGTTTTTCTTAACACTTTCGAAGATGGATACACTTTCTAGAACCTACTAAACTCATGCCACCTCTTCTTTATCTTATTGAAGTTACTTTCAACTATCGAGGTAGAGAGGTTTTCATACTTAGTAATGTCGATGTGGGTATTGACATAGGAACATGAGTTGCAATTATCGGGCCCAATAAAGTAGGGAAATATACTTCATTTAATCGTATTGATGCTGATTTGCAACCTTTAGTGGGAGAGGTAAAGAGGAGTTAAAAACTCAGAATTCGAAGGTATTCTAAACTCTTGATTTACTTATTAACCACAAAGGAAACGCATGTTCAATATATTCTTAGGTTACATCTAGAACAAGAGGGTTTTAGTAAGAAGGAGGTACGTGCAAAACTAGGAAAGTTTGGACTACCCAATTACTATAATCATCTCACCCCAATTGCAAGGCTTTCAGGAGGTTAGAAGGAACGTGTTGTTTTCACATCAATTTTAATCACTGAACCCCATGTTATTTTGTTGGATGAACCCATAAATTTTAAGTTGTCATCTTATGAACTCGTGTTATTTGAAAATCACGACTCACATATAACCAGGTAATAATTAGTTGTATGAGCTTAGATTGAGACATGAAGTTAATTGGTACAAAGAAAATTCATACAACAAAAGGATTTGCTTACAATATTACCTTTAAAACAAATCTCCACAAGTTTGGAACAAGAAGCTACTAAATTTATTAATCTGCCTCATACTTCATAGACGAATTTATTTAGAAATACTCAATTGAGAAGTACTCAGTTGGCCTTTACTTTTCAAAAGGTCCTCTACCATTATCGCAATAAGGTTATGCGAGCATTAATGAAAAATGGCCATTGAAACGGTTTTAGGCATTTAAATAATCCCAATCACTAACCTAATGTGTAAGGCTTGGATAAACCATGTGCCCCCCACACGAGAGAGTTAGGGTGGTGTAAGATAGAATAACTTATAAAGATCTAAGTCTAATTGGGACCTTTTCTTAGGTAAACCTATGTATTTGATGAAGGGAATTTTTCTCACATCGACACATGGCCACATTGGCTATACAAAAACTTGAGTCACATTTGACTGTGATTATAAATCAATGGATCCATTCTCAATATTTAAGCATGCATGGCTCTAACACTGGGCTTTTATTGTTGTCAAATGATGAATATGTGGTTAGTGACATAACTAAGCGGAGAACCTATCAAGCTTGCACACAAAATAATTCTCATAATCCTCGATGATGTGTGGGAATCATAAGAAGTAATTTAGTATGTTGCTTTCGAATGACAAAAAAAGGATGTGCTAAATCCTACATAAAAAACACTCCAAGGATTATCTTAGGCGTATCGAAGAATGATAAAATTATCTTTCAAGGTATAATTGCACTAGGATGTCATATCATGGTTCCCTAAATCCTCTAGGGCATTCCTAGAGACAAAAACGAATGGGGTCCCATGTTGTTTTTTGACATGGGATTGTTTAGTGATCAATACAACCAATCAATTAAATTGGTGACAATCATTGCTTCGTTATACATCACTCTAAGTTGAATGGTATATTAGTTGATGACAAATATTAAGATCAACATGGCATTATTAAAATCGGTTGTATTATAGTTTAATATGCAATTTCATTATAATCATTAAATTTTGATGAAAATTAGAATGGTAACTTTATATGTAATAAAAAATACAAAGAAAAGAAAATGGTAAATTGTAAAGCGTATAATGTTTTACATATTTATTTTAATTAATAGAAAGTAGAGTTGTGGGATAGAAAGTAGAGTTGTTGGAGATTGTTATAGAGAGGATGGAGAAGAAAATTGATAAATTGATAATATAACTTTTGGTCTTGGCTTCCAAGTTTTATGTATGCAAGAAGATCTCGACCATTACTTATGCTTACTACTCTTCTTTTTGGGTTTCATTGAAAGTGGCTTACAAAGTGTCTTATTACTCAACTACTATGAGCCTATGACTACATAAATTAGTTAGACTTGCTTTCAATACATAAAATTATATTTTGTACATACATACAACTTTCTCTCATTTTGCAATATATTAAAGTTTTCTTAGGTGTTTTATTTTTCCGTTTTGGGGCATGCTAGTTAATTTTAGGTGCAGTACAGTAGTGATAAAAATGACCCCTCTAATTATTGGACTATTATTATTAACCCTCTCTTAGATAATTTATATGGGATTATCTTAGAAAAGAAGATCAATGAATGGCTAGAAATGGAAGGTAAGCAGGCTAAAGGCCAAGCAGGTTTCAAAAGGAAGCATTCAACCACGGACCACCTCCTTACACTTAGGATAATTGCAAAGGAGTCCTGTAATAATAAGTCTGACATGTTTTGTTGCTTTGTGGATTCTAGAAAATCTTTTGATACAATGCCTAGAAATAACCTGTGGAATAGGCTAGAGGAGCTTAAAGTTCCTTTTGAGTTGAGAGTTGTTGCGATAAGGCTATACGAAAAGCTAATTGCAAAGTTTAAGAATAATGAGGGGTGGAAAATAGATATAAATTGTAATATTGGTGTTAAACAAGTTTTCCCCCTCTCCCCTACCCTTTTTGGCATTTACATTGATAAGCTAGAAAAGTGTTTTGAAGAAGTAGGTTGCATTGGTACAATCTTAGTTGGGATAGTTACCATCCTCCTACTTTATGTTGATGATATCGTTCTTATGGCAAGGTGTCCTTCTGATATCGATAAGCAATTAAGAATTCTTAAATTTTTTTGCTCTAACAGGGGTATGATTGTTAACACCGACAAGACAAAAATCATGATTATAAAATCTAAGAAAGACACCTATGAAAATTTTATTTATGATAATAGAAATCTATAGGAAGTGAATTCTTACAAGTAAATCAAAATTGATATTCATCACAAGCTCAATTGGAACTATAGCATTGAGAAAATCATTAATGGAGGGTGGAAAGATTATTTTGGTCTTGAAAATAACTGTAAATCAGTCAATCTGGTCATGTGGGATAAAAATAAGTTCCTCTTTGAAACTCTTGTCATTCGTGTTATCTTGTATGGTTGTGAAGTATGAGGGTGCAACATTTCTAGAGAATCTTGGAGGAATATTGAGCAAATCCAGAAGTGGTTTATAAAGTTATAACCTCAAAAATCAAAGCAATACGCCTTATCCTATTCTCCCATAGAATTGGGTCTTTCCCCCACCGAGAGCATGGCTATGACTAGGTACCTGATGTACAAGCATACGATAAATAACATGGGAAACGATAGGCTTCCTAAAATTTCTTTAAACTCAATCCAAAACCAACTACGCCTCAAGCGATGTTGGTGTCAAGCTACCATGGCTTGGTTAAAGCATTGGAGCTTTGATGAAAATGACATTTTGCAGTACATTGATAATGCCAAAAATATTATTACTTCTAAGTTTAAAGAGAAATTTTGGTGTGAGGAAAATTTAGTGGTTAAGAGAAAATTAAGATACTATAAGGAGGTCGTTAATCCTAACTTGGAAGATCAAAAGTATCTCTCGGTAGTAACTAGCTCATAGAATTAAATTAATATAGTCAAGACTAGAACGAACTCTCATTAACTCCATAATGAAACAAGGCGTTGGTTTATTCCTAAAGCTCCATGAGCGGTAAGGGTTTGTTATCTATGTGAGTCTATGAGCGTTGAGGATGAAAATCACTTTCTCTTAGAGTGCCTTGCTTACACCCACATTAGATCTGAGTTTCATAGTATTTGTTACAATACAAACGTTTATAACCTCCTAACTTACCGAAACTATAGTGAGCATGGAAAGCTTCTTGGAAAGCTTTTTGAGTAGAGGAACAAGATTCTAAAGTAAACCAAGTATTATCCTTCTTAAGGACCAAAGTTGGTCTAAGTGGACATTGATCATAATCATCATCATCATCATCATTAAGGTTAAATAATATTAGAAAACACATAATTTCCTTTTTATAACATTATATATAGTAATATATATATGATATTTTATAAGATTAAATATATAGTAGTATATATGATAATACATCACATTGTTAAAATATTATTTTAAATAACTTTTAATATTTCACATAGGTTGGATTCTATTTTTTTATTAATTATTTTATTATTAAAATTATATCATTAAAAACTAAATAAATAACAATAAATATTATATACTTTCTTTTTATTAAAAAAACAAGTTTCATTTCATGATTGAAATAAAAAATATCAAAATACGATTGGATTGGTTTTGAAATTATATATATATGATGATGATGATGATGATGGTTAACGTCCATTGAGACTAGACTTTGCTTTATCGGGCCTAAAGAAACCAATTAATTAGTTTGTTTTAAAATCGTATTCCTATGCTCAAAGAGCTTGGTGAGAAGCGTCCCGAGCTCACTATAATTTTGACAAGTTAAAAGGCTAAGAAGGTTGGTATTGCAAAAAAGGTTATGAAACTAATATCTAATGTGGGTGTACGCAAGGCACTATAAGAGGAAGTGATTTTCATCTTCAATTTTCCTATTCTCACAGAGATGGCAAATCCTTTCCACCCATGGTGTTTCAGGAACAATCCAATGACCTGTTTCACTATGGAGCTCATGAGAGTTCGTTCTTATCTTGGCTATATTAGTTTTTTTATTTGAACTGGTTAAGACAGAGAGATACTTTTGATCTTCTAGAGTAGGGTTGATGACCTCTTTATAATATATTAATTTTCTTTTAGCCTCTAAATCTTTCCCATGCCATAGTTTCTCTTTAAACTTAGAAGTAACAATATTTTTGATGTTATTAATATTTTACAATGCAATATTTTCGTCGATCTCTCAGTGGTTTAACCAGGCATTGGTATCTTTATACCAACCTCGCTTGAGCCTTAGGTGGTTTTGGCTAGAATTAAAAGCTAGCTTAGGAAGTCTATGGTCTCCCATGCTATTTATGTTTTGCTTGTACAACAGGAGCCTAGTCATAGCTAGGCTCTCGATAGGGGAAAGACCCACTTCTAAAAGGAGAATAGGATATGGTGTATTGCTTTTAATTTTGAGGTTATGCATTATAAAACGCTTCTGGATTTGCTCAATATTTCTTCAATATTCTCTAGAGATGCTACAACCCCAAACCTCACATCCATACAAGATAACATGAGTGACTAAAGTTTCAAAGAGGAACTTCTTTTTATCCCACATCACAAGGTTTACTTCTTTACAATTATTTTCGAGACCAAAGTAAGCTTTCCACCCTCCATTAATCATTTTCTCAATGCTATAGATCCAATTGAGCTTGTGATGAATATCAATTCCTAGGTACTTGTAAGAAGACACTTCCTCCAAGTTGTTATTGTCATACACAAAATTAGCGTAAGTGTCCTTCTTGGATTTGATAATCATAACTTTTGTTTTGTCAGTGTTGACAGTCATACCCGTGGTAGAGTAGAAATCCTTAAGAAGTCATAGTTGCTTATCAAGATCAGATGGACACCTTGCCAGAAGAATAATATCGTCAGCATAGAGAAGAAGGATGATGACTATTCCAGCTAAGAACGTGGTAGCACAACCTGCTTCTTCTAAACAAACTTCTAGCTTATCGATGTAAATGCCAAATAGGGTAGGGTAAAGGGGGAAACATTGTTTAACTCCGTTATTACACTTAATATCTGTTGTCCACCCCTCGTTGCTCTTAAAATTGGTGATTACATTCTCGTATAACCTTATTGCAGCAGCTCTCAACTTGAAAGCAACCTTGAGCTCTTCTAATCTATTCCATAGGTTATTTCTAGGTACCCTATCGAAAGTCTTTCTAAAGTCCACAAAGCAAGAAAAGAGATTCGATTTATCATTACGACACTCCTCCACAATGATCCTAAGTGTAACGAGGTGGTCCATTGTTAAGTGTTGCCTTCTAAAACCCACTTGGCCTTTAGCCCACTTACCTTCACTTTCAAGCCATCTGCTGATCTTCTTTTCCAAAATAATACCATATAACTTGGCTAAGAGGGGGATAATCATAATTGTCCGATAATTAGAGGGGTTATTTGTATCCCCACTTTTAAAAATTGGGATAATGAGGCTCCCAGTCCAAGTTTTAGGGAATGCTTGATTGAATAGCTTGTGGATGTGAGGGATGAGGACGGGACCTCCAATTTTTAAGATTTCTGCCTGGTAACTTCAATGTCCTTAGCTTTTCCATTTGCTAAACGCTTAACCCCAAAATCTATGTCTTCTAATGAGAAAACTTATACCATTGTGAGCAAGGTTTCAAAGTTGTTTATGACATTCGAGGATTCATAAAGCTTTTTAAGATAGGAATTCCAGTCGTGTAAAGAAATTGTATTATTATCTTTAGTTTTTCTAGTTAGAATCTGCCTCCAGAATTTCTTAGGAGCCACCTTAGAGAGGTGTAAGAGATTTTCTTGTCTTTTATGAATATATTGTATTTTTTCTTTTAGTTAGGGCTTTGTATATTTTTATCTTGTCAATTTTAAGAGACTCATCAAGAGATTCCTTACTTTTTCTCCTCTAATTTTTACAACCTTTATCATACCAAGGGTTGGTTTTTCTACTTATTTTATTACTTGAGACTTCAATTGAGAACTTGTTAATAGAATGTGAGAGGGTTGTCGTAAAATTATGATAGAGGTCTTCTATGTTGTCTATTCTCGATAGAGGAAGCAAATAATTTTTAGATCATTTAGAAAAAGATCATTTTTATTTCTATCAAAGATCAAGTTCTTTTGGCTATAAGAATTATCTTCTATGGGATCTCTAGACATGACAAAATTGAGAGTTACAATTAATATGGTTTTCAAATATATATATATATTAAATAAAAAAAAGCAAAAGCAATTTTATTAAAGTTGTTTGTGCTTAATAGATAGAGTCAAAAGGAAAGATACTTCCATGCCTTATGGGATAATGCAAAGGTGAATGGGTGTCTTCCATTTTATTCCTTAAAGATTAAATGGTTGTTTCTTTGAATTTTGAATTAAAATTTTATTTTTTAAAAATTGCAAATTTTAAATTTAAAAATTTAATTGATTAAATAATTATTAATTATGAAATTGTTAATATATGTAAATTAATTAAAAGTTGTTTATTTTTGTTAGTTTATTTAGTTAAAGGATCGGTATTTATTTAGGGGAACCTAGATTTAAATGAAGGTTGGTGTGGCAAGAAAATTTAGATTGAAATAGGTTGATTTTTTCAACACATTTTTGAAAAATATATCTTGAAAATTTTCAAAATCCATATTATAACTATCAAAATTAAAAGTTGGAAAATATATTAAAAATTATATATAGTATAAGTACAATCTATATACTCTACCTAGTTGCATGTTTGGGTCATGTTATTATTATTCCATAGAAATTTATTTATCACAATAATCCAAGTTAAGGTTCAATCACTACATTATGTGTCTTGTGTTGAATATTCTATAATATTTTACATATTTGATATAATGACTAATTTTGCATGTCCAAATTTTGGTCATGGATTTAGTTAATATTTGAACGACAAAAGATGGTGGATTACACATAAACATGAATAAAGATAAAATTGTTTTGGTAATCTTCTAAACTATCACCTTAATCTAGGATGAAAATCAATTTCCAGACAAAAGATGGTGGATTACACATAAACATGAATAAAGATAAAATTGTTTTGATAATCTTCTAAATTATCACCTTGATCTAGGATGAAAATCAATTTCCAATTTATAATGAATAGTATGTATAACTTTGATGTAAGATGGAAGTTGAGGATAAATGGGCATTACATAATGATGATATTTTATGGGTACTATAATTAAATATAATTTAAATGAAAATACAAAAGGTTTTTTTGGTAAGTGAAAGAAGTATTAGTTATAAGAAAATAATATTTTTTTTAAGTTAAAATAGTTTTAGTTATGGAATTCAAATTATATATTAACTTAATAGTATAATTAGTATAAAAATTACAAATTAAAAACAAAAAATATTGATCTAAATAATTCCAAAAATTCTCATTATACACAAATTACAAATATTCATATTAATGTTTATGTAAAATTCTTATTCTACAAAAATTATAAATATTTATATTTATAAAAGCTTTTAATTAAAAAATAGAATAAATAAATTATCGTATACATTTTATATATGATTATTGTTTTTTTTTATATAGGGATTATGTTTAGAAATCTCATAGATCATTAAAATGTAGAGGTTAGATGCCCTATCAAACCATCATTTCATAAAGTAAATTTTTATTTTTATATCTATAATTTTGAATTGATAAAATTATATACATGATATTTTAACATTATACAATTTAGTTCTAATAAAGGTATCTACAAATTTTGAAACCTATTTTTATATATAAAAATAACAATTTACTCAAAAATATAATTTTAGCAAAAAAAATCAATAACATCAAATAGAAAAAACCTATAAATCATAAAAATATTTAAAAAATTTAATAATTTTTATTTTATAATCAAAATAAAATTTAAAATAAACTAATATTACCTTGAATTTACTTACGCTGAAACAATTAAAATTTATCGTACCCATCTCAAAGGAAAATTTGATTGTTCTCAAACCATAACAGGGGCCATGAAGCATCTATTTCAATCATTTAAATCCAAGAAAAGAAAAAGAAAAAATCCGAGTTCGTATACTTTCTTTTTTCATAGGTTTTTTTAGTGTTTTTTTATAAAGAAGTATAAATAAATATGAAATTATAAAGTAAAGCTAAAAAATTATAGTAATTTTTAGGGGTGAAATTTTGCCACATTGATTATTTTTAGGATTTTTTCAAAAAATAAGTTCTTTATTTGGTCATTTTTAGTTTCTAATATGTTTTTTTATCATAATATGTTTTTTTATCATAATATTCGTCAAATTTTACACATATTCTATATTTAATATTAGTCTACCTATGTATAAACATGTTTTTCTCAATGAAAAAAAATGACCTAGAATACGATATTAAGTATAATATTAAGTTCATTCAAAAATAACCTATAAAAAATGAAAGAGTCAAAACAAATTTAATGGTGTTACAATCAAAGTCCAACTTTTGCCACCAATTAATTTTGGATGAATTTTCCAATTTTTTTGTAAAGCAGAACCAACAAAACTTTAACCATAATACGACCAACTTATAACTTTATTTTTTTTGTGTGCTTGTAATGTATTACATGATAATTAAAAATATTAATAACAAATTATATATTTCAACATCAATTTTTATCAAAGTAATTTAATATAAATTTTAAATAAAAATCATATATACATAAAAGTTTTGTTACTTCAATAAAATTTCATCGTCAAAGATTAATCGAAATTAAAAACGAGCATATTTTAATATTTTTATTCTACATTAATATTTTTACGGCTGTATGGTAACGAATTTCACACAACTAACCATTTCCGGTGCGTTGAAATTTAGAGAAGAATTAAATCATTCTTAAATGGTTTTTTTTTTTTTGTTTCAGCAGAAAAAATTTCAATCCTTGTTATTCATTGAGAATCAAAGGGCATCGTATACATGACAGCCTTGCAAAAAAGGATTCCAGGCTATGAATAAGATAATGGGGATCCCACTACGCACCAAACAATCTTCACATGAGTGAAAGATATAGGGGGGCCGGAACACCTCCAAATACAGAAAAACAGGATGTGAGAGATCACAAGTATACAAAATCTCAACAAAAAAAAATACCATAAGACAGATCAACACATATCTGAGTTCTGAAACAGTGGGCTATGACAATCAATCTTATAAATCAGTGAGCATGATCAGTAGGTTAATAGTCTCCTCCCAGTGAACTCAGGGTCTTGCTAGACAAGAAAAATATAAACCGTGCCAAAAAAGAAAGGGGACTGAGTCTCGGCACAAGACTTTAAAAAGTCAAAAATTTCCATGATCCGTGATCATGCCATTCATAAATTCATAAAAGAACCCAATACCAGGATCCAACACAAGAGCTTTCTTAGAGAGATAGTCAGCCTATTAATTATGCTCACGATAAATATGATTGAGAGTCAAAGGCGAAAAGAGTTGAATGGGAGATCTGATATCCTTGCACCAATGACTCGGATTGGGTGAGTCCAAGGATGAAATCCTATTAGCCCAATTGATGATGACAAGAGAGTCACCATATATAGTATGCAGAGGGATCCCCATAATCTTAGACACAGCAAGAAGAGCCCAAAGAGCAAGGAGCTCAGCTCTGGTATTTGTGCTAGAGCCACAACCTAGAGAGAAAGCAAGGAAATGTAAGTCACTTAGGTGTAGAACAAAGCCTGCTCCTCCAAGGTATTTGGCAGCTGCCCCATTAAAAAATCTACATGGATAAGATAACTGAGGACTAGGACCAATCATTCTGATCTTTTACTTTTGCTTCGGAGCTGGATACAATAAACAGAGAGCTTTAACCTAATGAAGAATGTCTACCATAGAAAACAGTTTATTATCAAATAGACAGTTGTTTTTCATTTTCCACAAACTCTAGAAGATGAAGAGAGGCAGATAGCTATTGGCTGAGTGGATCGAGATGCTTTTGTACCATAGTCATTAGAGGAATTTTGGGGTCTAAAATGGGCCTCCTAAGGAAAATAATAAAATAATAGTTAAAATAATAAAATAATATTGATTAATTTTGGAGGAAGAAAGAAAAAAACTACTTTTTGTGTTCGTATTTTCGACATATCTCTCTGTGTTTTTACTCAAATTTCGATCGGGAGAGCTCGTTGGATGCGGAATTTGATTCTGCATCCAACGAGTACCCACACTGCATACTTTTGACGGACCCCTCTACCCCCAAAACAAGAAATACCTAAAAAAATGTGATGATGACATCATCATCACGTTGTGTGGGTACTCGTTGGATGCGGAATCAAATTCCGCATCCAACGAGCTCTCCCGATCAAAATTTGAGTAAAAACACAATGAGATATGTCGAAAATACGAA
>LPNX010486928.1:0-43009 GCA_001517045.1 Pseudotsuga menziesii
GAGATGAGCAGAATGCAGGGGATGAAGCTGAACAAGTCTAGGGACGAGGGGTGGTCGTGACACAAAAAAGATCCTTCATCTGTCCCTCATCTATGGAGACATGTGACATTCCAGTCAAGGGCCGGTCAGAGCAGCCGCAACAGAACGAGCTATGATCGAGGGGTCTTCAGGATAGCTGCACGAATATTATGGCGATCTAAGAAGATCGCTACTTCTGGGCCAGTCAACAATCTTCTTGTATTTTCTATAATTGTATCATGCCACGTCTTGTAACAAACAATGTTATTCAGGGCGCCTGAAGATCAGAGATCTTCATGGCTGCCCTTTGCAATAGGATGGGACGTTATCACTTGTAGGTATAAATGCAGAAATATGTCTCGGTCCAGGGGGTTGGAAAATACTAAATTCAGTTGTGTATTAACAGCGGGAGCAATCTGTAATAATTCTTTCTTTTTAATACAAAGAGTACTGCTGGTTTAAGGGAGCTGTACATTGTTCATCCAGCGTCTCTGTGTGAAGGATGGGCCCTCCTTCCGCAGAGATTGCTGAGTTAAGGTAGGATCTTTCAATTTATGGTTGTGTGAAGTTTCATTAATTACTTTTCTGTGTGCGTAGCAGTAGTGTGTGTGATTTACAGGATTGCATTTCTCAAGATTGATAGCTGTAACAGCGTGACAGTCGACTGAGTAGTAATCTTTATGCGATTTATTTATTAGCTATGCGCAACTCTGTTCATCTCATAGTTCATAATGACATCCCACGAATCCTGTGTAATCCTTTGATTGTTATAATTGTTGATTCTTATTTCTGCAATTCAATTCTTAGAACAGCTGAGTGTGATCTGTCGCAATTGAATTTCTAGATTATAGTTAATTTATGATTATGGATTCTGAGTGTGATTAGATCAATAGGCAATTCCATTGAATTAAGCAATGAGTAGAATTTCCTTTCTGTCAGTAATTGTTGATTTCATTTCTGGTTGATGCATTGAAGGAAGGGTTGAATTCGTAGAGTTAACTGATTTGTGGGGTCACACATAGTTAAGGGGATGAACATAGTTGTTAAGAAAAGTATTCACTACAATGATTTGGTGTTTAGCATATACTGTGCACTTACCCTTTGAAACAAAATACTTCCCTGGGTTGACAATGAATTTCGTAAGCTCTGTGTGTTGATAACAATTTATCTGCATTTAGGGTGCTCGACAAATCTCCGGTAGTAACCAATAATACCCATAAAAGATCAAACATCTGTCACATCCTTAGGAATCGACCAATCTTCGATTGCCCTTATCTTTTCAGGATCTACAGAAATTCCTCCCTTGGTCACTACGTGACCTAAATATTGAATCTTATCCTTGAAGAAATCACATTGACTAAACTTTGCGAAGAGTTGATGTTCTTGCAACTCTTGCAAAACAATTTTTATATGTTCTTTATGTTCTTCTTCAGTTTTTGAAATTTCTGTTAGGCACAAAATCCTTCTTCTTTTGTTCAATCTGATTATTATTTTTCTTAGCTTTTCAGTTGGACAAGCTTTCTTTCTTTTGATTCTTCTCAAAACAGAAGTTATCTTTTCTCATAGCTTCCTCCAAGGTCTTTGGTTTATCATATTCAATTCTATCTTTAATATGATAAGGTAGACAGCTGAGGAATCGATGTACCTTTGTTTTCTCATCTAAAGGTACGGTACATACCTAAGTAGACTTAAGAACTTGTTGTTCAAATCCTTCATTGTCATAGATCCTAACTTCAGCTCATAAAACTCTTTGGATCTCTCCTCATAATACTGCTCAGACAGGAATTTCTTTTTGAAATACCTCTTAAAGGTACTCCAGTTTACATCTTTCTCTTTTATGCCCTTGACTCTTTTCAAGTCCTGCCACAAAATGTCATCCTTTCCTGAGAGGTTAAAAATAGCCATTATAACCTTTAACTGGTTAGAATAGTTATATATTTGTAAGTACTTCTCCATCCTAGATAACCAAGATTTAGCTTCCTCCCCCTTCTTAGTCTCTCCATTAAAGGTTGGTGGTTTTATCTTTTTGAATTCTCTGAAAATCTCCTCATAAGGCTTGTATTTATTCTTTTTAGTGTACTGATTATCATCACTACTGTCACTGGTAGTCTGATAGTTTCGTTGTTCACCAAACACTTCAGAAGATGAACTACTTTCAGTTTTAGTATGTTTCATCTTTTTAGATTTACGTTAATGACTGGTATCTTCTGATTCGGTTCTTCTACCCCTACCCTCAGTTTGAAACTTCTCAATTAGGATCTGATTAAGCTCTTCTTGAGCCCTCATAATCCTTTCATTTTCTCATTTTACAGACTCCATTTCAGTTTTTAGGTCCTTTACAGTTTGTAACAATTCTGAGGAATTGGTAGTTAAATCCTCGGGTATAGTGTATCTTGGTAGATTTCCTGTTTCAGTAATTGGAGACTCCTCCTCTGCATACTCTTCTAGCATTTCCATACCTTCCTGTTAAACTTCAGAAAACAATTCTCTGTTGAATAACATTTAAAATAAAATACGTCAGCATAATAATTTACTTTACCGTTTCATGAAAGCTAGTTGGGATTCATCAAGGCCTGGTGTTTGAACCTTGTGCTTTGATACTACATGTCAAAACCCCAAATTTTGACAAAAAATTTAAAGTTTTGAAATAACATAAAAATGCTGAGACTGCAGTTTATTAACAATTAACGGTTAGAAAAAAGAAAAGCAGTTAATAGACTAATTTGCATAAACTCAATTATGTTAACTTAGCAGTTTTCTTATTATCATAATCTTAAGTTTAACTTGCGCATTAATTCTATATTCGGTTTACTAATGAGTTCTATTCATGGAAGTAGGTGGAATCTGTCTTTGAATTATGGGGATTACTTAGCATTTATGCTAACGCAGATGGATTATTTGTTCTTACAATTTTACAGGTATAAATGACCGAGTATCATCTTTAAATTCATAAAGCATTCTGCAATATTTCTATTTGCAATTAATAAGCTTAGATTATAAGCTACTATAATCCAACCTACTTTCGTAAAGTAATACAGTTTGTTTTCTTCTGTTGCCATTGTAAACGAGGTTCATATGATTGTATTTCTTCCTGTAGAATATGTAGCAACAGTACTACTTCCTTTGGTTCTGAGCAGTTTCTTTTATCTGCTTGATATTCTTTATTTTCAAAATGCATACCCTAGAAATCCTATATTACGATTCTTGTATTAGATTCTATCTAATAGTAACTTCCACGATTCGTGTTTTTCTTATCGAGTTAATCTTTTCATCTTATGTTAACCTTAGTAATTTGGTAATAAGGTAAAACTATACTCCAGGTAATGAGGAACTGCCACAACTTCTAAGATAAGATCTCATGGATCTGTATTAAGTTAAAGAGTTCATAGGAAAATCTTCTTACATTTTACTTTACCATTACATAATTTGCTATCAAAACTTTGCTAGTTTCTAAGATTCTAAAATTTTTCATAAACTATTTATTTATCGATATAAAAGGTTTTATTAGTGTTACATTTGCATAATACTTATGATCCTACCCAAACGACACTATGCAAATTACTCAAGTTGAATGTTGTGTAATCATTTACACCACCATGAAAGGAACTGGAACTAATAGATAGTTATTCTTACACTATTGACTAAACTATTTATAAGACAATGATTTCATGATTATCTTAAAATACTATTGATACCAACTTAGTTATTACACAACCTATATCCTAATGATGATATTATTATATAAACTTTGATGAGTTGTAACCAATTCAAAAGGGGTTAATGCTCACATGTATACTATGCATATAACTAACGATAATGTTAAAATAACTTTGTAATGTCTCCCCACGATACTCATTAGTATAACTTACTATGTAAACATAAACATAATCCTCACTAGCTTTTACTAGCGATATCTCATAACATTGGTTATTGATAAATTATATAAGGTATTTCTTTTGGGTTACGAGGGTCAAGGATTTTGTTATGTATGAAGTCAATGTTATAATAACGTTGCAAGCCTACGCCAATAACGAGCTATGCACCAAGCATTTAAACGATTAGAGTATGATTTGAAACCCATGCAAACTATAATGTTGTTTTGATGAAATCATTGGGTGAATAAATTGATTATAATGGAATGCCGGTGACTATGGAAATTCAACCCACTGCATGATGATAATGTTGTGACCACGTGGAAGTTTCTTGGCCATGAACTGGTTGCATAAATAGTTTTTAACCCTAAACTTGGCTCAAACGATCTCTGACATTTGCGTTGGCCCCTTTGGGTTGCTCTGCAAGCTTCCATGGCGGCCATGAGTTGCAGATAGCTATAGAGACTCCACTGCTAGTGTTTGTCATGGCTTGCTTCCATGAGCTAGATTCTGTTGCTCGCCTTCTCTGTAATTTCTGTAACTTTGACCAGAGTTTTACTGCCTTCCTTGTATATGGCTTGACGGCCATTTGAAACTCCTTTTTGCTGCTCCTTTAGTTGTGGTCTGTCATTGGTGATAGCTTGAGCTTATGGTGTGTGATTGTGAATCTCCTTCATCGTAGGGTTTTAGTTTTCCTACTTGTATGCTGGTAACAGCTTGATTCCATGCTTATTGACTTCTTTGCAGCCTTTGCTCAGGCTTACACACACCTCTGCTGATATTTTTGAAGACACCGGAGTCCTATCATCTCCATCCTTGACAAGAATGAGGGTTTGGCTCTTTTTAGTGTTGGTTTTGGTGTTACTGTTCATCCGGGGCTCCATCGCTTTCACTTCCAGTTAAGGTGAGTAAAAGAAATAATTTAGAGCTATTTGTTGTTTAAAGTTCTTTTCTACATAAGGTTTTCTGATTTTCAAATAATTTGTGTTCTTTATAATGCAGGGCGGCTCGTCTCTCAGGTTGACTGTTGTGCTGTATAATTGGCTCCACGATTTGTTCACGGTAAGCTCCGGTTTCGAATATGGATTCCCCTACTTGTACATACTCTTGTAGTTGGAAAAAGTCTCGGCCGTTGCAACCAGTAATGGGTTGATGTCCTTCATTTTTTTTATAGTTTTTGTCTTGGTTAAAACCCTTGCTTGTCACAAGGTGACTTCGGCTATAAACTGAGATTTGTGAAGCTCTCCTCTCATATTAGTGAAGAACTTATAGTTTGTAATCATTTGTTATTACTTGTGTGAACTCCATATCTTAATATAGATGCTCGGCTTCTAGCTGAGGTTTTGTACTCTGTTAATTTTTTGACTTACATTTAGTCTTCGGGCTTGTAGATATAATGTAAATATCTTTAAGACGGTCTATCTTGAGCTTAAAATTGTTCTCCTTTATTTATTTGTATTTTTATCTCTGTGTAAATAAATTATTTTTTTCTTTAAATGTTTATATTAAAAGAATACGTATATTGCTTATCCTAGGTTACTACTGTAATGGATTTGCATAAATAAGAATACTTACCCTATTTAACCTTTAAGAAGATAATTTCTATATTGTTATTTAATTATTTTGGTTACTGTCAAAGGAATTTAAGATTATTTTAGTGGCTCAAGGAATTCCATGTTAGGGTTTATGGAAATAATCTTTGTTTCTTTCTTTAAAGGTTCCCTTAGTTTGTTAAAAGAATTTTTGATTTTATAAATGATATTGTTTATGTTAATAATATTATCTGCGAATACTATATTTTCTTAAGTTTGTATTTGCACATACACTTTATTAATAAAGACTGAGACTAGTCTATAATAGTTTATTTTATTCAGTAGAATTATTTCTATAAGCTCGCTAAAAAAGTGAAATGAGGATTTTCAACCCTGTCATTACTCCTTTACATATATAATTTGTCTGTAAAAGTTAAAGGACAGTTCCTCGTTAATAATAGTTAAAGAATAGGTTACTAATGTATTTTAGTTGTTTTGATTCTAAGTAAAAGAATACTATGAGAGCTAAATAAGTTCTTTATTAAGATATTCCTTATCTTGAATTAATTTGTCTTTAGAATTTAATTTGGTTACCAATCCCTACTTAGGGTTTGAATTGTTGTAGGTTAAGTTAGCTATTCATATTAGTAAAAGATATAAACTGACATAACAATATTTAAACCCTTACTTAACATAAATAAATAAGCATTATATCTGAGATGTTTCTATTTCCTCTATTTTAGGTTAGAAGTATAGTTTGTAAAAGAAAGTACTATGTAAAAGAATAACTTATCTACTTGAACACGTTGCTATCAGTAAAATATTATGGCTACTTCTTTTCTAGCATTCTTATTACCATAGTATGGTTTAAACAATAAACTTAACTAGGAAGATTAATATTCTTTCCAGAAAACAACTATCTACAGAATGAAATGATTCCAATACTCTGAAAAACATAAATAACTCTCTTCATTTCAGATTTCTTTCCTATCCTTCATCTATTTTAAACACAGGTAGGATTATTTTTCATCAAATATAGATTCAGCATTTCAATTAATAAAGTATTATAATCTCTATTAGTTCAGTACTAAACATATTAGCACTCCCTAATCATTCAATTTCTCATAGAAACTTTAAAACACGGGAAAAATAAAAGACTATAGAACCTATTTTTAAGTTGGACAACAATAGTGTTGGGAGGTCGTTCCTCCCTACCAACTCCTGGAGAGCGCTCAAACAGTGACTTCTCGGGACCCCCGAGCCTATTCTTGGTCTCCTTGGCTAATAACTGGTGGAGCATACAACAAGATACTAGTCCAATGAATCAGTACTAACTTTGCACTTAGCAATAAGATCCTTTAGCTAAAAAGTTGTACTAGATCACTTTCTACAGTTTACCCCTCAAACACCTTCCACAAATTGCCATCCCATAGAAACCGTTTGAAGTACATTCACCTGAATGGTTCTCTTCTTAGGAAATGAGCCACCTTAGCTCTCTTCAATGGGTATTTTTATTAAGATTGCCTAGGTCTTTTTGGGTTAATTTTCATTAATTGAGCCACCTACTCTGATACCACTTTCTTGGGGGATCATGACCCCAAATGTAGGGAGATTTCCACCTGCAACATTGGAAGTGTTTGAGGATGTTGCCACTTGTCTATTTTCTCTCCACCCAGTCTCCTCCACCAAATTGACCAGTAAACACTCTTTTAACAACTCTCCGAAGCTGTTGTCTCCACTTCTATTTATTTATAACTAAAATATTCAGAATTAAATTTACACCCTTGACTCTGTTGAGTCATCAATAACAACTTAGCATAAAATTTAAATATTGTCCTGAAATAAAATCAAATATGACAATGTATTTTTTTACAAAATTGGGGCATGTGACACATATGGAATATGAGCATATGCAACATAACCAAAAAAATTTAAATGAGAAACACTATGATTCATACCTGTCCATACTTCTTGGGGAACTTTGTTCTTCACACTCTTTGTCAGACATCAGTTCATAATGTATACAACATTCATGACTACTTCACCCCAATATTCATTTGGCAAATGCTTGGTTGCCAACATGCTACGTTCCATCTCCATGATTGTTTTGTTCTTTATTTCGGCAATATCATTCTATTGAGTAGTATATCGTGTAGTGAATTGCTTATGTATGCCATGGGTATTAAAAAAATTTAAAAATTCATTTGAAACATATTCACCTCCTCTGTCGGTCCTTATAATCTTGATTCAATGTCCACTCTGATTCTCCATGAGTGCCTTGAACTGTTGAAAATAACTAAATGCATCATATTTATGTTTTAGTAAATATACCCATGTATTTCTTGATTAGTCATCAATAAAAGTTAGAAAATATTTGCAGCCACCAATGGATGGTGTCTGCATTGGGCCACAAATATCAGAGTGCACAATTTCAAGTGGTGTGTGTGCTCTATATGACTTTCCAACTGGAAAAGTATCTCTATGCTGCTTGACAAAAATGCAGCCTTCACAAACCCTTTCTGGTTTGTCGATCAATGGAAATCATTTCACCATATTCTTTGTGTGCAGTAGCTTCATCCCACCAAAATTCAGATGTCCAAATCTGAAATGCCACAACCAGGATTCATCCTGAACTTCTGTTTGAAATGAAGCTTGCAAATTAGCGCTGGCATTTTCTTTCTTGTCAAGGAGATCGACTGTTTCTTTACTTTCTACCTTGAACGCAGCTCCTATATTTGTCTTCCCTTTCATGTCGGGAACTATCCTCAATGGAAACAAGCAGTTGCTTGTCATTGGCACTTTTTCTGTCAGTTGGTTGCTTGGACGCTTGTCTTTGATCACACAGTGATCATCTTCCATGTAGACTCTATATCCTTTTCGTATCAGCTTCCCAATGCTTAACAAATTATGTTTCAAATATTCGACATCATAGACATCAGGGATATACTTACTCTCCCCCTCTTTGGTTAGAAAATCAACAGTTCCTTTTCCTAAAACAATAACTTGGACATTGTTTCCAAGTGTAACATCAGTTTGAACTGAATTATCTAGAATGGAAAACAAATTTAAATTACCAATCATGTGATTGTTGCATCCTAAATCTAAGTACCATATGTCATGTGGACTTTCTTGAATAACATTGCATTCAAGTGGACATGTCGATGCCATTAAAATTTCACTTGTCGAAGTGTTGGTGTTGGTCGACTGATTTGGGATTTTCCTTCCTTGGTTATACTGTTTCTTCCTGCACTCATATGCACAATGACCAAATTTCTTATAGTAATGACATTTAATTTTTTATTTATCAAACCTCTAGCCACTTGGCTGACTTGGGTTTTGATTATCTCCTCTACCACTGACATTTGTAGGACTTCTTCCTCATCCTTCTCTTGAAGAATTTCTTCCTTTTCCTCTGAAGTTGTTTCTCCCCCTACCTCTACCATGGCTTATGGATTATTGTGGTGCAAATACACCTTCTAATGATGTATGTGTTCTGTTGAGTCTGTGTTCATGATTGATGAGTGAATCTTGCAGCTCATCAATGGTAAATGTCGACATGTATGTGTGTTCCTCTAAGGTCACAAATTTTTTTTCAAATCTTGGCAGAAGAATTCTAAGAATTTTTTCAACCACCCTTTGGTCTTCTATGTCTTCTCCATGATACTTCAGTTGGTTTATCAAACCAACAACTTTAGTGTAGAATGTGTCTACATTCTCTGAATCTTTCATGGACAGAGATTCAAAATATCTTCTCAAAATATGCAGCTTGGATGTCCTTACCTTATCCAAATGTTGATAGGCGATATCTAATGTATCCCATGCCTACTTAGCATTAATTTTTGTTGCTACTCTTGGGAGTATGCTTTCATGCATGGCTTGATGTATGTAAAACAACGCTTTTCCATCTTTTTTCCTATGTTCCCTTAAGACATATTTCTCATCCTGTGTGAGATTGTTGTATGCTGTCATGTCTATTGTTTCTGGATAACCATGTTGGACTATCTCCCAGACATATTCACCTCTGAACAAAGATTTCATTGTTAGAGACCAATATTCATAATTCTTTCCTGTAAAAATTGGAGTTTGCAATGAACGAGAAGTGGAAGCCATTTTTAATTTTCAATTAACTTTCCTTAGAAAATTACTTTTCCACCTTTTAAGACAAGATTTATTTTCTAAACCTTGCTCTGATACCAGTTAGCCAAAATCGAGCCGACTAAACTTGAGTTTATCACTTAGTTAATAAAATTTTAATTTTTCACACCGACATCTTTTTTCTTTTTCTTACTTGTTGGGTGAAACTTATCTAACTCCCCACTAGACAAGTTTATAAACTTTGGTCGGCCTTTTAGACCCGACTCATTTACCTTTACTTGTTGGTTCTACCGACTGGTTTTACCTTGACCACTTGCCGGTTTTACCAACTGATTTTACTTCGACAACATGTCGGAAACTCCACTTCGACCACTAGTCGGCTTACTCAACCAACCTTGTCAGTTCACTTGGTTTGGTCAAAATCTACAAAGTATGTTTCTTAGTCTAAAAGACTTAAGAAATTACAAATACTTTTCACCTGTGAGTAAGATGAAGTAAAAATGGACAAATAACAATTTTAGAGAACTTACAAAACATATGTCCAAATATGTAGGAAGACTTGAGTCCACCAATGTGCAGTAAAACTTGGAACTTTCATGGAGTGAGAAATTTATGGGTTCTTGTTCTTCACTCAGTCGTAATTGTAAAATACATGTACACAAGTAAATATGGAAATATTGTGCGGCTAAATAAACATGCATTCAACCATAAACTATTTCTTATACAACTTGTGCAGAAATAACAAAGGTATTACAAACTTGTCGGCTCACCGACTGGTCCTTTTACAGAGCTTCGGTTCTTCAACATAATCACATACTCAGAAGCTTGAGCTTCGACACAATTCTTTCTTCACTCTCTGCTATCCTTTAAGCTCTCTCTTGCTCTTTATTGTGTCTAACTAGATTTACAATTTTCTTCTTCTATTTATATGCAACCTAAAAATTGCTTCTACACAAATCGACTGACTCACCATTAAAGAATGTAATAACTATCTACCTAACAACTTAGCTTCAGAACTTAATTTGACTGGTTTAGATTGCCGAATCATGGAGTCTTCACTCTTGTCAGACTGACTGAGAAGATCTTGACTGATACAGACTCTGACAGAGTCGGCTGAGAGTCAGGTATGAATCTGTGAGTGACTAATATTTCCAACACGTGTCGCATAAGGTTGGTTGACTGAAGGAAATATAAAACTTTTGAGATTTTGCTACTAATTTGATCAATTTTGTGCAGTATCTTCCTGAATCCGTGATGAGTCTTGTGAATTTGAAAACTCTCGATGTCCGTTCGAACCAGCTCAAATCTCTAGCACATTCCATGGGACGGCTCTCGAATCTCAAAATCCTCAACATTTCTGGAAACTCCTTTGACGAATTGCCTGAATGCGTTCAAAATTGTTGGTAAAAATCTTATTTCAACCCTTAATGTCAAGAAAAATCTTTCAATTATGTGCATTTTGATTGATTGAATGATTCTAGGGTTAACTTATTACAAATAAAATTTATCAGTTCGTTGGAAGAGCTTCTTGTGGATTGCAACAAGCCACAACACCCGCCTGATGATCTGGGATTAAAACTGCTAAACCTCCAAAAGAACTCTGTTCATTCCAACAAACTTTCTAATCTCCCTTCCTCCATCTTGCACCTTATGTCTCTGCGTGTTCTTGATGTCCATAAGAACAAGCTTAGATTTATTCCTAAAGATATTGAAAAACTTGCAAGCATTCAAATTCTTAACATTAGTTACAATTGTGACAACTTCACAGCATTGTCGGATTCAATCTGTGGGCTGACTTCACTGGTTGAATATGATGTGAGTTTTAACCAGATTAAGTGCCTTCCTGATTTGATTGGAGGTATGGAGCTGTTGAAACACCTAAAGACAGAAAACCAAACCACCAGAAAGATAGAATTATAAGGCTCTGTAGATATTATTATTGTTATTTTCTCTTTTGTTTGAATGTGCTTTCATGTTTATATAAACATTTGAAAATTTTATTCAGTTCTAGTTCAAGAATTCAGTATTTTGAGCTATATAAATAATATTTCAAGTGATAAATAAAGATTTTATTCAATCACAGTTCAAGAATTCAATCTCTTCAAGCCTTTGTCTTTGTATAAGTAGTACATTGTTGGATAAAATTGGATTTAATGATGGTTTTAATAGACTTTTCCTTTAATTTTTTTTTCCACAATTAAGTCTCTTCGTTCTTGTTTAGCGAGAGTGAAGTTTGATATTAAAGCATGCTCTGAAGTTGGAAGGATAGGTTAGTGGCCATAAAACCTGAACATCACTTCTTGCAATAAGTTTTAACATTTTGAATTTGTAAATTATTATGGATGTGATTTTTAATTATTCTAAGATGTCAAAAAAAACTTTTATTATATTTTTTTTGCTCATTAAATTTAATATATCCAAATATTTTAAGAAAATAGGTGCAATTGTGCAAAAAGTTAAAATGCAAATAGTTTGAATATAAAGACAAGTGGGTAACTTTCCAAAAATGCAGAAACATGTATTATTGAAAATTTTGGACTTTACAGTTCCCGACTTTTGATGCGTATGCATAGATTCTAACTCAATGCAAAGCATCTTTTTAATTTTTCAATAGCCTCCTATATTGAAGAATCCAGTTTGTATGGTTTTAACAACAATTTTAAACAGTGAGTAAATTTTGTATGTAGAAAATAATGCAAGCAAAATGCTGAAATTACAAATTATTTAAAATTCTCTACCTAATTTAAATTAAATTTATGTATATTATGACATGTAGTCATTTTCATTTCTATATTAAAACTTACACCCATAAATTGGAAGATTTAGATTTATATAAATTTAGAATTCATTAAATATTAAAAGATATTATATCAAAAATAAATTTAATTAACTTTTTAAATTTATATAGATTTAAAATTTATTAAATATTGAAACGTATAAAAAATAAATTGAGATTTTGTATATTTTTTAATTTTTATTTTATTGCCCTTTAATTATCCTCCAAAATAAATGTCGATCACAAAAACAACCTAATATGAGGGAGATGTCAGAAAAACAACACAATATGGGGAGATGTTGTTATGTTCCTACTTCACAAAATAATAAAAAATAATAAATTGAATTATCGACCCAAAACAATGTTGGTCATGCACATACCTAAACAACACATGGTTTTATTGTACATGGTTTAGGGTTTTATTGTACATGGTTTAGGAGGGCCTTACAAATGATTTTAAAACCATGTGCAAGACCTCCTAAATAATGCATGATTTTATTATACATGGTTTAGGAGGGCCTTACAAATGATTTTAAAACCATGTGCAAGACCTCCTAAATAATGCATGATTTTATTATACATGGTTTAGGAGGTAGTTGTAAATGGTTTTAAGACCATGTATGGGGGATATGTTGTAATGTTCTTTCCTAACAAAACAAAACATAATATAAAATATTTTATGTGCGCCATAAATAGTATTAAATATTAATAATAAAAATATTATATGTCAACCTTAAATAAAAAGTTGTGTCTTTTGGTCTAAATCACACCAAAGCTCATAGTTGAGTGCAATACTTAAGAAGAGGTTTGCACCTCCAAAGATTTGATCCCTATTGATAGAGCATAGGATTTGGATCTATGGTTGTAATTATAGATGTTAGAACTCTTATTTAGATTAAATTATAATTTATTTTATTGTATAATGATAATATATGTCATATTTCACAATTTAAACATAAACGTCACCATCTCTTTCATATGGGTTGTAAAATAAGACTCTCTTTACAAAAATGTGTAATATTTGAAATATAAGAAGATTATAGAAATTTTTTATTTTATTAATTTAATTTAAATAAGCAAGTTTATAGAAATAGTCACATTAATTTCTTATAACTATTTTAACTTATATTAATATTCGCTAAAGGTCAAAACTAACCCAAAGATACATAATAGATGGCATAGGGGCATAAACACAATTCAATTCTATAGGGTACATATCTAAGCAACAAATCCTAACCCAACATAACAAAAGTCAAGTATAAAGAAGACCCCTTCATAAAAATAGAGAATATTGAAGAGACTAAAAAAAACAAAAGTTTGACAGAAAGAGAAGAGATTGTTGAAGTGGGAGAACACTTCTAACCTTTAAGGCCATGGAAGATGCAAGGC
This sequence comes from Pseudotsuga menziesii, assembly GCA_001517045.1. Classification (NCBI taxonomy): domain Eukaryota; kingdom Viridiplantae; phylum Streptophyta; class Pinopsida; order Pinales; family Pinaceae; genus Pseudotsuga; species Pseudotsuga menziesii. The sequence goes on from LPNX010486928.1 coordinate 13,683, forward strand.
CATTGGTATCGTTGGACATGTAACAACTCATGGACCTACCATCTAAACCAATATGTTAGTGAATCTTGTTCTCTTCTAACATACACTATTAGACAACTGCAAGAATAAAGTAACCATCCTAGTGCAAACCACTCTAGATTATTTGTCTTCATCATTGAAAATCAAACACTTGTCATAAAGAAATGGCTAAGGACCTCTGGTCTTCATAATCCATAAGTCATCCTTAGAGGGATCTATGTGAGTCACTAAATAGATAGTAGAACCACCCTTTGATCTCATAATAGAAGTAGCATCTAAATGCAAAGTATTCCCTAATTTGAGGCTTTAAATGACAATTCTAATAGGTTTAGTTTTATGGAGGAATATGGTGGTGTATAATGCAATTGGACTTGTGTGTATCCATGAAGTTTGATATAAGAGTGAATACATGATCCTTTGTTATGCTTTTTGGATAAACAGGAACATGAAAACATTCTACATATACATTGGATGGAGGTAAATTTTAAATTATTGGTTATTTTTTCATAATCAAAAGATCGGTCATGATTTTTAGTTCACTTAACCTCATATTATCTTGTGTAGAACTAAATGGACCTAGTTAACACCCCTAGACTTAGGGTGGGAAAGAAAAGAAAACCAAATATATTCAACCTTAATTCTTTCTAAACTCGGTTGCATATAATAAGAGTATAGTGTGCTTTGTGGAGAAGAATTAAAGTGTTGTGAGTTATACATGATGTAAGTTTTGGGGTACTCTCTTCCTTCTTATTTATTAATTTATGGTGAAATGTAGTCAACTAAATAATGTTATAATTTGTAGTTTCAACATAATTTGGGATTTATGTTTTGATTAATGCTTTGATGATAAGTTAATCAAATTTGACAATGTTTAATATGACCTTCATTGAAGTTTCATTAATTTTGTTTAATTAAACCTTCATTCAAGATTTAAAGTTATATTTTACATAATTTTTGGAGATATATAATATTTTTAATATCAATGCATATGATTATAGAGGCACAAATGTGCATGTGTTTTGAAATGAATGGCTTCCACTCAATTTATTTAATTTCCTACAACTAAATCCATACACCAACTATTCTAGCAAGAGTAAAAACATATGAGTGTGGGTATCAACATAATTCTCAATCACTTGATTATAGAATAATTGATTGTTATGAAGGAGAATGCCTCAACAATAGGAACTATCAATTAGTAAACAAGGATATAGCATACATTGTAATTAATTGTGTTAAGGGAATTTAACAATTTCTCAATTGGATAAAGAGCTGGTTGTAGACAAAATCCAAAGGTCAATACAATGTTGTAATGGTAAGCCATAGTTCCAACAATTGAGATCACTTCTACCTTCACATTTCCTTGGCCCAAGCAAAATCAATACTTATTGTGTTTTAAGGTAATTAACTAATTATCAATGCAATGAAAGGTATAAGACTTGGGGGTTTATATACATTGGGTGGGAGAATTGGGAATACGAATCACTAACCAATGATTCACCTCTAGTTATAGAAAATGATTTCATTACCCAACCCATTTGACTATTCAACACTATGCCAATCATTGTTATTCCTAACTACAAAATGGATTATATAGAACTATGACTTGAGAATTTATCCCAATCCATGTGCCAACCCTACTTGTTCAACTTCTCCTTCATGATATTTTCTAGTTGCCAACATGAATTTTCTTGTTTCACATGATAAAATTTATTGAATAAATTGTATTATTGTTATTTTTTATTTATACTTTCTTGATATTCTTGACTCTAAACTTTCTTGGGATGTTAGTTGCAAAAATTCCACCTCTAAAAGGCCTAAGAAATTAGTTGTATAAATTACGAGGTTACTTGAACCCATTATATCGTTCGATGAAAAAATTATTTGAATAGAAATGATCTCTTTTGAGCCTTGGGCTATGAGCACATTATGAGCCATAAAGTTGTTAGTATTTATGAGTGGGAAACTCGATGTCATATAGTTTGAGATTGCAATCACTAGAGTCTTGGTTGTAACCATATGTGACTTGAGTCAATTTTTTCTTAAGAGATGGACTACATGCCAAACCTCCACACATTGAACGGAAACCTCCACAAGACCTCTATGACCATTTGCAATGCTTCTTTTGGAAAAAATTTCCAATGTATTAATAGTAACAACCTCTACAAAGTTATTTTTGGTAGTAGTTCTAGGAGACTCGTCATAAAGGGGAAGAAATTCATCGAAAAGAAGTGGAGAAATCATGTTCACCTCTTGTAAATCCTCTTCACAAAGAGATTCATTATTTTATACACTAAGATATATATCATGGACATGAAGAGATTCATCGAAGACACATTGAACTATCTTTTTCCCCTCGTGTAAATCTTCTTCACATGAAGAGTTATAAAAGGGAGAAGATTCTATAAAATGAAGTTTCAAGTAGTCATCTTCACATCAATGGAAGGTGTTTATATACCATTGTTTACAAGCCTTCTATTGATTAACCTTTGAACATATTTACTTATTATATTGTAATAAATAGATTTGACCCTCTACATTGTAGATAGTCACTTGTATAATATTCACATATTCAATAATATAATAGTGTAACTATATACTAATTTTTTTTCTCCAATATATAGCCCTTGGGCTAGGTATATGGGTGTAACATATTCAATAATATAATAATGTAACTATATACCAATTTTTTTTTCTCTAATATATAGCCACGTGGGCTATATTGTATATGTACAACCATATATAATTGTACATATGTTATATATACACCCATAAGTATTTGTAGATATCTTTATTGATGGTCCTAGTGGGAGCCAAAGACATGGGGAATTTAAAACTAATGAAAACAAAAAAAAGGGAGTCCTTAAAAATTAGAGAACAAGTTTTTCCCAACATTTTCTAAATTGAAAATTCTAAATAATCCGTCACTCTGTATTAACATTAAATAAATATATATAACATACAAAAAAAAGAAATTAGGAACAGGAAGATCTTATAAATTCCTTGTATCATGGAATGGTTCATATAACGAATGCCTCAAATGCAACATGCATAGCTAAGCCAAACATTCATTTTTGCATCATCAGTGCAATGTTAATTTGTTTTCATAAGCCAAACATTCATTTTTGCATCATCACTCCAATGTTAATTTGTTTTCCGTGATTCTAACTTTTATTTGTTTTTTTCCATGTTTTTTCTTAGTAAGTGTATGAGGATTTTTCTTAATGTTTTTATCAAAGGTTTTTAGTGTTATCAGAATGTGATGGTGTCATACAATTTGTTTTGTTATATATTAATTGTTTTGATATATATTATTTTTGTGGGAATGAAGTTAGTTATATTCAATACAAGTATAGGAGAAGTATATAAGAAGTAGAATAATTTTAAATTAGTTGTAATGAATTTATCATCACTTATATTTGGTACACCATTTGACCTATAATTATAGTTGGTGGGTTTAAATTAGTGACCTCCAAGAATCTTGAATCTTGTAAACCAAAAAAAATTGAAAACCAAGTAAGCTATGAATATTGTACCCCGGAAAACCTGCATCCCAACTAAGCTATGAATCATGTAAACCAAGAAAACCTGAAGTCCAACTAAGGTGCATGTGTAAGGAATTTTTTTTAAATAGGCTAAAGTGGGCACTGAGTAGTTTACAAGATGGAAGCTTCAATTTGGATAGTGACTAGTTCTAAACATATATTTTTGAAATATAATGGTGAAATGCCATTACCTAAACCTTTGGACATAATTTAATGATGATTTCAATGATCAACATCAAGGCACTTTAGTTGTTAATATTGGGTTGGGACAACAAATTTAGAAAAAAATGTAAACTTTGAAGAGGGTCAAATATCAAATCCTACATAGTGATAAATTCTATGAAGTTTGAAACAAGGTCAAGAATAGATGAAAAAACTTATAGTTCAAAGCACAGCAACAAGATTTGGTCATATTGAAGAAATTTTAAACCATACAAAATGAAATATAAAAATTTGAAATATGATCAAATTTTAGAGGTAGGAACCCAAAGTTTCATATTGGTCTTTGTTATATTGAAGATACAATATGGTTAAATGTTTTTAACTTGTACGGTACATAATTCCATACTTTTTATTTAAGCTCATAAACTTAAAAATAAATGAAAAAATTAGCAATTTTTCAAAAAAAAATATTATTTTATTTATTTATTACTCATTCCTATAACTAAAATTCTTTTAACATTAAGAAAAAACCATTTAAAAAAAATTAAATATGTACTTCCATATTTAAATCATGATATTTTTGTCACATATTTTTCTTATTAAATGGTTATTGGAATTCATATTTATAATTTAATTTTAGTATAATGATTAAGAAAAAATATCAAAATTTGATTTGCATAAATTAAAGAGGTTGCTCCTCTCTGGAAAACATGGAAGGCGCTGATTTGAAATGATTTGCATAAACCAAAAAGGCCACTCCCTGTAATATGGAAATAGCTGATTTAAAATGATAGTCCATTGTATTGACATTTCTTGCATTAGGGATAGCCAATGTGACTCCTTTTAAAATGAGATTCTTGATACAACAAGGTCTTTAATGGATATTCGAATTTTTTAATTAATGTCATTTTATGGATATTGAAATTTTTTAAGTAACTATTTTTTTAATTAATATTTTTAAATGATTTTGTGAGTATTTAAAATTATTAAAAAGCATTTAAAAATATTATTTCAACTTTCTTTGTTCTTTTATGTAGACTTATATATATATAAAATCATTATCTTATTATCTTTAAAAATCAATATTAATTATTAATACTCATTAGAATTTAATATATCATAAATTTGTAATAAAAAATGACAATTTCTAATTTGAAAATAAGTTACAATTAAGTTATCATTATTATAGATTCTTTGTTAGTAAAAAAAAATGTAAATAAAAATAGATATATCTCAAAATCATACCAAAACAACTAAAAATGATATGTAGAGAAGCTCCTTCCTCCTTTTTCTTAGAGTATCTCAAGAATCATACCTAAAGCAGATTGAAATATTAAAAAAGCAATGGGATCTCAGGTATACTGAAGCAATCGTTTGTTAAAAAAATATGCACGTTGTGGCAACAATGTCTTGATTTAAATGCATTTCTGTGTACTTAACAGTAGACATGGAAACCCACTTCTGATGCAGTAAGTGAGGATGGTTCTATCTATTTATTTAAGAGATTTGATGTTTGTTTAAAATAAGGCATTATAAAGGCTCTTTTCCACCACATCACAAACGCCTTCTGTTGATTGGGACAGTCATGAGCATTGTTTAAGAAATGATTAAACCAATTGATCAAAATGATCTCCTGCTCTGTAAGAAGGAGAATGATAATGAGAATTGTTTGGCATATCCTCACTTCAATGACCTTTACGTTTAGAGATTTGCAGGCCCTTTGCATCCAACCGAATTCATCAAAAAAAGGGTTGTAGCCACCGCTGTAGCAACAACATCTGATATCAGAACCACATGCCAATACTTGTCTGTTCCCTACTCCAATGCAAAGCCTTGCAGTAACACCACTTCGTAACGAAACATTACAGGGACCTGGCCATGCACATGGCTGCCATCTCCGACAGATTAGCCCATATGCATACAGAATCATCTTCTATCCATCTATCGATAATAAAAAAAAATGAAGATTGTCTGCTTGCCTAGCTATTTGATGGGAAATTGAGCCTGTCTTCAGTGGAAGTAGTACTGGATTCCATGAATAGCAGCTTGCATAAAGCAGTGCCAAGACAGAAAACCCCTAGTATCCATGAATCAAGCTCAGGGTGCCAAAGACGCTAGTGAAATTGATTAAAACTTCAATGAGAGTTGGTGCATGATTAATTAATGGGTTAGAGTCTGGACGAATATTGGCGCGTCCTTGATCTCTTATATCCTTATCGTAGCTTCCACTAAAGTCTCGAGGGGACGGCTCGTACTCTGTCAGTGTGTGACCTCTGCCATTGTACATGGCCCATCCGACAAGGCAAGCCGCTCCGACATTTACTGGTGTTTACCATAACATAGATCACTTGGCCACATACATGGCTTCCACCAAATTATGAGGATATAGCAGGAGAAATGCCGTTAGGGTAGCTCGAGATGGAGAGTTTGGCCACAGGGTTCAAAATTGAACCCTCCCAGCCCTTCCAAAGGGTTTTAGTTCTTTCCATAAGTGCAAAGTTAAAATTGTCACAAAAAAAATTTAAATCTGAATTTTACCTTTCCAATAAAGAAGGGCATAATTTATATCAAGATTTCAAAAGAAAGGCAATATTTGAAATTACTCATCTATATAAATTTCTCAAGATGTTGAAATTCCTATGCTATAAAGTTCAACTCATCATTCACAATATTGGAAATATGATAAATTATTATCATTCACTCATCCAGGAGGATCCAAGAAAGCAAAATTTTTAAAGCCCTCCAATCTCAGCAAAATTGGCGTCAGATCAAAGGGCTTGTCAAGACGATTCCAACGGCGTTCGTTTCACCTCAAACGGACTCCGTATGAGAAAGTTATCGCGTTCTGTTGTATTGATGAAACAAACAAATTTGGCAAAATGGGGGTGCCACGTGGCACCACTGGCAAGGTGACACGTGGCATTCGTACAATACAAATGGATGACGTGGCAGTTGTGCGGACAGACAGGTGGCAGTACGGTCCAATCAGGATGTGACATGTGTCATGTACGGACAATAAGGTGGCAAACCAGTCAGCAGTACGGACCAATCAAGATGCAACACGTGTCATGTACGGACAATGAGATGGTAATCCAGTCAGCAATACGGACCAATCTGAATGCGACACATGTCAGTATGGAGGTGACTACGCAACTTAGTTTGCAATACGACAGATGAGTTGGCAGCTAACTGGGCGTTGAGGTGGACCAATCCCAAACTGCCACGTGGCAGCACCGAATTGACCAATATTGGTTGAAGTTCACCAAAATGTTGTTGCTCCGCCGGGTTTGAACTCCTAACCTCCCATACCTTGTCTCTGTGCTGGTAGTGTTCCTTATATAATGTATGGAAATAATTTTATTTAAAGTATGTATTGGCATTTCGAGCCCCAAAGGAGCTGGGGCTTAGCGCCGACCTTGGTTCTTCCTCCAGCGTGACCGGGAGCTCCGACCAGCACGGGAGCCCAGTGCATTTAACACATGTCGAATTATAAACTATGGAGTTTGGGTTAAAAGTGGGTTGAGAATTCTTTCTCTGTTATAACAAATTTTTGGGTTTTATACATAGTTCGGTTGGGTAGTTTTGCAACCAGATTTTATTAATGCCATACTTGGGTATGTGGTTGGCATAGTTGTTAATTATGTCAACTACATGATAAAAGGAGCTTTAAGTGAACCCAACCAAAACTTAAGAAGTTGAAACAAGATGCCAATCTTGGAAAATTTGTTGTAACCAAAGAGAACATGAGGAAAATGTGAAGAGGGGCAAATCATGGCTATATAAGCCCCCTTAGTTGCCATTTGCCACTCATGCTTTGGAGTGGAGACTTTGTAGATAAAGGAGAAAAGGGAGATTGTGTAGCTCTACAGGAGGAAGGTATGAGTGTTTATACTCGTTTTACATCGTCTTCAGGCTTCGGAGTTGTTGGAAGCAGTCTTGTTGTGTTTTGGGCAGCGGTTCTCTTCCTGACCATTGTCGCCAAGGTATCATTGTATCATTGCCATGTATTTTTCCTTATGCTGAGATTATAGATCAGCCCTCCTATTGAGAAGCAAGCCCAGAGACATAGCCCATCTTGGACGAACTCCGTTATCAACTTGTTGTCTTTATGTGTGTATTGTATATGCTATTTGGTTATCTTCTTATGGATTTGTGAGCTTCATTCATGATCTTTATGCAATTCATGTTAACGTCATAGAGTAGAAAAGATCTTGTTTTCGGATCATGTGGTATCAGAGTAGGACTATTTGATGTTGGATTGTGAGTGTGGATGCTCACAAGGGCTAAACTGCAAGCTGGTGAGGGTACATTAGAGCCTTACAATTCCGAGATTGGACATGCACACCGAAGGAGGAAGATGGATGCTCATGATGCCCGCATCGAGATGGAGACAAAATTTTACAAGGTCTTCTACATGATGGTCGACAAGGTAGACAAGTTGTTTGCAGACTATGAAGAATGCATGGAGAAAGAAAGAAAAGGAAATGAAGTAAAGAAGGAAGACAAAGAAGTGAAGGATGAAGGCAACGTTTCAGTTAACCAAGGAGGAGGTGGCGAAGAGCCTCCTGGGCCTCCCTCTTCACCTTCAGCTTCAAGCACAAGTTCAAGTGCTTCTTCCTCATCTAATTCTCAGCATTCCAAGGTTCATCACAAAGAGCCTCAAAATAAGCCCTTATTGAAGCTCGATGTGAAGTTTGATTTGCCCATGTTCAATGGGGAAGCGAATGCAGAGAAGTTGAACAATTGGATAAGGCAAATTGAGGTCTATTGCCGAGTCGAGCAGATCAAAGAAGAAGATGTGAATATTCAGTTGGATTCACTTCGGCTGACATGCACCACACTTGTATGGTGGGAAAGCAAGCTTCAGCAAGGTAGCAAACAAATGGGTAATCTTCTCTCATTGTGGTCTACTTTCATTTCTGCTTTACGTAAGCAATTTTATCCATTGGGTTATGTTCAAAAGGCTATGATGGATTGAAAATTTTTTAGACAAGGCAAGGGTTAGAGTGTTCAGAATTTTACTGAAGAATTTAGAAAGAAAGATCTAGAGTTGAATATTTCTTTAGATTCTCCTGACACTCTTTTGAAGTACATTGGTGCTCTTCATCATTATCTACGACATACTTTGTTGTTGTTGAATCCTACTAGTGTGGATGAAGCAAGTGTTCAGGCTACTCATCTTGAGAGCAGGGGGAAGCATTTGCAAGAAGACCATCCGAAGAAGCCTTTCAAGACTAACAACAACCATAAGTCCAAAAATAAAGACAAGAGCAAGAAGACAACTACTGCCAAGAAGGAAGGAGGAAAGCTCCATTGCAAACACTGCAACACTGATGGGCATGATGAAGAAAGTTGTTGGAAGTTGCATCCTGAATAGAGGCCAAATCATTATGGAGGCAAAAAGAAGAAAAAGACCGTTGCAACAACACAACGAGATTTGGGTTCCAACTCAAGTGACGAAACCAAGATTACAGCCGTGGGAATGCAAGGTAACAAAACTCCTCATACTGGTTCAAGTTCTAATCATGTATCTAAAGAAAATGATAAAAGAAGAGCTGAGTTGTTTCACATCAAAGTTGTGTCTAAGCATACAAAGATTGAAACATTATTTGATCCGGGTTCTCAAGTAAATTTGATCTCAGAAACAGTTGTTAAGAAGTTGGGCATACAGACTAAACCTCACCCCAAGCCTTATCCTCTTGGATGGGTATGTGATAATGCTAAGCTACAGGTGACTAAGCAATGCAGGTTAAGGTTTGCTATTGCTTCAAAGTTGATCGATGAGATGGACTTAGATGTTGTTACTCTTGACATCTTTGGTATTGTATTGTGAATCCCATACTTGTATGATCGAAAAGCAGTATTCTTCCATCATGAGAACACGTACCATCTCACCAAAAATGGGGTGGAGTACATTGTGAGAGCTCACATTATGAAGGCTAACACCACTCTTGTTAGTGCAGGACAGATGAAGAGACTCATCAACACTAATAAGAGATACATGCTCATGGTTGTGAGAGCAAAAGATGCTGAAGCATCCGATGCTTTCAAAGGTTGTGATCCTTCTCACAAAAAGGCTATGATTGATATTGTGGCTAACTATGATGAAATATTTCAGGAACCAACCGGTTTTCCTCCCAAAAGGGAGATTCATCATGAGATCCATCTCCAACAGGATGCCCCTCTTCCTAATGTGGGCATGTACAGGTTGTCCGCAGTCAAGATGGCAGAGATTAAGAAGCAAGTTCAAGACTTGTTGGACCAAGGAGTGATCAGACCCAGCTCCTCTCCATGTGGTTCGCCGATTGTGTTGGTGATGAAGAAAGATGGCACGTGGAGAATGTGCGTTGACTATCGGGCTCTCAACAATATCACAATCAAGAATCGATACCCGCTTCCTTGCATAGATGACTTGCTTGACCAATTGATAGATGTTGTGTTCTTTACAAAGTTGGATTTGCGCAGTGGCTACCACCAGATCAGAATTGTAAAAAGTGATGTGTGGAAGACGACCTTCAAGACCAAGTAAGGTCTATTTGAGTGGTTGGTGATGCCCTTTGGGCTTTGCAATGCACCTGCAACCTTTATGCGGGTAATGAATGATTTTTTTCGGCCATTCTTAGATGATTTTGTCATTGTTTATCTAGATGATATATTGGTCTTTAGTAAAACTTGGGAAGCACATGTAGGGCATGTAAAGATAGTGTTGGACACTTTGAAAAAGGAGACATTGTATGTAAAATTGTGAAAGTGTGAATTTGGCAAAACTTCATCAGTTTACTTGGGTCATATTGTAGGAGGTGGAAATTTAAAAATTGATCCTTCAAAATTTGATGTAATTGTCAATTGGCCTAAGCCTACTAACGCTACTGAAGTGAGAAGATTTTTAGGAGTTGTTCAATATTGGAGGAGGTTCATTCAGAACTTCTCATACATGTCATCTCCTTTGTATGCCTTAACAAGTGTGAAGAAAGCCTTCCAGTGGGGAGGTAAGCACCAGAAAGTCTTCGACACATTGAAGGGAAAGATCAGCACCGCCCCTGTCCTATCCTTGCCTGATTTGCAGCAGCCATTTGAGATAGAGACAGATGCCAGTGGATATGCCATGGGGGCAGTATTGATGCAGCACTGCAAGCCTATTTGCTACCATTCAGATACTTTTACTCAAGCAGTGATCAACTACCCCACCTATGACAAAGAGTTGTATGCTTTGGTTCAGAGTGTCAAGAAGTGGAAGCACTACTTGATGGGTAAGGAGACGGTCATCCATACCGATCATCAGCACTTGCAGTATCTCCAGTCCTAGACTAAGCTGCAGCAAGCTCGTCATTTCAGGTGGATGGAATTCCTTCAACAATTCCATCTAGTGATCAAGTACAAGAAGGGTACTAGTAACAAAGTGGCAGATATGCTCTCCAGACCTCCTATTGTTGCATCTATTGTTTTGAAAAATGCTTCTTTGTCCCATGAAATTTATATTGAGCAGTATGCTACTGATGATGATTTCAAGGAGATTTATGAGAAGCTAACCAATGGCACACAGGTGGAAGACTACTATTTGCAGGGAAAGTTGCTCTATCATTTGGGCAAGCTATGTGTTCCTATCATTGAAAGAGTCCATGTAATATGAGAAGCTCATACTTCTCTTGTATCATGGCATTTTGGGGTAGGTAAGAATTTGGCTCATTTGCAAAGACTCGTGTATTGGCCTCACATGAAAGACATTGTAACAAAATATGTAAAGGGGTGTGTGATGTGCTCTACTTGTAAGCCCACTAATAGAAAATTGGGGCTGTACTCACCACTTCCTGTTCCTTCCCATCCTTGGGAAAGCATTTCCATGGATTTTGTGGGGGGTTTGCCTATGTCTAGGAGGGGTCATGACTACTTGTATGTAGTCGTGGATAAGTTAGCAAGATGTGTATTCTTATGCCATGTAAAAAGCAGGTCACCGCAGAGCAAGCTACTTCTCTCTTCTTTCAACATGTATGGGTTCACTTTGGACTTCCTGCGTCCATTATCTCATATCGGGACTCCCTATTTCTTGGAGAGTTTTGGACAAAGTTATGGTGTATGATGGACACCAAGCTGAGGAGGAGCACCACTTTCCATCCATAGATAGACGGACAGACAGAGGTAGTCAACAAGACAGTTGTCCATTTGCTTCGAGGCTATTGCAACAAGCATCCTAAGTTATGGGATGAACAAATCCAGTATGTGCAGCATGCCTACAACAAGGCTATGCATTCTTCCACTCAGAGCTCTCCATTTGAGACATGCTTTGGGTACTTGCCAAAGACTCCATTGGACTTGACTTATGGGAGAGAGGTTGGTTCAAGCACTTCCAAGGATGAAGACAAATCCCGCGGGTTCATTCAGAGAGTTCAATAGGTACATCAAGCAGTGCAAGAGCAGTTGGAGAAGAGTCAAGCCTAGTACAAGGCTCTCCATGACAAGCATAGAGTTGATCATCAATTTCAGGTGGGAGATCAAGTGTGGCTTCACATCAGCAAGGAGAGGATGAACGGAGAAGGCAAGAAGCTCAAGCCCATTAGATATGGTCCCTTCACCATCTTGAAGAAGATTGGGACGAACGGATTTTGCTTAGAGATACTGCCATACATGCAGATCTACTCAGTGGTGAATGTGGAGAACTTGAAACTCTATGAGCCTCCCATGATCATGGATGAAAGGGAGAATGTCTCATTGCCATCAGTTGATGAATTTGCTCCTGAGTACATGGATGAGCTACAGGAAGATGTCATCCTGGACAGAAGGACAAGGACTTCTCACAGAGGTGATGTTGATTATCTTCGAGTGGGCATCAGAGGCACTCATCCAAGCAAATCCAAGTGGATCGAGAAGGAGAAAGTGAGGGAGCAATTCCCTCACCTATCTGTTGATTAGTAAAGGATTTTGGAGGCCAAAAGCTTCTCAGTGGGGAGGAATGATCCAAGAGGATCCAAGAAGGAATTTTTTTTGAATTCCTCCAATCTCAGCTAAACTGGCGTCACATTAAAGGGCTCGTTGAGACGATTCCAACGATGTTCATTTCACCTCAAACGGACTCCATATGAGAAAGTTATTGCGTTTTGTTGTATTGATGAAACATGAAAATTTGGCAAAATGTAGGTGCCACGTGGCACCACTGGAAGGGTGACACGTGGCATCCATACAGTACAAACATATGACATGGCAGTTGTGCAAATAAACAAGTGGCAGTACAGTCCAATCAGGATGCGACACGTGTCATGTATGAACGATGAGGTGGCAATCCAGTCAGCAGTACGGACCAATCAGGCTGCGACACATGTCAGTACGGAGGTGACTGCGCAACTTAGTTGGCAGTATGGCAGATGAGTTGGCAGTTGACTAGGAATTGAGGTGGACCAATCCAAAACTGCCACGTGGTAGCACCGGATTGGCCAATATTGATTGAAGTTCACCAAAATGTTGTTGCTTCGTCGGTTTCGAACTCTTGACCTCCCATACCTTGTCTCTGCGCCTTTACCAACTTCGTTGGTAGTGCTCCTTGTATAATGTATGGAAATAATTTTATTTAAAGTATGTATTGGCATTTTGAGCCCAAAAGGAGCCGGGGCTTAGCCCCGACCTTGGTTCTTCCTCCAGCATGACCGGGAGCTCTGACCAGCATGGGAGCCCAGTGCATTTAGCACATGTCGAATTATAAACTATGGAGTTTGGGTTAAAAGTGGGTTGAGAATTGTTTCTCTGTTATAACAATTTTTTGGGTTTTATACATAGTTCGGTTGGGTAGTTTTGCAACTAGATTTTATTAATGTCATAGTTGGGTATGTGGTTGGCATAGTTGTTAATTATGTCAACTACATGATAAAAGGAGCTTTAAGTGAACCCAACCAAAACTTGAGAAGTTGAAACAAGATGCCAATCTTGAAAAATTTGTTGTAACCAAAGAGAACATGAGGAAAATGTGAAGAGGGGAAAGTCATGGCTATATAAGCCCCCTCAGTTGCCATTTGCCACTCATGCTTTGGAGTGGAGACTTTGTAGCTAAATGAGAGAAGGGATATTGCGTAGCTCTGCAGGGGGAAGGTACGAGTGTTTATACTCGTTTTACACTGTCTTCGGGCTTTAGAGTTGCTGGAAACAGTCTTGCTGTGTTTTGGGCAGCAGTTCTCTTCCTAACCATTGTCGCCAAGGTATCATTGTATCATTGCCATGTATTTTGCATTATGTTGATATTATAGATCGGCCCTCCTATTGAGAAGCAGGCTCGGAGACGTAGTCCATCTTGGACGAATTTCGTTATCAACTGGTTGTCTTTATGTGCGTATTGTCTAGATGTTGTTTGGTTCTCTTCTTATGGATTTGTTAGCTTTATTCATGCTCTTTATGCAATTCATATTAACGTCATAGAGTAGCAAAGATCTTGTTTTTAGATCATTCACTCACTCATGTCATACACTGAGTGCTTAATTGTGTAAGATAACCAATAATCATTGATGACTACAAGGCACTAGCCATCGAGATGCGACTTTGATTCCCGAGTCACTTGGGGCTTCCATCTAAAGTGTGACAATGTGTCAAAAACTACGACTATAATAAAAAAAACAACTAATAGTCTACTACTAGGCATGAAACTAGCTCAAAACTTTGTTCCTACTACCTATGTGAACCTCGCTACCAATGTCCACTCATTTTTCATCAAACTAAAATTCAAAAGGTCGGTTTGATGAGTCCTCTACAAGACTTCATTTTTTGAATGAATATCATGGACTCACGACAAATATAAACAACACCCGATGTCATGCAAATAGAAATAATGGCATGTAGCTAGGATCACAAACTGTGCAGAGGTCGATTTATACATTGCTATAGAGAGGTGTCATTGGGAACACGATATGGAAAAACAATGGTTATTAATAAAATTAAAAAAAAAAACAATTGTCGGCTCAAGAATAGTCTTTAGTTTGATGGGTGGCATGATCGTGATGTAATCTCCCTCTGCCCTTCCAAACATTTGTGGTTTCTCACAACATTTGTCCTCAACGCCACCAAAATACATATAAAAATTACTTGTATTTACATCCTCTTCCCTTTAAATCCTGATCTCATAGTCATAACTTAGGATTATTATGCATGCACATCCCCACCTTATAATACGAATTGGGTCAAGACACTGAGACAACCATAAAATATTAAATGTGTCAGGACGCAAAGAGTAAGAGACAACTATAAGTAAGTCTTATATTAAATTTACCATATAAGTCTTTAATTAACACTATCAATTGAGATTTGGATTGTTGTGATCTTCTTATCACTCCTCACTAATGTGATTGCAAGGCATTCTTTGAAGGTGAGGTCCATAATTTTAGGTCTTCTTCCTCATTATCATGCCTTTTGGTAAGACAATAAAGAGGGTAGTGGCCTCCATCAACATGGAAAATGGTTTCGACATAGAGGTATACACATTAATTGTTTTCATTAAATAATAAACTGGTACAAAACACAAAAATTTAGAGCCCCGAGCCCTTAATTACTCACCCCTAGAACTTTCTCAAATCTAGCCATTAATAAACTTCTTTTGGTATTTTGGTTCAATTTAAAAGGAAGATTGTTGAGACTCGGACATGTAGTGAGTTGCAAGGGTTCAATTGACTTAGGCTTGATTCTATTACCCCTCCATCCCATACATGTATTCTTTCACGACAAGTGGTTGAACAAAAAAATTTGATGCCCTGACCCCAATTATGCTAACTTTGCTAACTTGGTTGGTATGTAGGATTTTTTTTAATGTTTTCTAAATTCTATATTATTATTTCATAAGTGCAAAATCCTTATCATTCTTACATCTCTCAAGCTTGGATTGCACCTGGATGCCCCAATATTGCTATGGCATAGTTCAAGTAATTTTTTGTATAATAAAGTGTACTGTAACTTAAATTCTTTATATGAATTATTTACGCTATATAATCCTCTTTCTTCAATTTCAAATAAAACTCTCTGAATGCATGAATGATATCTCGAATTGCTAAGCGACAATAATAAGATGGTTATATTATTAAAAAATTCCATAGGATTGCGGCGTTAATAAAGTTGATTTTGTTATTGGCCTTCCTGTGACCCAATCTCACAATCAAAATCAAATTAAGAATTATCGGTTGATGAATTTAAAATATCACTTTAAATTGGCTCCCCTAAAGAAATTTCCAAATGTTCACTAACATAAGATATTGTTTTCCATTCTTTCCAACGAATTAATTTAAATTTCCTTACAGATAAAGAAATTTCCATATGTTCACTGACATAAGATATTGTTTTCCATTCTTTCCAACGAATTATTTTAAATTTCTTTACAGATATAGTTTGGGTTGTATTTTCATGGAAGTTATTTCACGGGCTTTGAGAGTTCCGTTAATACCACTACTTATATTTGGTAATATATATAAAACTGGGGTTGAGGTCAGGTGTTAGCCATTAGGTTTGATGGCTGCTTCAGTTTTGGAATTTGGTTTTTATTTTATTGGTCAATTTTTTTTAAAGGTTTTGGTATTTTATATTTTTTTTATGAAATATTTTTGTTTAAAATTTTAAATTTTAATAATGAAAGTTTTCTAAAACATTTTACCTTTTAATAATTAATTTTTGTTAATTATTTTTTAAAATAATATTAAATTTTTTACATTTTTATATTAAATAAAAAAAGATTGTCATTAATATCTATCATGGTACATTAACTTGAAACCTTTTTATTTTATGTATCATTTATACATTGAATTAATATTATATAAAAATATAAGTTAAAAAGAATAAATACAAATAGACATCATAATATGCAAAAATTAACAAATAATGAATAATAAATAAACATAAATTATTTTTTTTAATTTTAGGCAATTTTGCATATAAAAGAGAAAATAAATATTGCATCATTGTTTTTGTTTGTAAAATTGATATTATAAAATAAAACAAATACATAATTTAATATTATTAGCAAATATCATACATTCTCCTTTCTTTTGCACTACATGGCAAATCTCATAAATTGGTTAATGATACAGGCATTAATGCATCAAAGGTGTTTATTGAAAACTTTGTTCTTTTAATATCCACTCCCTAATGAAAGAAGATGATATGGACTTCAACTCCGAAAGACAAGATGGGTATAGAGTGGTCACTACGGAGAAAATTGAAGATTCTGCTCAGAAATCCAAGGAAGAGAAAGATGCAACTATTGAGAAAGCACAGAAGCTAGTGGCACTTAATGAATAGTTTGCGGTTTTGTTTATTTCTTTGAGGAAGAGTTTAATGATGTGGTGGATCACGCGCTACTTTGAATCACGAGGAGTATGGTGGGTGACCAGTGGCCATGGCCAAGTATTGAATACATGGAATATTGATTTAATACTTGCATAAATCAATACTCAATTGAATATATAGATTTTCAATTCAATTTCTATAGAGTTGGAAAATTAATCAATACTTTTTTAGTTTAAATCTATAGAAATCACTTTAAAAAAAATACAAAGGAAATGTTTTATAACAATTTTTCAAATGGTAGATTTTTAAACAAATCTTTAAATCTAAACCAAAAAAAATCTACAAGATTGTGTCTCCAACTCCAAGGGCTTCTAGCCTTCCAGAGTCCAACTTCCAACTTTCAAATCATTTAGTTGAACATTAAGCATTGAAATTTGTATTGTGTAGATGTTAATTACAATACTAAAAAGTATCAAAAAATAAAAATCATTGTTAAATGATATTTTTTGCTTTCAGAAGAAAGCAAGGAAACTTACAAAATAGAAAAGCATGTAGGATATAAATAATATTAACTTAATATTTTTCTTTCTAGTAGAAGTATGATTAGAATTTGGAAAGTATAATTTTATATAATATTAAGATAAAAGTATTAATACTTACTAGTAGTAATTTATAATGAGGTTTTGGTAATTTTGTTGCCCTTCAAAAATAGTAGTAATATAATGATCTTTTGAAAATTTTAATTGTCCTTCAAAAATAAATTTAAATGATAAATTTACTCTTCACAAAATTAACTTACTAAAATTTTGAATAGTATTTGACGGTTGAATTGGGGGAGGTGGTGGTTCTAGTGCGGTGGCGTGTATGATTGTGGTGGTAGTTGTAGTCTGGTTGACTACGTCCTCGCGAACATTAAGGCTGGTAGATTCTTGGATTTAAAACAAAAAACAAAAAAACTTTATTTGATGTTTTAAGTTTTAATCATTGAACTTAATTGGATGAGTATTAAATTCTTTAAGTATAAACTTTTGGTAAAAAATTTAATGAATAAATAGTTTGGATGAATCAATATTACTAGCAATAACCAATTTTATATTTTTAATTGTGGTGCATTCTATAGTTAAGTGGGGGATGTGTAATGTTGTATCTCTCCCCTGACCAGGGCCACTTATCATAACTTCTACTCGTAACTTCTTCTCTACTCATCTTAGAGTAGAAGAGTAGAATGTAAATGTTATGGCAAGTGTTTTTTTTTAAATATTATAAAAATAACATGTCCACTCATTAGATTTTAAACATTTACATTTAAGCCTATATATAATACACAAATGAGATAAATTAAATTTTTTGTTTTTGTTTTGAGAATATCAATGTTGACAAAGAGTTTACATTTAAGATATTTGATTTCTCTAGATTCTTAGTAAATCTCTTTTTAACATAAATCTATGCTCATGTAACATCTATTTAACACACTATATACTTATGAGCAATACATTAATAATATTAATATTATTAAAAATGATAAAATAAATAAACCTGTACTAATTATAATATAATATTATAGTATAATATATTAAATAATTAATATAAAAATAATAATATTATATATTATTTACATTGAAA
This sequence comes from Pseudotsuga menziesii, assembly GCA_001517045.1. Lineage (NCBI taxonomy): Eukaryota > Viridiplantae > Streptophyta > Pinopsida > Pinales > Pinaceae > Pseudotsuga > Pseudotsuga menziesii. The sequence goes on from LPNX010486928.1 coordinate 32,273, forward strand.
TATTATATATTATTTAGATTTAATTAATATTAGGTCATGTAGAGAATGGTTTAACGATATTTCTTAAACTTATAATAAAATTAACTTGAGTATGTTAGACATGTCAAATTATGTTTTAAAAATGTTTTATATGCTTATTTTATATTTATGGTATAGAGTATTGGTATATAGTTGATTTTATAAAAATGACAAAATATTTTTTACTATAATAATAATATATTTATGATAAAACTGCTTTTTTTTATGATTTATGATAACAATATCATTTTATGGTGTGTAATACCTAACCTATTTTGATTCACTTTGTATGAATATGGTTATTGAAATTGAAAGCTTGAGATTCGGCAAATCGGTTTGCTTAAATAAATCAGTAAGCAAGGAAGTGTGGTGTATTGCTCCTATTCCTTTAGGGTGTTATTTCTCCTCCGTATTTAACACAAAGGAGCCTAAAAAATATGAGGGGAGCTATTTTTATATTATAGATGAATTCAAGGGGCTCAGCCATTGTTGGACAGTTTAGCGGGGGAACTAGCCATAAAAAGGAGAGGTATGTACTCTGTATTGGTCGCATCTGAATAGTGGGCTACGACATCTGTGATTCAATATGTTTGACAATGCTTAATGATTGTTTCATCGTGGATGATTATGTTTGAAGTTCTATTATTATGATTTATAATTTAAATTTAATTTATTTATGAGTTACATTTTATGATAATAATATAACTTTATGAAGTGGATATATAACTTTGATCAAATATTTATGGATATGATTGAGGATCGGTTTAGTATGTTTAACGATATTTATTGATGGTTTCAACATGGATGCTTATGATTAATGATCATTAAATATGGTTGGAGACATTTGAGAATGCCATATTATGACATCTAACTTCGCTAACTTTATGTCTAATTGATCGCTTCATCAACGATTAACTATGTTGTATTGTGACATCCATCAAGTGTTATGTCACACTTAGTTTGGTTGTCTATAGTTGGTCATCATTGATTGTTCTTCACTTTGGTTGACCATAGTTGACTATGTTTGATTATGTTTGATTGTGCTCGACTACAACAAATTATGGTTAATAATGTTAGCCATGATTGATGTTCCTCAAGGTTTATGTTGATTATGACATTCATTAATGGTTATTGTCAGGCTCTTGATTTTGACTATTTCCATACTCTATACCGATTCCATTATCCTTGTGTTGTCCTTATACCTCTCATTTTGTATATAAATTTGATCTAAACATTAGCCTAAAAAATCCTAGGCTCTATCAAGTGCCGAGAGGGATCAAATCTACCGAGGTGCAAACCTCTTCTCGGGTATTGCACACAAGGAGCTATTCGAGGAGAGGTTTACATCTCGATAGATTTGATCCCTCTCCGCGCTTGATAGAGCCTTGGATTAGATCTAAGCTAGTATTAAAAAACAAATCAACTCCACTACATCAAAATACCAAAAATGAACATGTTATATTGAGAGTTTGAAATAAAACTCCTTCATATACATTTAAATTGTTTAAGTCGTGAAACATGATTTCCATACACATAATTAATATAAAAAAATAAAAATAATATTTTTTTCTTTTATATTTAATATTTAAAGCTTATCCAAGTATGGCCAAAGAATACATTGACCCATAAACTTAATGTTAATGCACTAAGCATTTTTACGCATAATTTTGGCTACGTAAAAATGAACAATCTAATTATCCAAGCTTTAGTTTTTTAGTTTTTGAATTAAATTAAACTTGGTTTTTAACCATATTGATAAAAGGATGAACTGCAATAAAAATGAAACACATTAAGTCAAGCCATCCTGTATTTAAAAAAAATGGTTGTAATCAGGAAGCCATATCCTCTAACAGATTGTAATATTTTAACTAGTATACTACTTGTTTTAGGGTAAATGATTATGTTTGAAGAGCATTTCCAATTAGCTTTCATTGAAGAAGAATTTTGTGCCTCATGTTTTCTTCTAAGATAATCTTCCAATAATTTTTTTCAGATATAGATGGGTTGTTATAATGTGTTCCTAACTATGAAACTGCTTATACCTTAGTCTCGCAGTATATCCCTATGCTAAGTTGAATCTTGCAACCACTATATCAGTTGAAGAATTTGAGAGGCTTATTTATACTAGCATGTGCAATTAGTAATTGAACAATAAATGTGGTGTAGATTGGTAACCAGTATATCAATGGAAGGACGTGACTCTTACGATTGACTAATAATCAGTAATAGAAAAAGGAATGTGGTGTACATTGGAATTATGTTTTAAATTCCATATATATCTCGATTTCCAACTTGAAATTCAAATCCAACGATGTATCACATTATTATTAAGTTGCTCAGTTCAGATGAAATAAAGGTGACTATTACCTCATAGTGTAAAACTATTCAGAAATCATATCAAGAATTGCATTATAATTACTTTTATATTCATGTTCAATGCAATTGATTGAGGAGAGTCTACTGATTAATGAGCTCGCCGGTCCTCTTTTCTTTGTCGCTTCTCTTTGCCGCTTTGTTTCAAGTGTTCTTTACACGTCTTTTAATTTTATTAATAGCCGACATAATATTTTTTATTTTTTATTTTTCTTTTGTTGCAAACATTACAAATTATAATTAGACAACGTTACAAGATCTCCCTCATATCAATAGCCGACATAATATAGACAAGCGTTACAAGATCTCCACAAACGTTACAACATCTCCCTCATACTCGGCAATATTATTTTTGGCCGACATAATATGGACAAACGTTACATCCACAAACGTTACAATATCGCCCTCATACTGGGATGTAGAGCGCCTCTCGGCGTAATCAATGATTAATGGTTTGGAACTTCTCATTAGCGATTCTATTGTTTTTAATTAAGTTTTGAGAGTTTGTAATGCAAAATATCACTCATAATATTATACTATGAATTATTGTACTAATGTTGAAGTTCCAACACCAACCCATACCAGCAATGCAAATCAAATTCGGAACTCTGCACTTCCAGTACCTGTTCTGGCATTCAATCTAGTACCTAGATTTTCAGCAGTGATTATTTGTGAACTAATCGATTGCACATCGATCCGTGTGCATGTGGTAAGATATCTCTCTGAATGGTCTAATGGGTTTGAATACAAACTATCCAGCTACAAAACCAAAAATTCTCCCACCAAATTCTCAACCAACAAAGATATATCGAAGGGGAATTTTTCCAACTTTTGCCAAAATTGTGTTTTCTGAGTTGGTTGTTTCTGAGTTGTTTGAATGAATTCTAAAATTGGGGAATTTTGTTTCAGTTTTTTCAAACCTAATGTAAGTGTATAAATGGAGGAGGTTGATTTCTCATGTAAGGAGGGAGGGTGCAGGTATCAGAATATGGATATAGATGTAGAAGAATTTTGTTGATCAGGATGCTGTGAGCCAGCTTATGTATTGATTGTTTGAACATTAATATTAAAGATCTGTTTTTATGGCATGTTACATTTGATATAGATTAATTATAACGCATCCTGAGTTAGGAGTCCCCCTGCTTGGGCATGTGTTGCATCTTAGGCCATGATAATTTCTAATTGTAGATATTGAGTTTAGTTTTGTGAGAGATTGATTCTAGTTATGATTTTGAATTTCATGTATTGATTTCAATTATATTGTGAGGTTGTTTCATTTTCGCTTTGAAGATTTGTTTATGGCAGCTATGAGTTTGCAGTTTGAAATTCAAGGTTTTTCAGTCCTTTGATTTGATTCTAGTTAATATTTTAAGACAAAGTGAAGTTGCTTGTTTTCTCAAATTCATTTGAAGAGTGGTTAGATTTCATTTCCAGAAGTGTGCCCATATTTAATTTCAAAGTGTGCTATCATAGATTAGTTGCAGCAAGGTTGGTCAATTGTTTTAATCAAATAATTGCAATATCTCTGAAGTGCGGTTTGATAGAGTTACTATGAGTGGGATTAGATCAGTGACGGTTTGATTTTTACATTAGTAAATTAAGAGTTAGTTTAACATCTGCTCTAGTACTTTACATATAGTATTGGTACCTCAAAGTTTACCTTCCCAGGTTGACAATTTAATGTCATCTATTATTGGTGATATATTTTTACTGACATTTTTGGCATCGTTGATAGGGAGGTACTAAAAAGGATCGGAGAATAGGTTTTGTGTTGGCTTTGTTGGAGGAAAGGGAAAGGAGTAACTATAAGATGGGAGGTAAGAACCTATGCATCTATTATAACAGGTTCCTCCAAATCCTTGCCAAGCAGCTAGAGTTCAGTAGTTACTTTTGAAGCAAGTGTGATTTTGATTCAGTAGTGTGCAAGTGTGCCTTTACTTCAAGCAAGTGTGAGATTTCTCTTTTAAGCAAGTGTGCTTTTATTTTAGTATTTCAGCAGTATGAGAGTACTTTGATGCTAGTGTGATGCAAATCAGTCTTCCTTTCCTTTCAGTAAGAAGATAACTTTCAAGCAAGTGTTTCTTTAAATTTGTCAATGACTGGTTATTGTTGCAGTACAAGTTCAGCAGTTGTGGTTGGATTCAGTTTTGCAAAGGTTTATTTCGGTTTGATTAGTGTGAATTTATTTTCTACAGTGTGTGAATATATTTTTCAAATTATTTATTATTATATTAGACTCCCCTCCCTAAACTAGGAAAATCCAAGAGCTATCATGAAGAATTTTGGGGAACTCAAGAAGTGGAGAAGAAGATGTTTCCTTATTCACTAGTTGAACTGTCTACATTTTAGTTCTTTTGGGATCCTTGCTTAATTATAGAAAAATTCAAAGAATTAAAAGATCCCCTGGAGGAAGAACAAATCTTAGAGCCTGAAATTAAAGAATTCCTTGCATGTTTATTTCCCCGGAAATACTCAGGGAGAGTAGACACCAGATTTTGAAAATCTACAGGATGTAAGAGGAACAAATGTGCAATACGATGAAGGCATGAGGGATTACATAGAAGATTGGTTTCACTCCATTATTAAGAATAAGGATGACTCTCTTCTCCAACTCTTCCTAGTACCAGATCAGAAATATTTGTTGGTTCCTCATATCCATCCAAATGTTCAGGTACATCCTCCATATGTGGATATGAGTATGATTTTGATTCTATTGCGTATGTGGTTCCACTGGAAATTTTCCTATACCTGAAGGGAGGGATCTTTTCTTTGAAATAAGGTAGGATAATAAAAATGGAATAAATATTGCACATTGTAAATAAGTTTGAGTGTAGTACAATAGCTATGCTTTTATTGAATAATCGAAGAATGTGAATTAAGCAAGAGTAATTCAAGCTGAAATCTTCAAATGAAAGTGGATTGTAATATCCAAATTATGAGAATTTTCACTTCCTAATATTCCTATCAACCTATAATTGTGGCTAGGGAGGAGAATTTTGAAATGTTCTAGGAGGGGTTTATATATTTCCAGCATTTCCATTTTTTTAGCATTATTGGTATCCATCTGGTTAGCTCGAAAGCAGCACAAACAATTCATGTTTGAATACTAGAATGCTTTTGTGTTACTAGAATTTTATAATGGTGACCAGATTGTTATAAGTAACAAGGTCACTGAAAATGCTCAAAGCAATCCAAGGACACTTTTGATCAAATTTTAAGATTCAAGCATTCAACTTGAGTATCTATAGATATCACACCACTTCCATATTTTATTGCTCGTGCAATGAGTGGACAGACTTCTTCTAAAAAGGGGATCCAGCTATAGTATTAGCTTTTGTGTTACTAGAATTTTACAATGGTGACTAGATTGTTATAAGTAACAAGGTCGCTGAAAATGCTCAAAGCAATCTAAGGACACTTTTGATCAACTTTTAAGATTCAAGCATTCAACTTGAGTATCTATAGATATCACACCACTTCCATATTTTATTGCTCGTGCAATGAGTGGATAGACTTCTTCTAAAAAGGGGCTCCAGCTATAGTATTAGCTTCTTAAAGCAATCTTTCTGAGAAGTGCTCACATCAGTTGTCAACACGATTGGTACAGATAAGCATGGGACTGAGGTATGCATTTTTAAAAATCTCAATTTGATTAAATGTGTGTAGAAAAGATATGGATAAGTATAATCCTAGATCTAAATCATTTTAAGCCTATGTAAATCTTCCTCACCTGGGTTATTCCTAATTGCCAAAGATATGTTATGATCACGCCTCTATTTTTTTCTTTGTGTCCTACTATACCATTGTTTCCTACTTCACATTTCGAATTATTGAAAGAATTTGAAATATATTCTTTAATGGGATGCCAAGTTTTTTTTTTATAAGCCAACAGAAATATTGTTATGTTAATCTCATTTCCTACACCCTGTTGTTGGTAAACATATTTCTAAACTATGATACAAGAGGTGTAGGAATGTCTGTAGATGGATTTTTTGCATATTTGGGTAAGAACTCTTGCATTTGTTGATAAATTACTTACAAATCAGGTCTTCAAATTTGATCCATTAAAGGAGAAATTGTCCTTTTCATCCCAAAAGTAAGACAAAAATATCATACTAATACCAGATCAATACCAAATTAGCATAATTGGTGCTAGACAGATCTTCTAAAGGGATTGTTTCTTGAATTCAAAGAACATTTGTGGATAGCAGTTTTCCACATATTTACTTGGGTATTACACAATTGTCATTTCTTCTAGCACCTGCAAGCAATTATTGGGAGATTAATAGCCAATGATCCTACATTAGATGATTTGATTCCTGCACATTTAAATAATTGAGAGAGTAGCATCATAGATGGACAAGGCAACAGTATCAGCACTTTATTTAAATTTTCATGGAACTTCTTTAGCTTAGGGGTAAAATTTTACAAGATAATTTCTCGTCATAAACTTTTAAAATTACAGACAAATATTGCAAAATTGAAAAAGGAATTGCATGAATATGAGGTGCTGGATCGATTTATTAGGACTGAGAACACTACATTGAAGGAACAAGTTGCTCAATAAAAAACTAAGGAATCAGACATGTGTGCATAGGTGGATAAGTTCTGTTCTCAATCCAATCTAGTAAGTTATGAAAATAGAAACCTTCGCTCCAGACTTAATTGAAGATATCAAGAGGCTCGTATACTTCTCATTGAAAATAGATCTATCAGGGAGAATCTTTGAAAAACATGTCAACAAACAGAGGATAATCCAGATAACTTACAGAGTTGAATTTTTCTTCTTTTTGTCTACAAGAATTGTTTCTTGCATGAGGACATGCAAGATTTTGGGTTTGGGGAGATGTCAGGCTCTCTATTTTGAGTATTTCCATACTCTATACCTCTTCCATTATCCTTGTGTTATCCTTATACCTCTCATTTTGTATATAACTTTCATCTAAACATTATCCTAAATCAATGATTAATGGTCTGGAACTTGTCCTTAGCAATTCTCTTGTTTTAAATTAAGTTTTGAGAGTTTTTAATGAAAAATCTCACTCATAATATTATACTATGAATTATTGTATTAATGTTGATGTTCTAGCACCAAACCATACCAACAATGCAAATAAAATTTGGAACTCTGTACTTTCGGTACCTATCACAGTACCTGATCCGACACTTAATCTGGTACCCATATTTTTAGCAATGAATATTTCTGAACTGTCATATTGCACATCGATCTATGTGCACGTGGGACCATATCTCTCTGAATGGTATAATGGGTTTGAATACAAACTATCCATCTACAAAAATCATAAATTATTTCTCCAAAATCGCAACCATGAGAGAGATATAAAATGGGCATTTTTCCAACTTTTGTCAAAATTGCTCTAGTCCTGTACATATAGTACTGTGCATTTAATTTCATTTTTCATTTTTGCATTTTTCCAACTTTTGTAGCACGTTTTTCACTTTTCCAACTTTCGAGAAGTGTGCCAGCATTTAATTTCAAAGTGTGCTATCGGAGATTAGTTGCAGCAAGGTTGGTGAATTGTTTTAATCAAATTATTTCAATATCTCTGAAGTGTGGTTTGATGGAGTTGCTATTAGTGGGATTAGATCAGTGACAGTTTGATATTTACTTCAGTAAATTAAGAGTTAGCTTAACATCTGCTCCATCCCTGTACATATAGTACTGGTACCTCAATTTTTACCTTCTTGGGTTGACAATTTAATGTCATCTATTATTGGTGATATATTTTTACTAACAGTTATGTCACATTGTGAATTTTATCTCAAGTTACTGACGGGTGTGTGCAAGATGATGAGGGTCTCTTTTGACATGTTAGATGCAATAGAAAATTGAAAAAGCAGGCATCCCTCAACTTCCATGGATATTTTGAGACACATATACAATGAATCTTGCGACAAGTAAAAAAGATGAAATGTAGGAAATTGAATGGCGTTTCCTAATATAAATTTTTTTCTACTGAAAATAATTCTTAACTATCTAAAGTTTGATCTTTTTTAACATACACTTTTTATTTTTAGGACAAATTATAAGATATATGTTATTGTGGGTGGAGCCTTTGAGTGCCTAAATAATGGAATCAACTTATGAAAACTGGTAGACATATAGAGAACAACCATACTAGTGCACTGTTATTTTTCAAAAAAAAAACTTAAATTAAATTTGTTTTTAATTATCTAAGTGATCGAACCTTGAAAATAGTACGCCAAGTGTGGGTGCAACCTTTGAAGGTCTAAATGAAATTATGTTGAAATGGTTTTTCTATAACATGTAGAGGTCAGTGTCCTTTAGTGCACCATACAATTTCTTTTTTCAAAATAGTTGAAAAATGGAAGAGTTATGGAGGAAACACTAGGAGTGTGTTTTTTGAGTTAAGAAATCATGACACAATAAAAATAAGAATATATATATATTATGTTTAAAAAATACATATTTGCAATCTACAAAAAAAATGTTATCTGTGTCTAAAATTTCATAAAAAAATGATGGTGTGGCTAAACACGTGCATCATGAAATATTGGATGTAATGCTCAATTAGTCATGCTTTATCTTACTCCAAGGAATAGGAATGATGAATTGGAAGCAAACACATACAAATAGGAATGGCATGCCAGTACATAGAGGTTCGACCATAGTTCCAAGAAACACACACATGTTTTGTTTAAATTCAAATATTAATCCTGCCAAAACAAGACATGCAAGCGTTGTAGTTTTATAGGACACATGCATGATTTCTAACTTTAAAATTTTATTATTTTGCAATTATAACATTAATTTTATTATTTGTTGATTATAACATTAAATATAAGTCAGGGTGATAAGGGGTTAAAGGTAGAGGGGGAAGGGGTGGTAAGGGGTTATATGTAGAGAAAGGGGAGGGGATTAGAGGCACAGAAAGGGGTGGGGGTGTTAATGGGTTATATATATATAACCCCCTCCCCCCCCCCTCTCTCTCTCTCTCTCTCTCTTTATATATATATATATATATATATATATATATATATATATATAGAGAGAGAGAGAGAGAGAGAGAGAGAGAGAGAGAGAGAGAGAGAGAGACATTCGGGGGTGGTAAAGAGGTTAGAGGACAACAAAGTGTCTGCAGCCATTTTTTTTCTAATAATATACACATAGTCCATCCTTACCTTGATAAACAAGAGTTTTATATAATAGCTTGAATACTTTTGGTGTGGTTAATGTGTTTGACAATTGGTATTCTCCCTCTATTCAGTCATCTAGTTGGTTAAAAGACTTCCTGAAAATATGTACATTAAACTTGTTTGTTTTATTGCTGAAAATTGGAAGGGACTTTAAACTCGCCTGAAAAATGTTTGCTTTTTGAAGTATATAAGTTCTTCCAATAACATATATTTGGCAAGTGTATCAAATGTTTCCTTCTACAGAAGAATTTACCTTTCATCAAAGGATTCTAACATATTGTGGCTGACCAAATGGTCTGAGGAGCTTGGAAGTGCCACCAAATATTATTTCGTTCCTGAATCTACATAGAAGGAAATTATAAATTTTGATCCTCAAGAAGGTTGAATCAACATCCTGAAATTACAGAACTTTTTATCTCATAATTTATTAAGCAGATCTTGCAGGTAGTATTAGACTCAACAAACAATAAGCTTGTTATCACCACCGCACTTTTTTGGACTATTTATTTGCAAGTAACTACATTTGGACCAAACAAGTTAATAGTATTTGTGAGTATATTCCCCTCGTAGTTGAAGGTGGGAATATCATAAGGGAATGAGTCTTTCTAAATTTTATCCTTCATGCTTCCACGAGTAACTGGGACAAGTTAATGGAAAGGAATCCCTAGACTACTATGTGATTTTTAACCCTTTTGTATATTTACTTACATTACAACCTTGTGCATGAGGTTTTGTGTATTCTGTTAATTATTTGTTTTCATTCTTTCAAAGACACCTTGATGTAGAAGATATTCCACAAATTTTATTACATCCAAAAACCAATATTCATATTGTTTCCCATGCTCTGAAAAAGGAGAATGCATTTCTTCTACTACACTAGATCTCTCACTCTCTCTCACTCCCCTACTCCTCCACCTACACCTAATCCCCCCTCTCTCACTCTCTGCCCCCTCCCTAACCTTTACTAACCCATTTTCTCACTCTCTTTCCCCCTTCCTCCACTTACCACCAATCTCTAACTCTAACCCATTAACACTCACTCTCTATCTCTACCTCTAACCCCTTACCATATCTCTTTCTCTCTCTCTCTTTGTACTTCTATCCCCTTCCTCTTCCTCTCTCTCTCTCTCCCTGTCTCTTCCCCCCCTCCTCCTCCCTTACCTCTCC